>JAYESA010000007.1:39736378-40002931 GCA_036927795.1 Iris macrosiphon
TGAGGGGGTTTATAATCTACCCAACTTAAAATAATTTCATCCTCGAAATTTAAATAGGGTAGGGTTTGTCTTTATCTAATCTTACTTGGTCAGAATATAAAAGAATTTACCTCAAGTTTAATAATGCTATTTTTACCCAACTTAGAATTTACCCATCTATCACATACGGCTATACATCTAAGAAAACTATTTCTTAAATTATTTAATCATGCTATTCAATCCTCAGAAGTTTTAACACCAACATATTACCTATAATATGCCCTTAATTACGAAAAATAATCACCAAGTAATGGGATTGGCCTATGGGGTATACCTAGTACTATCTGCATATCAAACTTATTCCAAGCACGAGCGTTCGTCTTTCCAAAATAGGGGAAGACGGAAAACAATAATAAAGAGTTCAAGGGGGAGGTAATAGAATACATGTATGGGGATCAAGGCGTTAAGGGAATTCAAAGAGAATTGTCAAGGCAGGTGTGGATTGAAATCCTATTTTGGTAAGTTTCTATTCGCATGTTCATATCAGTACAATTATGTAATTGATACGATATGCTCATACACGTCTATGGGTAAGTATATTCGTCTACTAGTCGACTATGTATCTCAATCCACATAAAGTAGTCATGCAAAAAGTGAACCAAGTATACTAAGGTTGTCCAGACCGTAATACCCTGATTCTGATTAGATAATTGTATCATTGTGTGTTTGATCAGGCCCCAATAACACATATGTCATGAACAAGCTCGATAAAAGAGTAAGCTTACAAAACTAGGCTATAATAGCGGCATAAGTCAAGGTAGTGTATAAAATATAAATACGCTGGATTATGATGAAAGAAGGTACATAATAATTCAAGTTCACAAAAAAGATAAGACTCTACAATCTCTACAGTTGTCATACTAACTCCTTGTCTAAGTCGCTAGTCGACCAAATAGGGGTATGGACCTTTAAGTTATACAGTCTGAATTAACACTATCTTCTGATGCTAGCATACAGTAATGTCATGCAGTTATACTTTATTAATGAGTCAAAAAGGACTATACGTTACTAGGTTGTGAGGCATACTACCCAACTTAAAAGAATTAAACTAATACTGTACTGCCTTAAGGGGTTTCTACAAAATGACCTTGTCCTTGTGAATAAAGTAGAAACTCTTATTGGGGTATACGAGGAAAAGATCTTGGTATTTATTAGGGTATCCTATTGCATTATATAGGTAATGGTCATCTTAAGTCTTAGTCATAGTGCTTATAGAACATGTGTCAATAGTAAGAATGAAAAAGTTACTGGCCTTCAAGGGGAAAGGGGGTATAACTCGTATCGAGGTGGGGGCACAAATTATATGATTTAAAACTAAGGTATAACCATAAAATTTAATCTAAAAGAATACTCAACTATCAAGTTCTAACTACCAATCACATAATTTCAAAATTCAAGATTACAACTATAATCCTAGAAAATTATATATCCTAACATGAAATAAAACCACTTGGCCTACAATCATATGAGTTATGTGGCACGAGTTAAAAGATAAAGAAAAAAAATAAAAATAGTCATCGCACAAATAGCGAGTGTTAAGGTTGCAAAGGATATGAAATTAAAAATAGAGAGACTCTTGATAATGTCATGGTTTCTTGAGGGAAGGTGGGATGCTAATCTCTGTATTAGAGGTATGATCGAGGAAAATGTTATATTCATTCCTCTTGGTTTCCAAAGGCACTGTCTGCTAATATCAAGACAAGAATCTAATTTATAGTTCTCTAATACTATCTCACTTTGAAAGTTAGGTTCAGTCATAATATTCAACCTTGGATTTCTATTGGTTCCTCAATACTATGGTCAAATAATATGGTTAAATTTTTAACTAACTCTAGTAGTGTCTATACTACCTTCAAGTCATTCATAATACATCAAAGGATAATGGTAAACCAATCTATAGATAAGGGATGCTAGGGCTCACTAGATATTCTAAACTTAGTGATGTGTCAATACTCTAGTTGTATTCTTGGTAGGATTATTACCCTAATTATTATTCTAACAACAAGGGTTCCTATGTTCTAGGGGAAGGCTATACTTAAGGAACTATTAGGAAGTACATGAAGCAAGCATGATACAATTATTCGGTTAGAATAGATTGGAAGGAAAGTGAATCATAGTCAATTATGGATGAGATCCTATACTCTAATCCTAGGTGCAGGCTTGCTCGGTACAGTAACATAACCGAGAGAATATACTCTCGACCTGTATGGGCCACCGCTAAAAACATGTCATGCTCCAGTCCCAAAAATACGTAGGACTAGGACACATAAGCATGCCAACCACATGTATATGGTAACTCCAATATATGGAAACCATGATACGTGCGTATGCTGTATAATGAACAATAATTCACAAGTGGTAAATATGTTATAAGTCACAGGGTATAACTAAATCTCATCCACAGAAAATCAAATATAAATAAATAACCAATATCTATGAACTAGATCTCAATATAAAGTATCTAAAGATGACAGTCAGATAGAAACAAATCCACTGCCGAACTAGAGTATAAAAACAAACACAATATAAGTACAACCACTAACAATCACTGAGACTCGAAGAGAAGACCTCCTCGAAATATAAGTAACTAGTCCAGATCTGCGCCCCTGCGAATATCATAAACATCTACACCTGGCTAGGGACCAGGTTCTCGGAGGGACATAACAAGATACATAGAAGCATGACAATAAAGTACTGAAATAAACATCCAATGGGTTGCCTAACCGTCTAAGTAAATGTAATTTAAGAACAACTTTCTTACAAGTGGGCTATCTGGCCATAAAATAGGATTGGCATGATTCTCTCAGAGAATCAGGGGCCTACAAAGCATGTCGTCTTTTGAACGGCAGAGGCCGCCTGATAATATAGGGGTTATCACTACCCGTATCTCCGGTGGAGCATCCGGGTTACATAAAAGGAAAGTGCAAAGGAGCCCAAATATCGTCTTGTTGTTCTTTCCACCCTATGCTCTAAGCTTGTCACATCTATGACACGATAATACCTCTAATAACTGCCAAGTCTACTAGCATGCAAAGTTTCTAACAACAGTTATTCCTAACGTACGACCCACACGTACATGAGGCCAAACCCTGCACGTAAGTCCGTGATCTATATGAGACTCACACTCGTGTAAGAAATGTGTCACGACCAATGAAACCTAATGATGCTTCATGATAATGGGGCGGTCTTATAAACAAAGTCAATGCATATACATAATAAAATAGATCACGACAACACCGTCGTTTGCACCTAAGTTTTCTTGGACGTGCATTTTATATAGCAGTTAAAATATATGGCTAATGACAGAAAATAAAGATGCATGCAACATATAAAATATGAATAACAGTACAATGGCAAGGTATACTTGCCTGGCAAGAAAGATACGAAGTATCAATAACCTGCTCCGGAAGTCGTGCAGAACAATCCAATATCCTATATACATATAATATAATACAATACAATACAACATTAGTCATTACACTAGCACATACATAACCTTAATACATTGGACTCCGAGGGTACGCTAGGGGTGGCACTGGTCAACTAACAAGGTAAATTGTGCGTTTAATTATGCGGGTGTCACATCTTCAAATACTGTGCATAATCAGGCGGTCAACTAACACTTTTCTAGCCAGTATGTCAGTGTACACAAGGCAGACAATTTCCTAATATTCAGGTCACAAAGTCAAGGTAAATATGCGGGCAAAATCCACGGTGTCCTAGGGTCGTACAGTCTGAATACATATAGTCATAATTATTACTATCATCTAATTGCCTACTTATATATATATATATATATATATATATATATATATATATATATATTTATATAAGAATATAACCAATAATTTATATACATATCCAATGAATACATATACTAAATATATATATAAATATATATACCAATGAATAACATACACGCACACGCGTACGTATACGAACGCGAGTTGGGTTTACCGACTCAGGGCCTAAAGTCAACTAACTGAAATGAACCAATATGCTAACCTAGATGTTATCTACATAAACACACATAAAATGAAGGGAGAGGGACAGGTTCGAACCTCGAGGTACATGCACGGGAATAACGGTGACGACGATGAGGTTGACGATGATGACGATGACGACGATGTTGACGAGGGTGATGATGATTGAGGTTATAATGATGGGGATTATTAGGGTTAAGGATGATAGGGTAATAAGATAGGATGATGATGGTGAGATGATGATGGTGAGATGATGATGGAGAGATATGATGATGATGTTGGGGTGATTGTGATAATGATGATAACAGGGATGATGAGGTCTGCCGGAGGAATTACTGTTCCGGCCAGGCTCAGGCAGCCGAGGAGGACAGGGAGAGGTGGTCCTGGGAGGAAGGTGATGGGTGGCCGGTGCTGACAGGGAAGAGGAGGATGAGCTCAGGGTGTGGCGAGGCTGGTGGTGTGGTGGTAATGGTGGTGTTGGCCGGGGTGTGCAGAGGCGGGTGGTCAGGCTCCAGCGAGTAGTCGACGGGGTACAACGGTTCGTTCGTGGTGGTTGCTGCAGAGGGAGGCCGGTGATGGCGGTGGTGGTGCGCAGTAGTTAGAGAAGGACGAGGCAAGCGGGGATGATGGAGACGAGGGAGGAGAATAATTCGGGGAGGAGGAGAACTCAGGCCGGATGACTATGGTCGGGCTCGGCGAAAGAGGCCGGCGAGGAGGAGATCGTGCTCAAGGGGTTGGGATGTTGGCTTCCAGCTGAGGAGGGAGATTATAATGTGGCTGTGGTAGAGGCTGGTGGCATGTGGCGGAGAGGGAGATGGCGGTTCAGTCGTCCAGGTGAGGAGGAGATGAGGATATGATGCACGGTGGTGAGGCTCGATCGACGGCCTCCGACGAGTGCTCTGATCAGCAGGGGGAAGGAGATGAATAGTAGGAGATGGGAAGAGATTCGGCTGGTTGGTTTAGGGATGGGTTGATTTTAGGGAAAAAATAGGAAAAATATATTTATACATGTGAAGGGGGGTTGAGTGTTGACCTAAAGGGATTGGGCTTAGTCAATACCTCCTTGGAGTGGGCCTTGGCTTGACATGGGGATGTTTGGAGGCTATAATGTGCATTGTTTAAAATGCAAGTCTAGGGTTAAATGAGGGCGATGTTGCGCGTTGCATATTCTGAAAATTATGGGAAAAATTTATGTAAACGAAAAATAGGTTTTTTTATGTGTCATGTGTTTGTGGTATTAAACGAAAGAATAAAAGTGTATTTCAATGACGGGGTTTATATGAAACCCGCGCCCTTTGGTTTACAAACAAACTTGTACAATTTAATCCTATACGAGGATGTCGGAGTATAATTTATTTAATATGGGTATAAATTATTATAGGTGTCTGATCTGCAGTCGATCACTTTAGCCCTTGGACCACACGATATTGAAGAAGTGCCGTGGAAGACAGGTAGCAGCTTCGAAGGTTGCAGAAGAGGGTGGATGCACGATGCTAAAGTCGTCAATCCCTGCTCTTTGCCTGAGCTCCGGACTCTCTCTCTCTCTCTCTCTCTCTCTCTCTTGACCTCCGGTTCGATCTTTCTGGGAAGTTCGACCTTGTTCGATCTTCAAGTTTGAAGTTTTTCGACCTTGTTCGATCTTCAAGTTTAAAGTTTTTTGACCTTGTTTGATCTTCAAGTTTGAAGTTTTTCGACCTTGTTTCCCATTGATAGGGGTCTCTATTTATAGAGTTTTGGTGACAGTGACCACTCTGTCGGTGTAAAAACCGAGGAGTGGAAAGTACAACACCCTTTTACATAACGGTTAAAATAACCAATGCCTGCGTATAGATGACCTTTTGAGTGAGCATGTGACGCGTGTCCAACTAAGGGGACAAAATGCGTATATCTGCTGCGAAGATCACGGCATAGAAGCCACGTAGGTAGGTATCCCTTGTGTAGAAGAGGTTGGCGTAGAAGCCAAATGACTGTCACCCTGGCATAGAAGCCGGATAGGCATAGAAGCCGGATAGGCATAGAAGCCGAATAGGCATAGAAGCCGAACAGGCGTAGAAACCGAATGGGCGTAGAAGCCGAATGGTCGTAGAGACTGAGTGGGCGTTTGAAGCCGAATGGTCGTAGAGACTGAGTAGGCGTTTGAAGCCGAATGGTCGTAGAGACTGAGTGGGCGTTTGAAGCCGAATGAGCACAGATCTTGAATGGGCGTAGAAGCCGCTGCGTACCGTGCCAGAGTGCTGATGTGGACATCTTTAGCCGGAATTACGGCTTTTGAAGATATAATCAAATCTCTTGCAGAGATTTGCCACCATCTTGTGCATTAAATGCGGAGGCGTGTTTTGAAGGTCTGCAGCCCTTCTGTGCAACTGTCGCAGAGACGTGCCTCCAGAGAAACTGTCACCGCTCTATGCAATTTAGACGTAGAGACGTGCCTCGAGCCCCGTACGAAGTGCAGCTTTTGACGTGGCAGGCGGTTTGTCTACTGCGGAGCGTAAAACAGCTAATGTTTGCCTGTGTAAAACAAGACAGCGTATTCCCTTATACGCGAAAGAGCAGTTTATGCTGAGGGGATGTCAATAAACGACGGTTCGACGATATTTTAACCAAATTCTCTGCATTAAATGCAGAGATCCGCCATCATACTGTGGTGCGCATCCCGAGGGGTCTGTCCTCGTTTCCAGCCGTCGTCTGGGTAGCCGTACAGCACTTTTCGTCAGGAGTCAGAGATCAGGTTTATTGCGTGACTTGACAGGTTCATTTCGGGGAAGACAAAGCGTTCCTCGTACGCTTTAACGCTGCTTTGAGAGCGGATGAGTTTTACGCCATGGAGGCGATGAAGAACCCTGTTTATGCTGGAGCGGCCTGGACGTACTGCACTTACGCGGATGGTCCTTTGAGCTTGTACTTCACGTTGTGTTTAGCGAAGAAAGCTCTGCTTGTACGCTTGATGGCTCTGAAGGCCTCTGTTTATGCTGCTCTGCGTCAGTATGCTGCGTAGCTCCTCCCAGCGTATTTTTTATGCTTCTACAAGACCCCCTTCAAAGCTTTTAAATTTCTCGGAATTTGAAACGCTTTGAATGAAGCATGAATGGCCCCTCGTAACTCGAAACATTTCTGAATGGAGCGTTGAAACGGTCGATGCGGACTTTATGGCAAATTTATTGGGGACCGCTGTGATCTCTTTCGCCTATAAAAAGGCTGGGGGAGTTAATCTGTTCTCCCCACATTCCCATCACCATGCAGAGATGATCGCCGGAGTTCGTCGAGTCGACCTGAGGAAGAAGGAGATCATGTTCTTCCAGTATGTAGGGAGCCAAAAAAGACGGCGTCTTCGAGCAAGTGTCCACTGCGACGATGGATCATGGAAGGATATCTTAGCCTCCCTTGCTCGGGATAATCAGCAACTTTATATGGCTGTTCTTACAGGAGAAGGGAAGGGTCGTACTAGACCACACGGCTTGCAAGCGGTGTCTTCTCCTGTCACCTCCGGGAGTGAGAGCAGCGACTAGCTCTGACCTCGGGCATTGAGTTGAGTGAAATATCTCAACTCAATCTGTCACGGCGCACGGAGCGAGGGATCTGCATAATTTATGCAAGCCCCAACTCTGTCGTTCTTTCGCCGTTGATCATTGCCATGTCAATCAGTTTGCTGGAACTGACTGACTGTCGGAGAAGATGGATAAAGAATTGTGCCCCTACGAGAACCTGTCAGAACAGCTTCTGGGCAATCTTTAGACGATGATGGGGAAACCCTCCTGTCGACGGAGTTTTCCTCAGTTGTAATCATGAAAATGAAAAGAAAACCCTTGAAGATTGGATTTCCCTCATATGTAATCATGACTTTAATCTTTAATAAAAATTGTCTTGCTTCTTCATATGATCATCTTGCCATACGTTACTGTAAAGTCTGAATATGTGTAGCTTCGACACGTCTGATTCTTTACGCCAACTCTGATAAGAAGAGTATTAGGCCCTGTCCTTTATGTGTAGCGAATATTCCATAGAACGCTGTTTAAGCCTGTTGAACCTTTAGAACTGTTTTGTTGCTAGGACTGAGGGACCGCGTAGAGCTCTGAACTGCTGCTTCTGATGATCAGAAATTTTGTTCAGACTTCATCTTCAAGAATGATCTCTCGAAACTCCCTTGGAACAGGGTTAAGAAATGGCTGTCAAACTGAGTTGCCATCTTGACAGACGAGATATTCAGACTGGAGTCTGGATGAACCTCCAATTTTGGACTCGAGAAGAGTAATTTCTCGATGTTTGAACTCTGTGTGTTTCGGGTACTTGGTATACTTTGGGGTCAAGAATGAGTATCTTCTGTGTGAACTCTTTGCAATTGACCGCTTCGGGGACTGTTCGGATATGCGGAAAGTCGTGGAGAGTAAAATCATCAGTCTGTAGCCTCTGGGCGTAAAACACCATCGAGCATGAAATCATAGACTTATGGTTCCTAAGCGTGAAGTCGTAGGTTTGTTGTCTCTCGAGCATAAAAGCTACCGAGCAAAAAGGCATCCGGGCGTAAAACCATAGACTTATAACTGTCGAACGTAAAGTCGTAGATTCGTAGCTGTCGAGCATAGAAAGCTCCTTTAGCGTAGAACTGTAGATCTGTAACCTGTGAGCGTAGAACACCATCGAGCGTAAAATCGTAGACTTGTGGTTCCTGAGCGTGAAGTCATAGGTTTGTTGCCTCTCGAGCATAAAAGCTACCGAGCACAAAGGCATCCGGGCATAAAACCATAGACTTATAGCTGTCGAACGTAAAACCATAGATTCGTAGCTGTCGAGCGTAGAAAGCTCCTTTAGCGTAGAACTGTAGATCTGTAACTCCTGAACAGAAAATTTCTTCGAGCGTGAAGTTTGCGGATCTGTTGCTTCTGAGCGTAAACTGAGCACCACCGAGCGTGAGATCATCGATTTGGTATCTGTTGAGCGTAAAGTCGTAGGTTTGTTGCCTCTCGAGCATAAAAGCTACCGAGCACAAAGGCATCCGGGTGAAAAACTATAGACTTATAGCTTGCGAGCGTAAAACCGTAGATTTGTTGCTGTCGAGCGTAGAAAGCTCCTTTAGTGTAGGAACCGCTGAACTGCTTTGCGCGAAGAAATTTCTTTTTTGAATTCGCTGACTGTCCGCCTTCTCTGAATAATAGGCTGACGTAGGACCCAATCATAACCAAAATTTTTAATTAGGAGATTTGGTTAGGGTCTCGAGGAGTTCGTCCGAGGATTCGAGGAGTCGACTCGAACTCTATATATATCCCAAGCCTTTGAGAGAAAAACTTTTTATCTGTCTTCTGCGAAAGAGAGCTTTCGACTGTTCGAGTTTTTCTTTGTTCCTTCTCCGAGCACTTCAAGTCTTTAGAAATGGCGCCGAAACAAACCCCCTCCACTAAAGGAAAGAGCATAGGTTCTTCTTCTCCTTCTCCTGCCCCAGCGAGAGAGTCTTCGGTCGGGCAAGATAAACTTCCTTCTGAGCGAAGTATCCCGCCGACGAGCAGCGCACCCTGTCTTAGAGGTAGAGCCTTTGGGGTGACAAAAACGACGAAAACAAAATCCTTCGCACACGTTGAACGTGATCGCGCTAGGTCATCTTCTGTGCTGATAGCCTCTTTGAGGAAGATAATGCACGGAGGCATTTTCATCTTTTACGCCCATATTTCTAATGTGCCAGCGTAAAAACTCCATATTTTCGTAGTTCCGAGCGTAAAAGCTCTGGCTACCAAAAATTGACGTATATCGTAAAATTAGAGTTTTACGCTTGTGAAGGGGACTTCCGGCTTAAAATAACCAAATTCGTACAATCCTGGCGTAGAGCACAGACTGTCGTTTGTTCGGTCTGTATGTTTGTACAAGATTTGTAATGACATATTTTTCTTGCACTTTTGCAGTTGATTTGGGTGAGTCTCCACTGGCCGAGGTGATGGGTTCCGCTGCCGGGATGCTGCACTCGAACTATCTGGAGGATCTGTCCCACGTGATATTTCCTATCTCCGAACCCTAGTACCCTGAAGGAAGGGGGATCTTGATATCGGCTCAGGGCGAGCGAATGCTGCTGAGCATGATCAACGGGGAGCCCCTAACGTACGTAGACGGGGAGCAGTACATCAAGCCGGCATTTCTCTTTGGGGACATGATAGACAAGCAGTCCCAGACGAAGCCCAAAAGAGAACCCTGGGTTTTCTCTGCCGAGAGCGTGGTCTTGTATCTGCCCACGATACAGAGAGTTTATCCCATCTCGGCTTTCTTCTATGCCACACATCGCAGGAGGATATCGTGGACGCTGACTCCCGATCTTCACGGCAAGCCGGGGAAGATCTTTCATCTGAAAGGGGCTGACCAGGGGTTGTTTGTCAGCCGCCCTTTCGGTGTTGTGACGTTGTTCAGAGGACTATTCTCGGGCAGTGTCCCAAGTAAAGACAACTCAGTGATCCAGCCGGTCCAATTGCCGACCTTCTGCAACGACTTCATGGGATGAGGTGGGGTATACCCCAAGGAGAATCCTCGGTGCAATGGGTGGATCACCCCAACAAACCTCCGATGGACTTGCCTAGTTAACTGGGCCTTGAAGCACTTTCGGAGAGAGCTGGAGGGCATTGGACTGTATGCCACTGTAAGTGCGACGAGTGTCGGGTTGCCTCCCAATCCTAATTTGTTTTTGGCACTGATGGAGCGATATATTTCGCTCATTGGGACCTTCGCCACTCCACTGGGGGAGCTGGGATTGGCCCTTCATGAGATGGCAGTTGTCTCGAGACTGCCGATGGGGGATACCCCATATGAAGAGTATGTCCCCATCAACCGGAATTGGGAGACTTGGACCCTCGGGTGGCGGAAGTGTATCAGGAGCTGATGTGTCAATACTTCGCGTGCACCACTTTTTATAACGAGCCTTCTGATTTGGCTCACACCACCAAGTGGATGTCCTACCTCTTTTTCCACTGAGCCAGGGCCGTCAAGTCGGAGAAAGCCTCAGGGGGCAAGAATGAGCCCGTGAACTGTTTAGGCGTGCTTAGTGCCCAGGTCGTTGAGGATCTTATGGAGGAGGCTAAGGCTCCAGATCAGATTCTCGTTGAGGGGGTAGGAAAGTATCCCGAAGGCACTAAGGCCTACAGTTACTTGAGGCGCTGGCGCAAGCCTCTGTCTAAGGAAGCCCAGCTGGTCGGTTTCCTCTCGATATGGCTGCGTCGAGTAGTAGTGCCTGGTACTACGTCCGCGGACCCCATTTACCAGAATATCCTGTAGCCGGTAGTGCGCCTGGTATTCGGGGCAAGACTGGGCTTGCTTCCTGCCATGGTGTGCCATATACAGGCTGGCCTGAGAGCCATGACTGATGGGTTGCTCGTCGATGAAGCTGGGCGTGAGAGTTTTCCCCGGGTGGAATTACCATACCTGTATTTGATGGGATGGTTAATTCTCCACAATCCTCGGGTGATGTCTTCCGGCTCTGGTAGCAGCTCGGGGGGTAACTTCTTGACGAACTACAAGGACTCTCCCTGGAATATGAACACAGCTTTCGATTATCGGCTGGTGTTGAACCTCAGTCACGGCTGGAAGCTTCTCTGTACTCTCCCTCCTGTACATCGCAATCAATCAGGGGTGAGACTTGAGGATTCAGGTGGAGAGAAGACCGATCTTTCTCCGAAAGCTTTTAATTGGTTGGTCTGCATTAGACCCTCCCATCTGTTGTACAGGAGCAAAGATCATTGCTTCTTTGAGCCCTACTTGCCTAGTCGGTTCGCCCGGCAGTTTGGGTACGATCAGTTGCACATGGGCAATGCCGTCACCAGCTTCAGGTCCAGGGGCGGACTCATTGATGGAGCCAGAGGGTGGCGATATTTTATCATGGGTTGTACGGGAGCAATCTTTATTGTGCCGGTCGTTACAACCTCCATGGAGCTCCGCATTCTCCATTCTTACGCCCAGTTCTATATGGCGATTAACACCTTCCATCGCAATTTCGATATGCGTGGAAGCTTCAGGGTGCCTCCTCCCCAGTCTGGGGGAAGAGTTGAAGTCCCCTCGGTTTCTTCTGACGAGGGTGAGGAGTCTGGCACTCCGGATGAGCCTCTGGTGTCGGTGCCGAGGTGTGAAGTGCCTCCGCCTGCGGGGGCTTAGGTAGTCTCTTCTGGGAAGCGACGGGCTTCTGCCCCGAAGGAGGCTTCTCTTCGTAAGAGGAGGAAGGAGACGGATGCTCGTCCTCTCCGCATTCTTGGTATTGAGGCTCCTGGGAGTGAGCCTGTATCTCCCCACATCAGAATGATTCTTTGGCTGGAGGTTCCTCGCCTTTTAGAGAGGGACCTTCTACAGTTTCGGCCGGCGGCGCCGGAGAATCTTTCCCTAGAGAAGGACCTTCTACTGCTCCAGGTAGTGGAAAAAGATTGCCTGTGTGGCCGCGGCAGATGGGAGAATCTTTTCCTAGACCAGCAACGGATAAAACTCCCGCTGTGTCAGCGAGCACGTCTTGCGAGATTCCAGTTGACGAACCTCGACTGCGTCTCGGTGAAGGCTTGGCAGAACTCTGAGCGAAGTCAGTTGGCCCACCTCCTTCTCTAGGTATGATAGTTCGCATTGCATCAATAAAGCATGGTTTAGCTACATCGGCTGCAGATGCGCCATATATACCGTTGGCTCCGGGTAAATATCGTCTTTATGTCTCCCTTTAGAAAGATTACCATCATATTGATATCAACTTTCTGGTCCTTTTCTCAGGGGATGGCGTCCACGGGGAATACAGCGTTGAAGCACCTTCTGGCTCTGCTGCGGCTCCTGGCGATGATACGGAGGCTTTCGACTTCGAGGAGGAAATACCTTCGGGGGCTAGCTCGCCTGGAGTGGTTTCGTCACCTCGAGAGGAGGACGAACCCGTCATCGTGACTTCGTCTCTCGCGAGTATGCTAATGACTTCGACCGTTGTCGTTGCACCTCCTTCGGTCACACCACCCGTCGAGGCGGCGGCTGTGGCCACTTTGTCTGCAATCATTCCCGGAGGGGGACTTGTTGATATCGCGGCCACTCCTGGCGTTCAATTGGATCTAGTTGCGCTGACTGAGCAACATACCAGCCTCTTTTACACCGATTTGAAAACGATGATATCAATGGTGTTGGCGAAGAGTCTAGACTTCGAGCGCCTGAAGAAGACTTCTCAGTTTTCGATCGGGGCTGTCAGGGAGCTCGGCGATCCTGGGGTAGCTGACGCCCTGGAGGCGGTGGTTAATGGTTTAGAGCAACCCATTAACGAATACTTGCAGCTGACTCGGGGCAGCTTTGATGCTGAGGTCCAGGCCAGATACGAACTCATAACTGCGCGGCTTTATACGCAGCTGGAAAGCCTAGACCACTCCATCCAAACACATAAGCTGGAGATGGATAAAAGAAAAGCTGTCGTGGAAGAGGCTCTCGCTCTTGAGACGAAGCTCCGATCCGAGTACGAAGGGAACGCAGCGAGGGCCCGCAAGCTGAAGGAAAAACTCGCTCTGGCAGAGGAGTGGGCTTCTCAGTCGTTGGCAGGTCTAGATGTAGCGACTGGTCGACTGAGCGCAGTACGACGGGATTTGGAGCGTGCAGAAGCTGCCCGTGCGGGCTCTCTTCGGGCAAGGGCTAAGCTGACCCTTATGAACAATCCCGAGGCACGGCTGGAGCGGGCTCGCGTCGATGCCTTGGTTTTCAGGGATGAGAGGATAGCGGCACTGGAGCGGCTGATTCGCGATCTGACTGCTCCTCCATCATGATGTATCCTTTCTCTTTTCACTTCCCAGATGTAATTCTGCTCTTATCGGGAATAAATAAAAGCGATTCTTTTCTGACTTTTGTGGACCCATCATTTCGGAATATAAATGACAGTTTTTTAGGCGAGAGTGATATCAGAGGTAGTATGGACATGATAGACTCTCGATAAACTTTTTAGCAGGATATATCTATTCAAAGGTCATACAGACATGATAGAATATAACCCAACTAATTGCGTTCTGGAAGTAGTTTTGTCAGAATTGAGATCCTCGCTATATTCCACTCGAGCAGGGGAGATTAAGCATAGTACCTTTTCAAGAATTTGCCGTTGATAGGAGCCATTAACAGGTCTCCATTAGGCTGGGCTATCCTGTAGGCGCCGTTTGAGAACGTTGTCTCGATCACATAAGGGCCTTCCCACTTGGGCTGGAATTTGCCTTTACTTCTGTGAGTAAGAATCATCGGCCTTCTTACGGCTAGAACTAGCTCGCCGACTTTGAACACTCTTTCCTTTATTTTATGATTGAAAGCTTTGGAAATACGTGCTTGGTAGAGCGCGATGCGCTGTTGAGCTTGGAGGCGTTTCTCGTCTAATCCTTCTAGCTCTTGGAGCCTTAACAAGTCATTCTTTTCTCGAGTCAGCTCATTAGTCACGGCTATCCTGAGTGACGGGATCTGGATTTTAATGGGGAGAACTGCTTCGCTCCCGTAGACCAGCAAGAATGGGGTGCAACATGTCGGTGTTCGTACCGTTGTACGGTATGCCCAAAGACATTCGCCCAGCTTCTTATTCCAATCTCTCTTGTTTGAAGAGACGAATTTCTTCAAGAGTTTGATAATGGTTTTGTTGAAAGCTTCCGCCAAACCATTAGCAGTTTGATAATGGTTTTGTGCGGATATGAATCGCCGGATATAAGCCAGACGGCCTTGAAATCCCCGGAGTTACCTCAGATTACGGGGCGGTCGTATTTCTACGATTGCCTGGACTTTGTTGGGGTCCACCTGGATGCCTTTGGCGGTGATGACAAATCCCAGGAACTTGCCGCTGGATACACCCAGAAAGGACTTTGTAGGGTTCATCTTGAGTTGATGTTGGCGCATTAACTCGAATACCGTCCTCAAGTCTTGAATGTGATCACCTTTGAGGTGACTCTTGACGGCTATGTCGTCCACGTAACATTCTACTGTTTTGCGTAAATGCTCATGGAATATGTTACTCATAGCCCGTTGGTATGTAGCTCCGGCGTTCTTCAATCTGAAGGGCATGACCATATAGCAATATACCCCCAATGGTGTCCGAAAGGCAGTGTGCTTCTCGTCTTCAGGATGCATCTTAATCTGATTGTATCCTGAGAATCCGTCCATGAAAGACATGCGTTCAACGCCGCAGGTGTTGTCGACCATGATGTCCGTGATAGGAAGAGGGAACTCATCTTTGGGGCAGGCCACATTCAGATCTTGGTAATCGATGCAGATACGTACCTTCCCATTTTTCTTTATGACTGGGACAACGTTGGCGACCCAGTCGGGATGTTGTTCTTCCTGGATGAAACCACAGGCTATCAACTTCTTGACTTCAGCTTCAATGGCGTCCATCATATCCGGGCAGAACCGGCGTTGGTGCTGCTTCACAAGCTTTGAGTCGGTCAATATGTTGAGTTTGTGAGTAGCCACCTTCGGATCTAGGCCCGGCATGTCCCCAGAATCCCACGCAAAGACGTCGACGTATTCCTTTATCAGCTGTATGATTTCTTCCCTCTCAGCTGGGGGAAGATTATCACTGATAAATATCGGCTTTGGCGAAAGTTCACCCCCAATATCGATTTGGATAACTTCGTCTTTGGTAGGAGGTTCTCTTTGCTCGAAGCAAAATTCCCACTGCGTATCTATTTGTTGAGCCTAAGAGTCATTCTCAAACGGCTCAGAATCCTGTTCATCTGCTTCTGAGGGATCTGTCACTACCATATTTACTGATAGTGTTTGTTCGAGAGCATCAGGTGAGTCGGGGGGCGATGAGCCATTCTGGGAGGAGGGAAAGATATCCTCGTCTGACTTGGAAGTCGTAAGGGAGGTGGCATACCCTAACCCGAAACGAGTTTGTCGATAGCGGAGGTTGCCGCGCGGCGGCGTTCGTCTGCCTCTTTCGTAGTTGAGGCCTGGCTTCCGCTTCAAGTCGTAGCCCCTGTTTTGCATGATCTTCAGCGCTTGCGGGCTGTATCGGTGAACTTATATTTTCCCAGTATCGTCATCGAAAGGATCTTCCTGGTTAGCTGGTTGATTGCGCATGCGGCCGAAGAATATTTGACGCTGACTGCTGCAGGTAGGCGGGACAATGAAGATAGAATCCTCATGGGGTCCATACATTGTGATGACGTTGGATGATGACGCTACTTCCCAGACATACGGACGGTAGGAGTTTATAGCTTCCAAGAATTTTTGTGCTATGGGTTCTACCTCGTCACGGGGAGTGGTACATACTTGCTCAGAGGTGAGATGGACATGGCAATTGACGGTCAAAAGTTTATTCAGAGGTAATATGAACATGACAAACTTTGTGATTGTGACTTCCATCGGGGATGGAGGCACACATCTGCTCAGAGGTGATATGGACATGACAGTTTTTTATGGACTTAACACCACTGGCGTACTTAGAGTTAAGTACGGATGTCAAGTGTAGACGACAATCGATATCAGAGGTAATATGGACATGACAACTGACGGTCGAAAGTTTATTCTAATATGAACATGACAAACTTTGTGATTGTGACTTCCATCGGGGATGGAGGCACACATCTGCTTAGAGGTGATATGGACATGGCAGTTTTTATGGACTTAACACCACTGGCGTACTTAGAGTTAAGTACGGATGTCAAGTGTAGACGATAATCGATATCAGAGGTAATATGGATATGACAACTGACGGTCGAAAGTTTATTCAGAGGTAATATGAACATGACAAACTTTGTGATTGTGACTTCCATTGGGGATGGAGGCACACATCTGATCAGAGGTGATATGGACATGGCAGTTTTTGTGGACTTAACACCACTGGCGTACTTAGAGTTAAGTACGGATGTCAAGTGTGGAGGGCAACTTATATCAGAAGATAGTCGGTAGCCGAAAGTTTTATTCAGAGGTGATATGAACATGACAAACTTTTGAAAGAAGCAAATCGTTATGTAAGAAAAGAATGGAAATCCAATCGGTACGGACCGTCCCTTTGTTCACAGATTCAAAGTGATGACCTTGGCATCGATCGTCTCCTGAATTTTCCTTTTTAGCACATAGCACGCCTTTGTGGGGTGATGAGTGTATCGGTGGAAGAGACAATAATCTGGGTGATCCACATCGCCAGCCCTCTCAGGATGTCTGATGTTGGGTAGCTGGAGCTTGCGCTCTTTCATTAATATATCAAAGATCTTAACGATGTCATATTCGTTGAAGGAAAAAGTCCCTTTTGGTCTTCGGGCTCTTGATGTCTGAATTTTACGGTCTTGCAGGGAGATCTTTGCTGTTGCATCATTTTCGGATCTTGAGGGGATTCTACCCCCGGCCCTGGACGTCCCCTTGTTCTGTCAAGGTAAGTTACCTCTGGACATGCCGTGGTCTCTGGCCACAGAAACTGATTCATTAAGAACTGCCTCTGGTTGTACAGGACTGGACTTCGGAATTTTGGGTCTCGTGAGAGACGCAGTATATCCTAACCCGAAATGAGCTTCTCGATAGTGAGTATTACTACGCACCGGCGTTCGCCTACCTTTCCCATAGTTGAGACCTTGTTTCAGTTTTAAGTCATAATCCATGTTTTGCATAATATTTAATGCTTGTGGGCTGTATCTGTGGATTTGTATCCTGCCAGATTCAGACTCGCGTGATTCCTCTTGCATGATTGGGGCATTCCACCTGCTATCAAAGATTATCGGACGCTGATCGTCATGGGTTGGTGGAATGATAAAGATAGAGTCTTCTTGTGGTCCACCTGTTATGACGATATCAGATGTTGACGTATCTTCCCATATGATTTCCTCGTGTTTGACTGTTAGGGGAACCGAAGTCCGTTTATGACTCTCGTTCTTGCATTTCTGGATTAGGTAATCCCGCAGGTCAGGAGGAGTAGAGGAAGAAGACGAAGGCTTGTTTCTTCCATCAGCGGGCGTACGGATATTGGGTACCCCAATTTTCCCTGTGCCACCTGTGTACAACAGATTGGCCATCTGGGTGGCGGATAATCCCCGGGGAGGGTGCCTTCCCGTAGCCTGAGCATGCTTTACGTCGTGGGACTTCGCTTGGCATAATTTGGAGATTTGCTCAGACTGGCGTAAAGCTGAAGAGGTTCTCAGTCGGCCGTCGGCTTCCCGCGTAATCCGGAGGGTAGGTAGATTGCTTCTTTGCTGGCGTAACAGCCGAGAAGTTGCGTACCCCGCCACTTGCTCCCCCCTGCGGAAATCACGACGCTCATCTGGTTCCCTGTAGAGGTCAGATGTTGTCTTGCGCATGGAGCATAATTTGTACTTCTGACTTGGCGCTGAGGCATCATCAGAAGTTTGGTCTGTACCGCGCGTAGCGGGAGACTGGTTTCTGCGCGTAGAGCGCAGTGGATACTTCTGGGTTAGCGCTGAGGCTTTGCCCGAAGTTTTGTCTGTACCGCGTGTAGCGGGAGACTGATTCCTACGCGTAGAGCGCAGTGGATACTTCTGGGTCAGCGCTGAGGCTTTGCCCGAAGTTTTGTCTGTACCGCTCGTAGCGGGAGACTGAATTTTACGTGCAGGGCATGGAGGGAGCAATGCTACCACCTCATTGGTCGGAGAGATCGAAGAGATCGGAGAGTCCACAGGAATGGTAGAGGATGTCTTGGGCATCCAGACCTTGCGCAGCTTCCTGTTATCTTGGACGGAGAGAGAGTAAGAGCTACCCCCGGTTCGAAGCATGTCTTCGTAGGCAGACTGGTCGAATTGGACGACCAGTGTCTTCTTCACGGATCCCACGGATACCGCATCATGTTGAGCAATTATTTCCTCATCAGAAGAGAAAGACGTCCTCAGCAGAGTCGCCATCTTGTTTGTGGTATTAAATGAAAGAATGAAAGTGTATTTCAATGACGGAGTTTATACGAAACCCGCGCCCTTTGGTTTACAAACAAACTTGTACAATTTAATCCTATACGAGGATGTGGGAGTACAATTTATTTAATCTGGGTATAAATTGCTATAGGTGTCTGATCTGCAGTCGATCACTTTAGCCCTTGGACCACACGATGTTGAAGAAGTGCCGTGGAAGACAGGTAGCAGCTTCGAAGGTTGCAGAAGAGGGTGGATGCATGATGCCAAAGTCGTCGATCCCTACTCTTTGTCTGAGCTCCGAACTCTCTCTCTCTCTCTCTCTTGACCTCCGGTTCGATCTTTCTGGGAAGTTCGACCTTGTTCGATCTTCAAGTTTGAAGTTTTTTGACCTTGTTCGATCTTCAAGTTTGAAGTTTTTTGACCTTGTTCGATCTTCAAGTTTGAAGTTTTTTGACCTTGTTCCCCATTGATAGGGGTCTCTATTTATAGAGTTTTGGTGACAGTGACCACTCTGTCGGTGTAAAAACCAAGGAGTAGAAAGTACAGCACCCTTTTACACAACGGTTAAAATAACCAATGCCTGCGTATAGATGACCTTTTGAGTGAGCATGTGACGCGTGTCCAACTAAGGGGACAAAATGCGTATATCTGCTGCGAAGATCACTGCGTAGAAGCCACGTAGGTAGGTATCCCTTGTGTAGAAGAGGTTGGCGTAGAAGCCAAATGACTGTCACCCTGGCGTAGAAGCCGGATAGGCATAGAAGCCGGATAGGCATAGAAGCCGAATAGGCGTAGAAGCCGAACAGGCGTAGAAGCCGAATGGGTGTAGAAGCCGAATGGTCGTAGAGACTGAGTGGACGTTTGAAGCCGAATGGTCGTAGAGACTGAGTGGGCGTTTGAAGCCGAATGGTCGTAGAGACTGAGTGGGCGTTTGAAGCCGAATGAGCATAGATCTTGAATGGGCGTAGAAGCCGTTGCGTACCGTGCCAGAGTGCTGATGTGGACGTCTTTAGTCGGAATTACGACTTTTGAAGATATAATCAAATCTCTTGCAGAGATTTGCCACCATCTTGTGCATTAAATACGAAGGCGTATTTTGAAGGTCTGCAGCCCTTCTGTGCAACTGTCGCAGAGACGTGCCTCCAGAGAAATTGTCACCGCTCTGTACAATTTAGACGTAGAGACGTGCCTCGAGCCCCGTACGAAGTGCAGCTTTTGACGTGGCAGGCGGTTTGTCTACTCCGGAGCATAAAACAGCTCATGTTTGCCTGTGTAAAATAAGGCAGCGTATCCCCTTGTACGCGAAAGAGCAGTTTATGCTGAGGAGACGTCATTAAACGACGGTTCGGCGATATTTTAACCAAATCCTCTGCATTAAATACAGAGATCTGCCATCATACTGTGGTGAGCGTCCCGAGGGGTCTGTCCTCGTTTCCAGCCATCGTCTGGGTAGCCGTGTAGCACTTTTTGTCAGGAGTCAGAGGTCAGGTTCACTGCGTGACTTGACAGGTTCATTTCGGGGAAGAAGCGTTCCTCGTACGCTTTAACGCTGCTTTGAGAGCGGATGAGTTTTACGCCATGGAGGCGATGAAGAACCCTGTTTACGCTGGAGCGGCCTGGATGTACTGCACTTACGCGGATGGTCCTTTGAGCTTGTACTTCACGTTGTGTTTAGCGGAGAAAGCTCTGCTTGTACGCTTGATGGCTCTGAAGGCCTCTGTTTACGCTGCTCTGCATCAGTATGCTGCGTAGCTCCTCCCAGCGTATTTTTTATGCTTCTATATCATCTCCAATGGTGCGGACACCTCAATGCACTTTTGCATAAAAGCGCCCAATAATTAGAAAATTGCACAAAGATGGAAATTAGATTAAATTAATTAAAATTAATGAGCAAGGTGTTCTTGAATTAATTAGAAGTACATGAGGATAAAATTAGGTATAACACAAGTATCATGGACATAGGGGACTCAGAATAGAATATTATCATAATTTGGGTTGCACGAAACGGGTCAAGATTGTGTCTCCAATTTCGATTGGAACGCACAAGGATATAAAGTCATATTTATTTAGAATTAAATACAAACATCTGCGACGAATATTGTATGACTAAAATGTAGCACAAGAGAGCATAATTATAAGTTACATAATGGTCAGAATGGAAGACGAGCATATCTAGGATAATGTTATAAAATTTGTAGGAAGGCAATGGCTAGTGAGGTGCTCCAATTATTGAAGCAACAGTAAAGTGCACTAAGTGATATAATTATTATAAAATTAAATAAAATGCCCTATCCTATTTCCAATTAGATACAAACTAGCTCTAGTTTTACTATCTAAGCCAAGTATGCCTAATTTTGGGTGAGGGGGTTTACATACACTATACAGATTTCTTGCCAGACAAGTATACCTTGCCATTGTATTGTGATTTATATTCCATATGATGCATATATTTTATTTCTGTCATTTAGTTTATATATTTTAACTGCTATATAAACTTTGCGTCCAAGGATAACTTGGGTGCAATAATGGTGGCATCATATTCTATTTTTATTTATATATATGCATGTTGACTTAGTTTATGAGACCAACCCATTATCATGAGGCATTCTTATATTTTATTGGCCCTGACACTGTGATTACACAAGTGTGAGTCTCATATAGGACACGGACTTGCGTACTCGACTGGCCACTGGTACATATAGGACGTGCGACGGATAGGGATAACTGTTGATAGAAATTGCATGCTAGAAGACTTGACAGTTATTTAGAGGTATCATCATGTCATGGATATGACATGCTTAGAGCATGGGATGGAGAGAACAACAAGTAAGGCGTTTGGGCTCCTTTGTATTTTCCTTGTGTAACCCGTACACTCCACCGGAGATGCGCGATCATGATGACCCCTATATTATTACCTGGCTGCCTCTGAGGTTCAAAAGACGTCATGCTTTGTAGGTCATGCCAATCTTATTTTTGACAGATAGCCCACTTGTTGGAAAGTTATTCTCAAAGTGCATTCACATAGACAGTTAGGCGACCCATTGGATGTTTACTTTCAGTACTTTATTGGCATACTTTTATGTATCTTGTTACGTTCCTCTGAGGACCTGGTCCTTTTTCAGGTATAGACGTGCAGGATTATCCATAGGAGTACGGACCTGGACCTGACTCTTCATACTAGACTGAGGAGGTCTTACCTTCAGAGTACCTTTGATTCATCGCAGCTGATGGATATTCTAGTTGCTATTTTCCTTTATTGACATTTATCTTATATTAGAGTTTGATATCTTTTCTCATTTAGTAGTTTTTAGTATGGTCGATTGGTAGTGGATTTATTTCCACCCGAATATCATTCATTGATACTTCATATTTTAGATTCAGTTATTTATTCCTATTTCTTTATTTATGCTGTGGATGAGATATAGATTGTGTGTGACTTATGTTGACAGTATATTACCACTTGTGGATTTGATATTCATGTACAACGTATATAGGTATCACGATCTTCGAGCACATTGGAGTTATCGTATACATACGGCTGGCATGCTGCGTATTCCTAGTTCTACATATTTTGGGACTGGGGCATGACATATTTTTGTGGTGGCCCATTACGTTACTGTACCGAACTAGCCTGCGTATAGGAATAGAGTATAGGATCTCATTCACACTTGACTAAAACTCATCTCCCCTTTCAACTATCTTATTTAAACGCTTGCATCCTGTTTGATTCATGTACTCCTTCTAATCATTTTGTCCACCTCCTGCAGAGAGATGGATTTGCGTAGTGGATGTACTGCCGCCGAAGGCGATACACCTTCAGGAGTCAATGGCCAAACTCGAGGGGAGGCCTCGACGACTCCTAGACTTTCGAGGCCGGATGGACAGACTCACAACCCAGTTCTATCTGATCTTCCCACTTCACCTAATGGGACCTTTCGGCTTTATCGATACCACAGGATGGTCAAACACAGCTGTTCCAATTCTTCTAAATGATGATGCAGGAACAGAGACAGCAGGCGGCCACACTGGCTGTAGAGCAGAGACAGCAAAAGGCAGAGAAGAGGTAAGAATTTCTGGCAGCACTTGAGAGAATGGCTGCACAGGCTTCTGTGCCAGCTCAGGTACTAGTTCCAGTACCGCTGTAAACCCCCTCACCCAAAATTAGGCCTACTTGAATTAGATAGAGAGATTAGTGCTAATTTTAACCCAAATAGAAATAGAACACAATATTTATTTTAATTTTGTAATATTTATATCACTTAGTGCACCTTACCGTTGTTTCGATAATTTGAGCACTATACTAGCCTTTATCTTCCTACAAACTTTATTGTCCTAGATATTTTCGCCTTCTATTCTGACCTTGGTGTAACTTATAATTATACTCTTCTGTGCTATATTTTAGTCGCACAACATTCGTCGCAGACGTTTATATTTAATTCTAAATAAAATCAACTTTGTGTCCTTGTGTGTTCGAATCGAAATTGGAGACACAATCTTGACCCATTTTGTGCAACCCAATTAATGATAAAATTCTACTCTAAGCCCTCTATATCCATGACACTTGTGTCCCACCTAATTTTAGCCCCATGTACTTCTAATTAATTCCAGAACACCTTGCGCATTAATTTTAATTAATTTAATTCAATTTCCATCTTTGTGCAATTTTCCTAATTGTTGGACATTTTTATGTAAAAATGCATTAAGGTGTCCACACCATTGGATAATACATGAAGAAATCTATTTTTTCTTTCACATGATTTTTTTCCATAATTTTCGGAATGTGCAACGCAACATCGCCCCCTTATTTTAAACCTAGCCCTTACATTTTAAATAATGTGAATTATAGCCCTCCTAACATCCCCATGTGAGGCCAAGGCCTAACCCCAAGAGGATGTTGACCAAGACCACCTACCTAGGTCAACCCCAAATCTAAATTCTGCATATATATATATATATATATATATATATATATATATATATATATATATATATATATATATATATATATATATATATATATCATTTTTTTCCCTTTATTTTCCCAAAACCCCAAATCCAATACCTAACCAGCCGAATGCACCCTCCCCTTCCTGTTCATCTTCAACCTCCTCTCCTCTCCTACTGTTCACCCTTCTCCTTCAACCGCCTGAACGGCCTCTGACCGCTGGAGACCCCGCCAGCAGCCACGCAGGCCAATACCACCACACCACCATTGCTATCTCCATCTTCCTCCTTCTCTTCTCCGGCCTGTCCTCCCCTTTCGTCGCCTTCTCCCCGTTGTAGAAGCATAAAATACGCTGGGGAATTGTATGCATATTATACAGTCAAAACCCCCAACATACATGAAGTTCGCATAAAATAGAGCTTCAAGGCTGTGTGGCATAAAATATGGCTTCAGAGCTGTGTGGCATAAAATATGGCTTTAGAACAGTCCGCATAAAACAGAGCTTCAAGACTATGTGGCATAAAATATGGCTTCGGATCTGTCCATGTAAAACAGAAGCTTCAGAGCTGTTTGGCGTAAAGTAGAGCTTCAGAGCTGTCCGCGTAAAGCAGTGCTTCAAGACTGTTCTGCGTAAAAGGTTGCTTTATCCTCCTGCGTAAAGTTTAAAATATGTTTATTTTTAATGCAGCGTAAAGTTGTACGAGAAACTCTTTGTATTCCTCGGATGAATTTGTCAGACAAATCAGTGAACCTGACACCTGACAAAAGTACTGCACGATGATCGAGAGGACGGCTGTGATGATAATTTTGCACAGAGACCCAGGTTGTCATTTAGTGACGTATTCTTGATACAAGTCATTTTTTACGCTCAAGACTGGAGTCTTCTGAATACGCTGCATATTCTACATTGACAAAAATAAGTTTTTACGCTCAAGACTGGAGTCTTCTGAATACGCTGCCCATTCTACATTGACAAAAATAAGTTTTTACGCTCAAGATAAGACAAAATCAGATGCCACGTCAAAAGCTATTTTTTGCACAGAGCTCGAGGCATATCTCTGCATTTAATGTACGAGATGGAGGCATATCTTTGTATTTAATGCACGAGATTTTGTTCTATTTTTAAATTTGTCAGGACTGTGAAAGCTAAAACTGTGACTAATACGCTCACATCACCATCCTTGTATTTTATGCCAACCAGGCTATTTTCAACTATAGGAGTACGCCGTATGCTATCTCCTCGAAATACGCCAACTCGGCTACATTTGCAAAGGTACGTGATAAGGCTATTTAGCCCAGAATATGCTCAAGACCTCAGTCGTGATGAATAATTGACTAGAAAAGCTAAAACTGTGACTAATACGCTCACATCACCATCCTTGTATTTTATGCCAACCAGGCTATTTTTAACTATAGGAGTACGCCGTATGCTCTCCTCGAAATACGCTAACTCGGCTACATTTGTAAAGGTATGTGATAAGGCTATTTAGCTCAGAATACGCTCAAGACCTAAGTCAGGAAGGATAATTGGCTATTTTTACGCTAGTTATCTATTATTCATGAATCATCAAGTTTTATGCACAGTTTGGTCTTTTACGCCAACCATCTTTACGCAGGGGCAGTTACCTACGTGGCTTGCATGCCGTGATCTTCGAGAAGCAGTTATATGCGTTACCTTATAATGGGACATGTGTCATACGCAAATTCAGAAGATTATTTGAACGTGGGTAGCAGTTATTATAACCGCCGCATAAAAGATGCAACTTTCTTCACAGTTTGGCATTTTATGCCAACAAGACAGTTGCTTGGCTTTTTATGCCAACTTGGCAGTTATTTGATTGATCTCTATAAATAGAGACCCCTGGTCACAGGGTACGGGGGGTGATCAAGCAGACATAAGACAACCGAACAAGGGACGATCAGAGATCAGAGAGAAATCAGAAAAGAGAGCACAGAGAGAAAGTTTTTGCTGACAACTTTGGCAACGAGAATTCGATCCTACTTGCAACTTTCCTTTGACCAGCTTTTGCCTTCAGTTCAGAGAAAGTTTGAAGCTTCTTCTTCTTCTGCAGCACTTCTTCAATATCGTGTGGTCCAAGGAACAAAGTGATCGATCGCAGATCAGACTTCTATAGCATTACTTCCCCAGAATTATTTTATTGTACTTAACATCCTCGTATAGGATTAATTGTACTTTACTATTTTCTTGTTTGTAAGCAAAAAAAAAGGTTTCGTACAAACCTAATATTTATTTATCCAAACAAAAAAGGCTACTTTGCGGGGGAAGACTTTCTCCTCTGACGAGAAAGCAATTGCTCAACACGATATTGTATCCATCGAATCGACGAAGAAGACATTGGTCGTCCAGTTCGACCAATCTGTCTATGAAGACATGCTTCATGCAGGGGGTAGCTCTCATTCCTCCTCTGTCCAGAACAACAGGAAGCTGCGTAAAGTGTGGATGCCTAAGACGTCCTCTACCCTTCCTGCAAGCTCTCACTCACTGATCAAAAAGGTTGTGACAACACAGCTAACACGGCCTACGCGTAAAACTTTGTCTCCCGTTTGTAACGTGGTAGACAACACTTCTGGCAATGCCTCAGTGCCAATCCAGAAATCTCAGACATGCCTTGTGCGTAAAACTTTGTCTCCCATTTGTAACATGGTAGACAAGACTTCTGGCAATGCCCTAGTGCCAATTTAGAAGTCTCAGACGCGCCTTGCGCGTAAACCTTCGTCTCCCGTCTATGACGTGGCAGACAAATTTTTTGGCAAGGCCTCAGTGCCTATTCGGAAATTTTAAATGCGCCCTGTGCGTAAAAATACATCTCCCGTCTATGATGAGGTAGTCAAAGGGAAACAAGTGGCGAATCCTTCAACCTCTAAGCTTTTACGCCCACAAGAGAAGAAAGTTACCACTCTTCAGATTATGCGTGACGCTGGAGGCCGTTTAAGGACTTTCTTTGTTTTACGCGAACCTATACAGAAATCCAAATTATGCCAGGATAGGTCTGTCTGCGTAAAGAAGACTCGTTTCACGGGAAGATACGCTCCTTAGACAGATGATGGATCATACGCTACTCACATGGGTGAACTGCTGTATTCCTATGACAGAGAAAGGGTTATGGTTCCTAATCTCCACATTTCTACTGATGTAAAAAGGCAGAATAAGCCTCCTTCTTCTTCTGGTAATCCTCCTGATTTGCGTGATTTCTTGATCCAGAAACACAAAGACAGGGGATCTCCTAATATGTCTATTACACCCCCTAGAGAATATTATTGTAATAGTCATAAGGTTGTAATTAACCGTTACTGTTCTAAAGCAAAACGGTTAGTTTTTGACCGATTGAACTATACTTTGTCATTACAGGAAGAAGAACCAGATAACGACATGTCTGGGGGTAGTCTCCCTCGACAAAACAGAGCAGCATCCAAAGCTGGGGGTAGAATTCCCTCTGAGTTCGAAGATGATGCAACTATGACCATCTACCCTGAGGACCGTACGACTCAGGTATTGAAAGCCTAAAATCCAAAGGGGACTTTCTCCTTCAACGATGATGACATCATTAAAATCTTTGATATATTGATGAAGGAAAACAAACTTCGGCTACCCAACATCAGATACCCTAAAAGGGCTGGCAAGGTCGATGACCCAAAATATTGTCTCTTTCATTGGTACATTCATCACCCCACAAAGGCATGCTATGTACTGAAAAAGAAAATCCAGGAGTTGATCGACGCCAAAGTCATCACTTTGCATTTATAAATAAGAAGATCACTGCAAATTGCTTTCACTCCAACGTGGCAATTTGCCCCCTCAAGAAGTACCGGATGATGAGTCCCTAAAGTCTCCCCAGCGGAGCAACCTTCAGGTCTATCCCCACTCAGCAAAATACTCCCCAGTGAATTTTTCGGACATGGGGTTCACGTCCATATTACCTCTGAACTGTTGTCCAAACATTTTTTTCCCCAGCTGAGTTTGCCATGTCCAAGTGACCTCTGAGCAAACCTCCCAGGTTGTTGCTATCGATCAGTTTACGTCCATATTACCTCTGAAATGTTGTCCAAACATTTTTTTCAGCTGAGTTTGCCATGTCCAAGTGATCTCTGAGCAAACCTTCTAGGTTGTTGCTATCGATCAGTTCACGTCCATATTACCTCTGAACTACGTCTCTCCACTTTCTCAAGCAGAGTAAATCTACCACCACAAAAATGGTTACTTCCATATTACCTCTGTCCTATTTTTTCTTTATCCCCACAAAATCATATCTTACCATGCCCACATTACCTCTGAGTAAGATATTTTCAGAACTTTTCTATGTCCACATTACCTCTGAGTGAAGTTCTTCTCTTCGACTTTCTACTATCACGTTGGCATAACCCCTGGTAGTGCTAGTCATTTCAGCTTATTATCTGTACTTAAGGTACACCATGGGTAATAAGTTCACAACCCAGATATACAAATCAACTCTTGGTTCTTCATCCCCAGGAAGTGCCTATGTGCAACATTTTCTCCTTCGTTACAAATTCTTGTAAAAAGCCATCATCCGTATCCAAGAGTCCCGGATATGCAATGGATGAAGGATCCTCAAAATCTCCCCAGCGGAGCAATCCTTAGGTCTACTCGCACACTCCCGCGATGACTATTCAAACCAATCTCGTTAGACGCTAGCCATGCTCATATTGCCTCTGAGCTATCGTCCCATCAATCTCCCCAGCGGAGCGATCCTTTGGTATATCTTCATGTTCGGATAGACCACACTCAACAAATCACTCCTCAATGAATTTTTTGGATATTAGTTTACGTCCATATTACCTCTGAACTGCTGTCATAATATTTCTCTCAGGCTGAGTTTGTCATGTCCATATTACCTCTGAGCAAACCTTTCGGATTCAGCTATCGATTATCATGTCCATATTACCTCTGATATCGGTTGTCATCTCAACTTAGCACCCATACTTAACTCTAAGCACGCCAGTGGTGTTAGTTCCATGAAAATTGCCACGTCCATATTACCTTTGGCAGGGCTTGTCTTAAACTTATTGCTTGCACTCTCGTGCACAAGAAGTAATAGGTGCACCAAAAATCCCCCGGGGGGATGCCCGCAATGGAACGAATAATACAAGTCCACATTACCTCTCAACAGAAATATGTCTCCCCACTATCCCCACAGAGTCATATTTTACAGCGTCCATATTACCTCTGTCAGGACTTATCTCAAACCTATTACTTGCACTAACGTGTGCAAAAAAGTAATGGGTCCACAAAAAAATCCCCCAGCAGGATGCCTTTTACTAGCCACAAAACCTATCATGTCCATATTACCTCTGATAGGGCTTGTTTCGAACTTATTATTTGCACTCAACATGCGCAACGAATAATAGGTCCACCAAAGATCCCCCAGTGGGATATCCTCAATAAACACGGTATTGTACTACGTCCATATTACCTCTGGTACGATGTCCGAAGTCCACACAAACAATCGTAAAAAAATGAAGGGCCCTTATGTGGTTGAAACAACATTCTCAAATGGCGCTTACAGATTAGCCAAACCTAATGGAGATTTGATAATGGCTCCTATCAACAGCAAATTCTTGAAGAAGTACTATGCTTTATCTCCTTTGCTTAATGGAGTATGATGAAGATTTAATTCTGATAATACTACGTACAAAGGTTAGCTGAATCATATTCTATCAGGTTCATATGACCTCCGAATAGATATGTTTAACTAATTTCAAAACCTATCATATTCATATTACCTCTGATAGTGTTTTGTATACAAATTTAGTTGGATTATATTCTATCATGTTCATATTACCTCTGAATAGATATATTCAGCTGAACCTTACCGAAAGTATATCATGTTCATATTATCTCTGATATCACTTTCATCTTAGCCTATCATTTATATTATAATAATAAGTAATGGGTCCACAAAGTCAAAAAATATATCTTTATTATCTATGAGAAAATAAGAAGCAAAAAAGTACAACATTGGGGAGGAGCAGTTAAATCCTTGATCTGTTGCGCCAAAGCAGCCATCCTCTCATTCCTGGAGTTTAAAATGTTGCTGCGAGCCAGTTCCAGCCTTGCTTCGTCATTGCTCAAGAGAGATAGTTCGGATAAAGAATCAACAAAACTTGCGTGGATGACACCCACATGTGTCAAGTTCTGTTGAGTTGTATTCACTTGGCCCTCCAATATATCACGAACTAGCGATGCTTTGAGAAGCCTCTCCCTTGTTTGAGCAAGTTCAGCTTCCAATTCTTGAACCCTCACTTCATATCCCTCACATTTGACACAGCACTGAGCTAGCTAAGGAATACTCTCCACCAATACTGTTTGCTCTTTCTCCATCTCTTGTTGATGTTCCTGGATGGATTTGTTTAAAGTTTCTGTCTTCTGAGCAAATTTTGCAGTTAGGGAGTCATACTCAGCCTGAACCAAGTCATTGATGCTGCCTCGGGATAGTTGCAAATATTCGTTAATGGGTTGTTCTAAACCATTAACCATTTGCTCTAGCGCATTAGATCTTTCAGCGTCATTAAAATTTCTAATCTGCACTATAGTGAGCTTGGAGGATGTCTTCAGAGCATCAAAGCCTAGATTCTTCTCCAGCACCATGGATATCAATTCTTTTAAAGTGAGGTAGAATATGCTAGTGTATTGTTCAACTTGCATAGCAAAGCTCGAATATACGCTGGAAGTGGCCGCAATATCGGTAAATCTCCTTTCTGGAATGACTGCAGAGGATGTTGTCACAGTCGTTGCTTCAACAGATGGCGCGACAAAAGAAGAGACACCAACAACAGTTGAAGTTGCTGACATGCTCGACGAAGGAGGCACAGTCGAGATGGTGGGTTCATCCACCTCTGATATTATTTGAACTGCTGCTGACGGGATTATATCCGAGAATGTTGCGGATGGAAGATCAACGGCTTCAAGGTATGCTTCTTCGATGGTGGTCACCGCCGTTTCATTAGTTGGATCCGCAATAAAATCAGAGGTTGTTTCAGTTCTACCCTCCCCAGAAATGTCTTCGCCTGAAAATAAGATAAGAGAAAGTTAATATCAATTTGATGTTAAATTTTTCTGAAAAAAAGCGCAAAGACAACATTTACCCATGGTCGATGGCTGTCACTACCACATTCCGAAAACAGGGATATTTTTGACTTTTGTAATATTGAATATTATTATAGTTACAATTAACTAATTGCATGATAGTATATTTAATTTAAATAAATATGTGTGATGTGTAATTTAAATATAATTATATACAGTGTTCATTTGTTTTGAGCTAGTAGACTTGACCTAGAAGCCCAGTAGATGACCACCTGTCCAAATTGTGGAATTCTGTATTTATTTATTTTATCTAGAATTTATTTAATGGAGATTGTAATTAATTATCGTATTTTAATTAATTATTGTGCATTGCCTTTGCTTCGATATTTGGAGCACTACCCTGACTTTTGTCTCCCAACAAATTTCACCATCTTGCCCTAGACATGCCCGCCTTCCATTCTGCTATTTTTGTAACTCATAATTATGCTCCCTGTGCATTAATTCTGGCCGCACAAAAATCGTCGCGGACGTTATTTAATAAATCCCTATTTTGTATCGTTGTGCGTTCCAATTTAAATTGGAGACAATCTTGACCTATTTTTCGTGCGACCCAAATTAGGGTAATATTCTGTTCTGAGTCTTCTTCATTATTGGTATTGATGACCTGACCTGATTTTGGCCCCATGTACTCCTAATTAATTTCTGAACACAACTTGCATTTATTTCTAATTAAATTGAGGATACTATTTAAACCAATTCTGAAAATCCCAATTTAATTTCAGTGCCCTACTAATTGAGCCCACACCGATCATACAGCGCCCCCTGACCCACAAAACACCGGACACCGAATCGCCCGTCAAATTTTTGCCATTTTATGTGTTTGTGCAATTTCCCGAATTTAAGGGGCTAAGTTGCAATTATTCAATTGTAGGTGTCATCACCCCATTGTCCAAGACCAAATGGAAAGGTTATTTATTTGTGGACCAAATTGCATTTTTCCCACATGAGAAATTCCTTCATGTCCAATCTGGACCCCTCATTTAAAAGGGGGTCAATCACAACCCTTCATTTCAACAACCTCTCTCCCTATATAATGTCCTATCTACATCAACCCTAATCCCTAGAAACCTAGGTTTCCCCAACCAAGCCTCCATCCTCAACCTCAACCGTAGGAAGAAAATTTTCTTCCTTTCTTCTTCTCTTTTCTTTCTCTTTCTCTTTCTCTTTCCTTTCTTCTTCTTCTTCTTCTCCTTCTTCTTCTTCTTTTACTTTTTGAATTCAAATTCAAATAGTTAGGGGGGAACACTGTTCATTTCCCCCCATATACTGTTCCCGGCCATTGCCCCGGCCGAGTCCCGACCATTTCCCTGTGTACACCCTCCGGCCGGCCACCTTCACCCCGCTGCTGTGCTCCTTCTCCCTGCTGTGTACAGCTGGTCCCCATCTACTGTTCACCCGACTCCCCCTGTCCCAGACCGGCGGCTGCCTCCTGCCGAACTCCGGCCGGCTGCTCCTTCCCCCATTTCTCCCACTCCTCCTCCTCCTCACCTCGATCCCGGCCACAACTCCGATCAGTCAACAACCGCAACTCCACCTCCCCATCTCCATTGCCATCACCTAGCTCCTTTCCCTCGCACCACCGCTGGCCTACTGCTCGGGCCACATCTCTCCGGCGACGGCCTAGCTCCAACCCCCCTCGACTCCTTCCTCCCTCCACCTGTATAGCGGTCCATCCATCCATCCGTCCATCCATCCATATCTCTCCGGTGAACGTCGGTGCCGACTCCGGCCGTTCCCCGTCAGTCCAAGATCGACGAGCTCCTCCTCCATGTTTAGTCCGGCGACCGAGCTCCCTCTCCGACGTAATCAGCAGTGCTCCGGCGGCCCCGATTTCCCACCACCACCACCACCATCTCCATCTTCTCCATACACCACCACCATCTCCACCAATCCATCACCACCCCGTAGCCCTCCGGTCGAGCTCCGGCCGTACTCCGGCCAAGCCAGGACTCCAACCTCTGTAAGTATTCTCCCTCTCTCCCTCTTCTTCTTTAGTTATATATATATATATATATATATGTATATATATATATATATATATATGTATATATTTATATATATACGTATATACGTTTATGTATATACTAATATAGGTATATGTAAATTAGTGTAATTAATGTATTAATGTATATATATAACTAATGTAAGGTATTGTATATATTTAATTAATGTGAATGTAAGTGTATGTATTTAATTTAATTTGGTATATATATATATATATATATATATATATATATATATATATATATATATATATATATATATATATATATATATATATATATATATATATATATATATATATATATATGTATTTATATGTATTGATTTATTTTTATAATATGTATTAATAAAATGTATACTAGGTATAATTTCAATTAATGTTTTAATATCTGTATTGTTAATTTTAATGATGGTATATATATACATATATTTTGTATAAGCATAGTATATATATATATACTTTAGTATATGTATGTATTAATGTATATATATATATGACATAGGAAAATGTTTTTTTTATTAGTATATATATATGAACGTATTTTGATGTATAGTACGTGTCTTTCATCTAATATATATATGTATGTATTCTAGTATAAAAATATATAAAGTTTGGTATATGTATATATATATGCTTAATGTTTTTCAAATATGTATAATTAGTATAAATGTATATATATATATATATATATATATATATATATATATATATATATATATATATATATATATATATATTTTGTACATACATTAATATATTTTCTATATATATATGATTGATATATATATAAATATGTGTTCTACTACATGTATTTTATACTTAGCATGTTTTCAATATATATTTAATTGGTATATGTGTATACATGTATTTTATATATATATACTCAGCATATTTTCAATGTATGTTTAATTGGTATATATATATGGTAGGTAGTAATGATTAACAACAGGTAATGTGTCCCTGCTAGATGACCCTAGTTGACTAGTGCCCTGCCTGGCATGGCCTGAGGCCAGTGTTTATAGACTGTGTGTTAGGGTAGCACCTGATACAAGTGTTATTGTGATGTATTTTTAGGACTGTTGCTTCACCCAGGGGATACTCTGGAACAGGACATCCATAATTACCAGCTAAGGACCAAGGCAAGTACATTCTCTGATAATTTCCAATCTCTTGATAATTTCTATAAATTCAATAAATCTTGAAATGTTACAACTGAATCCTTGACACTGTGCTACACGGACTAGTATAGCTTGGATCTGCAGTCATGAGATGTTACATTGATTATCGTATTGACATTGTATACGACATGTATATTAGACATCGTACATGATAGACTGGACTTGCTCGTGTATCGTGATGTGTTATGGTTGGATCCACAGTACTAGTTGGGGGCGGGAAAGTAGTTAGTAAGAAATATGATCATAACCTCTTATTGTAGTGTAGAACAATGTAAGTGTTAATCATGCTCTTCACCATGATTAACCAGGCCCTGTAGCTATCGTACATGTTTCCAAGCCGATCATATTTTGAAACTACTATTTCAAACACTTAGAATAGATTAGTGTTTCCCTATTTAAATCATATACTACATCACCCGTATATGATACTGTTCCTTGTTCTTTCATTTTCATACATGCACTGACTGTATTATATTGCCTGTCTCTTTACATTGCCTGTCTCTCTTTAATTGCCATTACATTTATTTCACTGTCTTCTCAGTAGCTAGCATGACATGTTTATTACTTTATAGTCCTTATCAATTAAATGGAACTGTTATTTGAGATTGTGCTTTGCTCCTTCCTGACTGGAAACATTTTTCCAGACTATGCCTTAGAGGACCGCTGTCCGATACTTTATGGACCATATGGTGAGTAGCTGCAGACTTGGTAGTAGTTGTGATTCCAGGAGGTCTAGCCAGAAATCACTAATTCTTCTAGTTTTCTGATTAGTTCTTTAAGTAGACTATTGGTACCGGATTTGTCTCCGGCATTTTTATTGAGACTTGGATATTGTTGAGTTAGATTATTACGTTTGACTTGTGTTATATTTAATTTCTGTTCGATATCTTATCGTGCTATAATCCTGTGATTGAGTATGTGTTCATTTTATTTGTGTCATCCGTGCCTCCTTATGGAGATTGGATGCTTGTGTGAGATTGGCTAGATAGTATCAAGACCGTGACAGCGTTCTACCGCCGATGCTGCGGCGTAGGCTGGACGTACCCACGCACTCGTGCCCCTAAACCGGGTGCGGGTCGTGACAATGGCATGTATATTGCGTCTGCAGCTTGTATAGCTAAACAATTTCTTAATAATGCTAAACAAGCTATCATACCTGGCGAGGAGGGTACACCAACTGACACTTGAGGGTAGTCATCCCAGTCATCACCCAGATCTACTCGAGGTTCATCGGGTAGAATCTTGTTTGAAATACTTACAGATGAAGGAGGGGCTAGCCCTATTATTTGTCTGGGTAAAGGTATACTAATTATTATTGAGCTCGGCCTCGAAGGCGATATAGAAGCATCACCAGTAACGGTGGTAGCGGCAGCAGTCACGGACAAAGAATCTCCAGCACTTTCAGCTGGAACTGTGGAGGCTCCTTCTTTAAAAGGCGAAGGATCCCTAATCAAAGAATCATTCCCAACAGGGGAAACAATATGTTCACTCTTGGAAGAGGCCCCCTTAGTGGAAGTCTTTTTAGGACCTCTGGTAGTCTGCTTCTTCTTGCAGGGGGAAGGCTCTTTCAGAGTAGAAGCCTTTCGTTTATTGGAAATTATGAGAGGCTCTGCCGGTGGAGCTATTACGCCTCTCGGTAAAATCAACAAATAATCATCTGCACTAGTAGTTTCATCACCTTCATCAGAGGATACATATGGTATATCCTCTCTTCCAGTGGACTTATGGAAGGGTATTCTGAAACTTCTATATACATCAAAATCACGATGGAAGGTATTGATGGACACATAAAACTGTGCGTATGAATGAAGAATGCGCAACTCCATAGAGAGAGAGGTCGCAGAAACAGCAAATATTGCTCCAGTACAACCCATGATGAAATAACGCCATCCTCTAGCTCCATCAATAAGCCCACCTTTGAATTTAAAGCCGGTGATGGGATTTTTCACGTGCAACTGATCATACCCAAATTGCCTGGCGAAACAGCTAGGCAGATAAGGCTCCAAGTAGCAGTGGTCCTCACTTCTGTACAGCAGGTGGGAAGGTCTAATGCAGACCAACCAGTAAAAGGCTTCAGGAGAAAGAATAGACTTCCCCTGACCTACATCCTGAAGTTTAGTCCCCTGTTGATTGATATGTACGGGGGGAACGATGCAGAAGAATTTCCAACTATGGGCAAAATTTAGTGCTAGTCGACAATCTATTATGCTAGTCACATTCCAAAAAGAATTCTTGTAATTCAACAAGAAGTTATTGCCCGAACCACTGGCAGATCCGGGAGACATCACTCTGGTGTTGTGAAGGATTAACCATCCCATCAGATATAAGAATGATAATTCCACTCTGGGATATCCTTCGCACTGTGTAGTATCAGCCAGCAGCCCATCAGTAATAGCCCTTAGGCCAGCTTGTATCCTGCATACCATGGCAGGGAGTAGGCCCAATCTTGCCCCAAATACCAAATGCACTGCGGGCCATAGGGTATTTCGATGAATACGATCCGCAGACGCAATGCCAGGCACCACCCATCAGTGTAGCCAAATAGAAAGGAAGCCATCCAATTGAGCTTCTTTTGACAGAGGCTTTCGGCAATGTCTCATATAACTGTAGGCTTTGGTTCCTGCAGGATAACCCCCTATCTCTTCATTGAGAACACAATCAAGAGCCTCTGCATCTTCAATAAGATCATCGATTGTGTTGGCATTAAGAATGCTCAGAGGGTTCAAAGGTCTGTCTTTGCTATCTACAACCTTGTCCTGCTTGGCATTTCTAGACTGATGGAAGAAGAGGTAGGATACCCATTTGTTAATATGGGCTAAATCAGAAGGCTCTCTGTAGAAAGTGGTGCATGCAAGATAGTGGCTCATCAACTCTTGATATACAGCCACTACCCGAGGGTTGGCATCCTTCAACTCTCTGTTGGTGGGGACATATTCTTCATAAGGAATGTCTCCCATTGATAGCTTTGAGATATCTGCCATCTCATGTAGTGCTAGGCCCAACTCACCTATCGGAGTGGCGAAAGTCCCAGTTAGCGAGTTATATCGCTCCATCAAAGCTAAGAATAAATTGGTGTTGATCGGTAGCCCAACACTAGTAGCACTGATAGCCTCAAATAAGTTAATACTTTCCAACTCTATTTGAAAGTGCTTCAGGGCCCATGCAGTTAAATTGGCCCATCGAAGATTGTGGGGGTTAAGCCATTCACTGGTGCGAGGGTTAACCCTAGGATATACTCCTCCTTGCTCCATGAATTCATTGCAGAAAGTTGCCATTTGAAATAACTGGATCAAAGAGGAGTCCTCACTAGGGACGCTGCCTGGTAGTAATCCTCTGAAGGGCATAATAGGGCCTGCGGGACTACTTACAAAGGATCCTTGGTTTAGTCCTTTCTTATAGAAGATCTTCCCTTGTCATACCCCAGTCCCAAAATACGTAGGACTAGGAACACGTAAGCATGCCAGCCGCATGGATATGTCAACTCCAATATATGGAAACCAAACCCATACGTACGCTGTAATATGAATATAAAATCCACAAGTGGTATAAACATATGTCACAAGTCACAGGGTACAATCTAAATCCCATCCACAAAAAATTAATATAAACGAATAACCAATATCTATATAACTAGATCTCAACATAAGTATCTAAGGATGATAGTTGGATGGAAACAAATCCACTACCAACTCGAATGTAAGAGCAAATACAAAATAAGTACAACTCAACAACACCATATGAGAATACCAGCTAGCAATCACGGGCTCGAAGAGAGGACATCCACAAAATATATATAACCATCCAAATCTGCGCTCCTGCAAATACTCAAGAACAGATACACCTGGCAGAGGACCAGGTCCTCAGAGGGACGTAACAAGATACAGAAAAGTGAGCCAACTTGAATACAGTAAACATGAATATTATTTGAAAATAAATAAGTACGCTGTACAAGACATCTATATGAATGCAAATGAGGATAACTTTTTGACGTATGGGCAAGGGTAGGCTACTCGATCTACCTCATAACTTATATACACGACAATGGACATCAGAAATCGACATACCGCGGGGGTAGCGACCAGCGAGACTCCAGAAATCGACATACCGCGGGGGTAGCGACTAGCGCGACACACGCCCGTAGTGCGAGCTATATACTACGGTTTACCAGAGTCGTTAAAAGCCCATACGCCTAATGATTGTCCTCTCATAATATTAAGTGTCAAGTGTGTGTCAACATATCTAATATATAGTAATGACTGAAAGGAACTACACATGCAATAAATATACATAAATGCAATAAATATACAAAAATATAATAAGCATGTAAAATACTGTAAGCAATTTGGCAAGGTATCTTGCCTGGGGTTCTGCTGCTGGTATGAATCAGAGTCCAAGTCACAGTCTAAATAGCCTATGTATTACAAATTTATCACGTCAAAAGATAATTTATTTTAATTTATTTAATTCTGGAATAATTACTCCAAAATCCTATTTTAATCTTATTATTCTGATTTTTATGTTAATTCCTAAATTTTGTCCAAAAAAACTGAATTTTATCAACTCGAGACTCATGGCACGCAAATCGAGGCAATCTGTTGACCGAAAAGTCAACCAACACAAACTCAACTTTCATACATGATTTCCTGTAGATTTTAGCGTCAAAAATATGCTGGAATTTATGGCTCATCCGAATTCAAATTCGTTTGGGAATTATGGCACATACAAATTTTGTATTGTGCACCGATGGTTAAATTCTAACCTAGAAGTTCTACAGAATTAATAGTATATAAATACTTCGAATTAAATTCTGGGAAAAACATATGTCAATGATCTCGACATTAGCTTTTCGAAACTTTAAACGGTTCATGATTCTGATTCCGGGTTCTCCCGAAATTGCGAAAACATCGAAACACGTCTATTTTCGGACATGCTGTGCTCTACGAATTTTCCAGAATTTAATAATTATAATTTCAAAAAAAATTTATACAATCAGAAATCTAACCTCAATATCTTTCTAACGCAAGAAACTAGACCTCGTTTGGAGTCCGGAGCTATGCGCAATATCTTCTGGAAGATGAAGGAACCCTATATGGCAATTCTCCAAAATCTCTCTCTCTAAATAATAGGATAATTAGGGTTATCATATTATATATATATAGAGATGTACCTGCAGCTAAATGGATATCTATAGGCTGACACGTGTCAGAATCTAATTGGATGGTTTTATTTATATTATTTATTTTTGATTTGCCTTTATTAAAATATTATTTAAGTCGTTTTAAATCTAAATAACTCCAAATAAATATTAAAAATAATCATAAAAATCTGAAAAAATTACAGAAAATATATTTTGAATCCAGAAACCCTAGAAAAATACTTGGGATAATTTTATGTTCATAGATTTTCTACTATAATTAGGAGAAGCTCTAAACATTAGTTTTACCCATATAACTAAAAATAAATACTAAAATTATTCCAAAAATTCTGAAATAATTCCAGAAAATATGTAATAATATTATAAACCCAAAAAAATAACGTGGGTCCATTCTATATTTTTGGGATTACACAATAAATTCTACAAGTCCTAAAAATTAGTTATTAGCCTAATTACTCCCAATAAATACTAAAAATACTCAGAAAATTCCCAAACAATTCTAGAAAATATATGTGACTATTTAGAACCTAAAATAAAATTTAGGGATATTTTTAGTTAATTTTAAACATAAAATAAATTCTTTAAATCCTAGAAAATTAGTGTTACTAGTTTTTAATTAACCAAAAATTATGGAAAAATCTCAATAATCTAAAATAGCCTAAAAATAATTCTAAATAAATATTTATATAAGTAAATATACTAAAAAAATTTATTTTCTAATTATTAAGAGAATACTCTAAATAAATTCAACATCTATAATAAACATAATAATATAAAATATACATAAAATACCTATTTTGGGTGAGAGAGTTTACAATCTACCCAACTTAAAATAATTTTGTCCTCGAAATTAAAATAAGGCATAATTTGTTAAATCCTTCACATTCGTACATAAGGTACGTCAATCGCAATCTCTTCCAAAAATTTAGATAACAAAATCTATTCAAATCTATTGCGATCACTTCAAAATTAAGATAACCACTGTTTAAATCAAAATTCAACCTGTCGTAATCTCTTCTCGATTTTTTTAAATAATCAACATTCAAATCTAACTCAAGTCTATATGACATCCCACATCAAAATTTATATCACCATTTCCAACTATCATAATCTCCTCTAAACTTTGAACAATAAACAATTCTAATCAAATCTTATTCCTATTCTCAAATTAAGAATTTTGTACTCTTCAAATATTTAAACTCAATTTACATCCTCAATATTTTAAATAGGTGAACCAACAATCAAAATTGAACTTTTAATTCAAATCATCAAATTGTAAAATTTAAATCTAATTCACCAATTATTCAAGTCTAAAATTCTATATTTATCCTCAAAATTTAAATCGATGATTCATCCTTCAATATTCAAAATTTAAATCATGTGCTCAAAGTATAAATATTTGGTCCGCAATATCAAGATTTTAAAATTCGTTAAATCCTCATTATCTTAATCCTTCTTTTAAAATTTCTCAAAATTAAAATGACTTGAATCTCCCAATCTAATCTTACTTGATCACAATCTAAAAGAAATTCCTCTCAAGTTGGCAATGCACTGCTACCCAACTTAGAATTTACCCATCTATCACAGAAGGCTATATACTTTAAGAAAAATATTCCTTAATTTATTTACTCATGTCATTCAATCCTCAAAACTTCAACGCCGATTATATCATATATGATATGTCCTTAATTACGAAAGAATAATCCTCAAGTATGTGATCAGCCTATAGGGTATATCTAGTACTCTCTGTGTATTAAACTTATACCAAGTACGAGGTTTCATCTTTCCGAAATAAAGGAAGACGGAGACCAATAATAAAGAGTTCAAGGGTGAGGTAATAGAATAGAAGTATCAGGATCAAGGAGTTTAAGGAATTCAAATGGGAATTATCAAAGCAGTTGTGAATTAAAATCCTATTTTGGTAATTCTTTGTTCGCATGCTCGTATTAGAACAGTTATGTAACTGATACGATCCGCTTAGACATATCAAGGGGCAAGTATATTCGTCTACCAATCACTACATATCTCAATCCACGTAAAGTAGTATTACGAAAGGCAAATCAAGCGCACTAAGGTTAGCTAGACCTTAATACACTGATTCTGAAATATATTAGTAGGCGTCCCCAATAATACATATCTCATGATCAAGCTCGATAAAAGAGTAAGCTTGCAAAACTAGGCTATAATAGCAGCATAAGTCAAGGTAGTGCAGCAAATATAAGTACGCTAGATGATGATGAAAGGAGGTACAAATTAATTCAAGTTCACAAAATAAAACAACTAAGCAACAATAATAAAAGACTCTACAATCCCTACAGTTATCATACAACCTCCTTGTCTATGTCGCTAGTCGACCAAATGTGGGCAAGGACCTCTAACTTCTATTATCTGAATAACCACTGTCATCTTATGCTAGTATATAATTAATGTTGTTTAATCATACTTTAATAATAGGTCAAAAGACTATGTGATACTAGGTTGTGAGGTATACTACCCAACTTAAAATAATAAACTAATACTGTAATTGCCTTAAGGATACCTTAGAACTCCTTTTAAGGTCTACGGGAAGGGGTCTTGGTATTTATTAGGGTATCCTCTTTTATTACATAGGTCATGGTCGTCCTAAGTCTTAATCATAGCGCTCATGGAGCAAGTGTCAATAGTAAGGATAGAAGAGTTACTGGCCGTCAAGGGGAAAGGATCTAACTCGTATCGAGGTGGGGGTACATGTTACGTAATTTAAAACTAAGGAGTAATCATTAGGTCATAATCTACAATAATAACTTAAACTTTCAAGTTCTAATTACCAATCACATAATTCAAAAATTTAAGAGTAACAACCAAAATCCTAGCAAGCTATATATATCCTAAAATAGAATAAAATCACTTGGTCTATAATCAGAAGTGTCAGATGGCACGAGTTGAAAGAGGAAGTGTTACGACCCGCACCCGGTTTAGGGGCACGAGTGCGTGGGTACGTCCAGCCTACGCCGCAGTGTCGGCGGTAGAACGCTGTCAAGGTCTTGATACTATCTAGCGAATGTCACGCAAGCATCCAATCTCCATTAGGAGGCACGGATGACACAATAAGATGAACACATACTCAATCACAAGATTACAGCACGATAAGATTTTGAAACAGAAATTAAAATTTAACACAACACAAGTCAACAAGTAATATTCTTACTCAACAATATCCAAGTCTCATCAAAAATGCCGGAGACAAATCCGGTACCAAATAGTCTACTTAAAGAACTAACAATAAATAATAATTCCGACTAGACCTTCCAGAATCACAACTAAACTACCAAGTCTGCAGCTACTCACCATATGGTCCATAAAGTGTCGGACAGCGGTCCTCTAAGGCATAGTCTGAAAAAATATTTCCAGTCAGGAAGGAGCAAAGCAACACTCTCAAATAACAGTTCCATTAATTGATAATGTCTATAATACAATAAAACATGTCATGCTAGCTACTGAGAAGACAGTAAAATAAATGCAATGGCAATTTAAGAGAGACAGGCAATATAAAGAGACAGGCAATAGGCAATATGATACAGTCAGTGCATGTATGAAAATGAAAAGAAACAAGGAGCAGTATCATATACGATGATGTAATATATGATCTAAAATAGAGAACTGTAACTATTCTAAGTGTTTGAAATTGTAGTTTCGAAATGTGATCGGCTTGGGACTTGTACGATTGCTACATGGCCTGGCTAATCATGCGTGAGGCGAATGATTAACACCAATAATATAAACTTGTACGATAGGTATTTGATCACATTTCTCACTAGCAATTTCCCCGCCCCCAACTAGTATTGTGGATCCAATCATGACACGTCACGATACACGAGCAAGTCCAATCTATCATGTACGATGTCTAATATACATGTCGTATACAATGTCAATACGATAATCAAGGTAACATCTCATGACTGCAGATCCAAGCTATACTAGTCCGTGTAGCACAGTGTCAAGGATTCAGATGTAACATTTCTAGATTATTGAATTTATAGGAATTATCAACAATTGGAAATTATCAGAGAATGTACTTACCTTGGGTCATTAGCTGGTATTTATTGATATCCTGTTCCAGAGTATCCCCTGGGTAAACCAACAGTCCTATAAACATATCACAAAGCAAACCACATTTGCATCAGATGCTACGCTAACACACAGTCTAAAAATACTGAGTTCGGGACTACGCTAGGTATGATACTGGTCACCTAGTAGCTAGATACATCAATATACGTATCTACAATAACATCCATAACAACTATATTTAAGAATATACATGTATACATATATATGTACTAGTGAAATATACATTTGTTTACATATACCAAAATATGTTTTACAAGTACATATATATATATCAATACAGTTTTATATATATACTATATATTTTTACATACCAAAATATGTTTATACATATATATATATATGGGTACACATATTTTTACCAGAATGTATTAATTTAATATATATTTTACCAATATATAATTATACCAAAAATTACATACATATATAGGTTTGTACATATACCAAAATATGTATACTATATACAAACAGAGAAAATACACTATATTTATAGATATATATATGTACACATATACACAAAAATACACGTATACGTATTTATATACATATATACATATATATATACCAATTACCAAAATACATATTTACATATTTATACATTTTTACCAAAATACATAATTACCTATTTATGCATTTATACCAAAAATTACATACATATAGATATACTAATTTAAACTATACTATATACACCAATACGCAATATTTATACATTTTTACATATACTATACAATACATTAATCAATATATACACATACATATACTGTTAAACATTAATTTAAATACATATGTTAATATATACATATACGTATACATTAAATACCTACATACATACATTATATATATATATACAGGTATTATGCATTAATTAAAATAATACCATACACATACCTACTCATTAATTAAAATAACTATTATACATATACATATATATGTATATATATTCACGTATATACGTATGTATATATACATACATATATATATATATATATATATATATATATATATATATATATATATATATATATATATACAAGGAAGGAAGATGGAGAGGAGAAGAAGCTTACAGTGAAGGGGGTCGACCTTAGCCGGAGTACGGCCGGAGGAGTCGAGCGGACTCGAGCAGGGTGGTCGGCTCGCCGGAACCGTGCGGGGTGCAGTCGACTGGCAGAGCGCGGGGTCGGGGGATGGAGTGGAGAAAGAGATGGTGGTGGTGATGGTTGATGCTCGCCGAACCGGAGTTAATGGTGGTGGAGCCGCCGGAGTAAGTCGCAGCGAGGCGGAGGGAGGCGCTCGAGCAGGGAGGAATGGAGGGAGGAGCAGCCGGAATTGGAGGGGAGTCGGCTTGGGTGCAGTGGGCTGCAGGCCGGCGGGGAGTCGGTGGATGGAGGGGCCGGACTGATGGCCGGAGGAAGGAAGAACGCAGAGAGAGGAGATGGGGAAGAGCACAGCCGGAGGTCGGGCAGCCAGCGCCGGAGTTGCGGGATGGAACACGTGAGGGGGACTCGGCCGGATGGCCGGCTGATGGCCGGATGGCCGGCTGATGGCCGGATGGCCGGCTGATGGCCGGCTGATGGCCGCCGGAGTTGGGAGTACAGGGGCCGGGGAATAGTGGATAGGTGAAGATGGGATTTCCCCCCCCCCCCTCCCCCTTTTTCTTCTATTTGAATTCTTTTAAAAACCAAAGAAAGAAGAAGAAGGGAAGAAGAAGAAGAAAGGAAGAAGAGAAGAAGAAAGGAGAAGAAAAATCCTACGTTGGAGAGAGGTGGGGCTTGTGAGGTGGGGGAAAACCTAGGTTGTCTAGGGATTAGGGTTGATGGTGACAAGATATTATATAGGGAGAGAGGTTGTTGGAATGAAGGGTTGTGATTGACCCTCTTTAAATGAGGGGTCCAGATTGGACATGAGAAAAATAATTCATGGAGGAATGAGGGTGATGATTAAAATATTAAAGATTCCTCATTGGTTTAACAAATGGGTGTTGACACCAAAAATACAAATTTGCAAATTTAGCCCCCTTAAATTTGGATATTTGCACAGACACATGAAATGACGAAAATTGGGCGGGCGATTCGGTGTCCGGTGTTTTGTAGGGTCAGGGGGCGCTGTAAGATCAGTATGGGCTCAAATGGCAGGGCACTGGAATTAAATTGAGATTTCAGAATCGGTTAAAATAGTATCCTCAATTTAATTAGAAATAAATACAAGTTGTGTTCTAAAATTAATTAGGAGTACATGGGGCCAAAATCAGGTCAGGTCATCAATACCAATAATGAAGAAGACTCAGAACAGAATATTACCCTAATTTGGGCCGCATGAAAAATAGGTCAAGATTGCCTCCAATTTTCGATTGGAACGCACAACGATACAAAATAGGAATTTATTAAATAACGTCCGCGACCATTTTTGTGCGGCTAGAAATAATGTACAAAGAGCATAATTATGGGTTGCAAAAATAGCAGAATGGAAGGCGGGCATGTCTAGGGCAAGATTGTGAAATTTGTTGGAAGACAAAAGTCAGGGTAGCGCTCCAAATATCGAAGCAAAGGCAAAGCGCAATAATTAATTAAAATACGGTAATTAATTAAAATATCCAATAAATAAATTCTAGATAAAATAATTAAATACAAAATTCCATAATTCCGACTGGTGCTCATCTACTGGCTTCTAGGTAAAGTCTACCATCACAACACAATGAACACTGTCTATAATATAATATATTAAAGTACACATCACACAGTTATTTAATTTAAATATATATACTATTCATGCAATTATTTAATTATAACTACAATAATATTAATTATTATAAAAAGTCAAAAATACTCCTGTTTTCAGAATATGGTAGTGACAAGTCTACCCACCTTAAAAGAATTTCGTCCTCGAAATTTAAAATCCTCATAGTAGCATGTATTCATACACATTATCATTTTCTTCAAAGTTTAAATTTATCATCCATGAAATCAGGTAATAATCCACAATTTCCAAAAATTCTAAAATTATTGCATTCCGAAAAAATTCTCGAAATAAGATCAAAGTCCCTTTTTATCAAAAAATTTCCTGAAATTTTTAGTTAATAATTCAATACTCGAAATTTAATATCCACCCCTCTAATTTGATTTTTTTTTTTTATCAATGCACAATTATAAAATGTAATCTCTTCCAATAAGGTTTAAATTTAAACATTTATCCATCAAAATTTTATTTCTCGATTTCCTCTTCCTCAAAAATACTCAACAATGCGATACTTGAAGATTCTCTAATTGCAACATCCCATATAAAATTCTAAAATTTATAACTTACAATCAATTAAATATAATGATAGTCTCCCAAATTTTCCAAATTTTAACAACCAATTTAATCATATCATAATCTTCCTAGAATTAATACATCACCAATTATGAAATATTAATTTCTTAACCCTGTATTTAAATCAATTTTAATCATCTTGTCTCTCTTGTCAAGTCATAACCCTTCATGAATCTTCGTCATGGTCAAACCCCAATAATCATGGTCTAAGAAGGATCTTCCTACAATCATACAACATGCAACCTAAGGGAATATGTACGGTCATGGTGTCTTTTGTCATGGTATTGCAGTCTCTATATCAGGGGTACTACTAACTACATTCTAACAAGAAATCATGCATACAAGCTACGGTACTAAGGTATCAATCAATCAATCAAGTAGATAGGAACAGAAGGAATGAAAGAACAGAACCTGCTAACACATTACCTGCAGTATCTCCTATCTCTAACATACACTTAACTCTAGCATATTCACTAACTAATTCCTATTCCTGTACACTGGTACCCATATCAACTAATCATTAATCCACAAGATCCATGAATATATCAATATTGCACACACCTATCTATTAATACCAAAATCTGATACCAAGAACCTCTAATATAACCATGATTCAATAATGCATCCAAGTTGATACCTCTATCTCTTTAGTACCATACCCTCTGTCAGTTCCTGTTCCTACTACAATTGTTCATACTAGTCGTTCTTATCACTCAAATATACGTCAAGTGCAACACCATACTAAATACTGCTCTTTCCAATACAATTTTAGATGGACACCCAAATCAGTCTACGGTGCCATCTCAATCATGTTCAAGTCACCCGATCCTTACACGTGTATATCATCTACTCATATATTAATATTCCTATTTCTCATCTACCATAAATTTAATCCTCAAAAGTAATCATCAAGGTTTAACCTCTCGATCAACTTAAAAATAAATGTATATGCCTCCTCAAAGTCAGATACGCAACATCGAAATAAAATTGTAATCACTTCTAAAAATCTTTGTAGCCTTGGCCATCAATATTTGAAATCCTCTAAAAATTTAATGACACAATCTCAACTCCTCAATAATTCTTAAAATAAAATTTTATTTCCACTTTTTAATTTATAGATCCACAAATATACATATAAGTGATCGTGGTCTCTAATACTCGAGGTGCACTCAATACCTCTATTGTCTACAACTGTGTACTAAATTATACTGCCCGAATCGCTTGCACTATCACCTCCAATGATCAAAGTTATCATCACCTGTAATTTCTTTTATGATTTCAATTTATGCCAACTGGTATATCATCTAATTATCATCCTACAGGGTGCTTACTGTTATTAACGTCATTCTTGACAATTCCTTGATATAGAATCATTAGCACTCTTGGTATTATATCACTAGCTTCATTAATGGATCATTCATCAAGCTCATTATAACTCCTCATGCATATGTATTTTCTTACTTTTAACACACCCGATATCGATCATCAAATTGAATGTCATGCTCCATAAATCCTTAACACAATTTCTTGATACCTAATTGTTCACATAGATCATCAATTACATAATTATGATTATCCAGGACGGGTATGTTGGCTCTGATACTAACTCTTGGACTATCACCGATACTCTATTCTCTCCTTCTTACTCACAGTCTCTAATGACCTTATCCTAGAACCATTATTATAAGGTACTATGCTATGGTTATCTCTAGATTAATGCCTAATGCTCCCATGTCCAACTAAGAAACACTTACAAACTCACGAGTCACACTCAGTCAAACTAATACAAGACACAACCAAAATTGCAAGTCATTAATTATCATACTAACAAGGAATCCTCAAAGAAAAATAAGCTCAAATGGAACTGGATCAAGGACGGAAGGTATCTTTACTGCTAGTAAAGGAAAGAAGCGGTAGAACAAAGTCCTGGAATAACATAAATAGATAAGTCTTGAGATGATACTTTAAGAACCAATTTAAGATACAACCTGATAATCATATACGTCTGTCAGAAATCATGACACACAGAATCCTCGCCACGCCAGTAAGCATAGATGCGATAAACGACAGGTTCCGTAACTAAGGTATGCAACCCTATAATCATGTCATCTAGAATCCTCGCCACGCCAACCGGTATGGCTGCGAGAGACCCTAAGTTTCATAACTACAGTATGTACATCCAAGTCAGGTTCCTACGTTCTTGTCACCACAGCTAATATGGCTGCGATAAACTCTAGGTTCCATAACCAAAGTAGACGTTTTACCTTTCCCACTGTCCTCATCAATATATGTCATCAGATGATACCATAAATTTTAGCCCATAAAATTCATCTCGATATGAAATCAAAACTCAACAACGATACCAAGAATTAAAGTTAACAACTGGTCAACAAGAATCAAACTCAATATCAATAAGTGGGAACGAACGAAAACAAGGAGGAAGGTTTTAAATTGGAATTTATAATGAGATTCTCAAGGGTCGTCCCAGGAATCTCTCAAATAATTTGTGATTGAGTATCCTCTCTCATCCTAGTATCCTATATCCTAGATCCTATCGCAGGCACGCAGTAGTGTAACAAAGATGCCACACTACCACGATATCGCACAACTCGCGAAGTCTAACCTGCATGGGCCACCACTAAAAATGTGTCACGACCCGCACCCGGTTTAGGGGCACGAGTGCGTGGGTACGTCCAGCCTACGCCGCAGTGTCGGCGGTAGAACGCTGTCAAGGTCTTGATACTATCTAGCGAATGTCACGCAAGCATCCAATCTCCATTAGGAGGCACGGATGACACAATAAGATGAACACATACTCAATCACAAGATTACAGCACGATAAGATTTCGAAACAGAAATTAAAATTTAACACAACACAAGTCAACAAGTAATATTCTTACTCAACAATATCCAAGTCTCATCAAAAATGCCGGAGACAAATCCGATACCAAATAGTCTACTTAAAGAACTAACAATAAATAATAATTCCGGCTAGACCTTCCAGAATCATAACTAAACTACCAAGTCTGCAGCTACTCACCATATGGTCCATAAAGTGTCGGACAGCGGTCCTCTAAGGCATAGTCTGGAAAAATATTTCCAGTCAGGAAGGAGCAAAGCAACACTCTCAAATAACAGTTCCATTAATTGATAATGTCTATAATACAATAAAACATGTCATGCTAGCTACTGAGAAGACAGTAAAATAAATACAATAGCAATTTAAGAGAGACAGGCAATGTAAAGAGACAGGCAATAGGCAATATGATACAGTCAGTGCATGTATGAAAATGAAAAGAAACAAGGAGCAGTATCATATACGATGATGTAGTATATGATCTAAAATAGAGAACTGTAACTATTCTAAGTGTTTGAAATTGTAGTTTCGAAATGTGATCGGCTTGGGACTTGTACGATTGCTACATGGCCTGGATAATCATGCGTGAGGCGAATGATTAACACCAATAATATAAACTTGTACGATAGGTATTTGATCACATTTCTCACTAGCAATTTCCCCGCCCCCAACTAGAATTGTGAATCCAATCATGACACGTCACGATACACGAGCAAGTCCAATCTATCATGTACGATGTCTAATATACATGTCGTGTACAATGTCAATACGATAATCAAGGTAACATCTCATGACTGCAGATCCAAGCTATACTAGTCCGTGTAGCACAGTGTCAAGGATTCAGATGTAACATTTCTAGATTATTGAATTTATAGGAATTATCAACAATTGGAAATTATCAGAGAATGTACTTGCCTTGGGTCATTAGCTGGTATTTATTGATGTCCTGTTCCAGAGTATCCCCTGGGTAAACCAACAGTCCTATAAACATATCACAAAGCAAACCACATTTGCATCAGATGCTACGCTAACACACAGTCTAAAAACACTGAGTTCGGGACTACGCTAGGTATGATACTGGTCACCTAGTAGCTAGATACATCAATATACGTATCTACAATAACATCCATAACAACTATATTTAAGAATATACATGTATACATATATATGTACTAGTGAAATATACATTTGTTTACATATACCAAAATATGTTTTACAAGTACATATATATATCAATACAGTTTTATATATATACTATATATTTTTACATACCAAAATATGTTTATACATATATATATATATGGGTACACATATTTTTACCAGAATGTATTAATTTAATATATATTTTACCAATATATAATTATACCAAAAATTACATACATATATAGGTTTGTACATATACCAAAATATGTATACTATATACAAACAGAGAAAATACACTATATTTATAGATATATATATATATGTACACATATACACAAAAATACACGTATACGTATTTATATACATATATACATATATATATACCAATTACCAAAATACATATTTATATATTTATACATTTTTACCAAAATACATAATTACCTATTTATGCATTTATACCAAAAATTACATACATATAGATATACTAATTTAAACTATACTATATACACCAATAAGCAATATTTATACATTTTTACATACACTATACTATACATTAATCAATATATACACATACATATACTGTTAAACATTAATTTAAATACATATGTTAATATATACATATACGTATACATTAAATACCTACATACATACATTATATATATATATATACAGGTATTATGCATTAATTAAAATAATACCATACACATACCTACTCATTAATTAAAATAACTATTATACATATACATATATATGTATATATATTCACGTATATACGTATGTATATATACATACATATATATATATATATATATATATATATATATATATATATTTATATATATATATATATATATATTTATATATATATACAAGGAAGGAAGATGGAGAGGAGAAGAAGCTTACAGTTAAGGGGGTCGGCCTTAGCCGGAGTACGGCCGGAGGAGTCGAGCGGACTCGAGCAGGGTGGTCGGCTCGCCGGAACCGTGTGGGGTTGCAGTCGACTGGCAGAGCGCGGGGTCGGGGGATGGAGTGGAGAAAGAGATGGTGGTGGTGATGGTTGATGCTCGCCGGACCGGAGTTAATGGTGGTGGAGCCGCCGGAGTAAGTCACAGCGAGGCGGAGGGAGGCGCTCGAGCAGGGAGGAATGGAGGGAGGAGCAGCCGGAATTGGAGGGGAGTCGGCTTGGGTGCAGTGGGCTGCAGGCCGGCGGGGAGTCTGTGGATGGAGGGGCCGGACTGATGGCCGGAGGGAGGAAGAACGCAGAGGGAGGAGATGGGGAAGAGCACAGCCGGAGGTTGGGCAGCCAGCGCCGGAGTTGCGGGGTGGAACACGTGAGGGGGACTCGGCCGGATGGCCGGCTGATGGCCGCCGGAGTTGGGAGTACAGGGGCCGGGGAACAGTGGATAGGTGAAGATGGGATTTCCCCCCCCCCCTTTTTCTTCTATTTGAATTCTTTTAAAAACCAAAGAAAGAAGAAGAAGGGAAGAAGAAGAAGAAGAAAGGAAGAAGAGAAGAAGAAAGGAGAAGAAAAATCCTAGTTGGAGAGAGGTGGGGCTTGTGAGGTGGGGGAAAACCTAGGTTGTCTAGGGATTAGGGTTGATGGTGACAAGATATTATATAGGGAGAGAGGTTGTTGGAATGAAGGGTTGTGATTGACCCTCTTTAAATGAGGGGTCCAGATTGGACATGAGAAAAATAATTCATGGAGGAATGAGGGTGATGATTAAAATATTAAAGATTCTTCATTGGTTTAACAAATGGGTGTTGACACCAAAAATACAAATTTGCAAATTTAGCCCCCTTAAATTTGGATATTTGCACAGACACATGAAATGACAAAAATTGGGCGGTTGATTCGGTGTCCGGTGTTTTGTAGGATCAGAGGGCGCTGTAAGATCAGTATGGGCTCAAATGGCAGGGCACTGGAATTAAATTGAGATTTCAGAATCGGTTAAAATAGTATCCTCAATTTAATTAGAAATAAATGCAAGTTGTGTTCTAAAATTAATTAGGAGTACATGGGGCCAAAATCAGGTCAGGTCATCAATACCAATAATGAAGAAGACTCAGAACATAATATTACCCGCACGAAAAATAGGTCAAGATTGCCTCCAATTTTCGATTGGAACGCACAACGTTACAAAATAGGAATTTATTAAATAACGTCCGCGATGATTTTTGTGCGGCTAGAAATAATGTACAAAGAGCATAATTATGGGTTGCAAAAATAGCAGAATGGAAGGCGAACACGTCTAGGGCAAGATTGTGAATTGTTGGAAGACAAAAGTCAGGGTAGCGCTCCAAATATTGAAGCAAAGGCAAAGCACAATAATTAATTAAAATACGGTAATTAATTACAATATCCAATAAATAAATTCTAGATAAAATAATTAAATATAAAATTCCATAATTCCGACAGGTGCTCATCTACTGGCTTCTAGGTCAAGTCTACCATCACAACACAATGAACACTGTCTATAATATAATATATTAAAGTACACATCACACAGTTATTTAATTTAAATATATATACTATTCATGCAATTATTTAATTATAACTACAATAATATTAATTATTATAAAAAGTTGAAAATACCCCTGTTTTCAGAATGTGGTAGTGACAGGAAGAAAAGAAGAACGTAATTTTTTTTAGTCGTCGCACAATTAGCGAACGTTAAGGCCGCAGAGGAACAACATATAAAATTAAAATAGAGGGCTCTAGATAGCATCATGGTTTTCTAAGGGAGAGTGGTATGCTAGTTGCTATATTCGAGGTATGATCAAGAAAAAAGTATTAATTATATTCCGCTAGGCTTCCTAAGGTGCTGTCTACTAATAATAAGACAATGATCTAAGTTTTATAGTTCTCCAATACTATCCAATTATGAAGGTTAGGTTCAGTCCTAATGTTCAATATTGGTTCTCCATTGGTTCCTCAATACTAGGGTCAAACATTATGGTAAAACTTCTAACTATCTCTAGTAGTGTCTATACTACTTTCAAGTCTTCTTAATACATCAAGGGGTAATGGTATACCAATCTAAAGATAAGGAATTCTAGGGTTCACTAGATATTCTAGAATTAGTGGTGTGTCTATATTCTCGTTGTATTCTTAATAGGTGTGCTACTCTAATTATCATCCTAATAACAGGGGTTCCTATATTCTAGCAGAAGGCTATACTCAAAGAACTATTAGGGAAGTACAGAAATCAAGCAGGATGCAATTATTCAGATAGAACAGATAGGAGGAAGATGAATAATAGTCAATTGTGGATGAGATCCTATACTCTATTCCTAGGTGCAGGCTTGTTCGGTACAATAACGTAATCGAGACAATATGCTCTCGACCTGCATGGGCCACCACAAAAACATGTCACGCCCCAGTCCCAAAATACGTAGGACTAGGAACACGTAAGCATGCCAGCCGCATGGATATGGCAACTCCAATATATGGAAACCAAACCCATACGTACGCTGTAATATGAATATAAAATCCACAAGTGGTATAAACATATGTCACAAGTCACAGGGTACAATCTAAATCTCATCCACAGAAAATCAATATAAACGAATAACCAACATCTATATAACTAGATCTCAATATAAGTATCTAAGGATGATAGTTGGATGGAAACAAATCCACTACCAACTCGAATGTAAGAGCAAATACAAAATAAGTACAACACAAAAACACCATATGAGAATACCAGCTAGCAATCACGGGCTCGAAGAGAGGACATCCACGAAATATATATAACCATCCAAATCTGTGCTCCTGCAAATACTCAAGAACAGATACACCTGGCAGAGGACCAGGTCCTCAGAGGGACGTAACAAGATACAGAAAAGTGAGCCAACTTGAATACAGTAAACATGAATATTATTTGAAAATAAATAAGTAAGCTGTACAAGACATCTATATAAATGCAAATGAGGACAACTTTTCAACGTATGGGCAAGGGTAGGCTACTCGATCTACCTCACAACTCATACACACGACAATGGATATCAGAAATCGATATACCGCGGGGGGGTAGCGACCAGCGAGACTCCAGAAATTGACATACCGCGGGGGTAGCGACCAGCGCGACACACGCCCGTAGTGCGAGCTATATACTACGATTTATCAGAGTTGTTAAAAGCCCATACGCCTAATGATTGTCCTCTCATGATACTAAGTGTCAAGTGTGTGTCAACATATCTAATATATAGTAATGACTGAAAGAAACTACACATGCAATAAATATACATAAATGCAATGAATATATAGAAATATAATAAGCATGCAAAATACTGTAAGCAATTTGGCAAGGTATCTTGCCTGGGGTCCTGCTGCTGGTATGAATCAGAGTCTAAGTCACAGTCCAAATAGCCTATGTATTACAAATTTATCACGTCAAAAGATAATTTATTTTAATTTATTTAATTCTGGAATAATTACTCCAAAATCCTATTTTAATCTTATTATTCTGATTTTTATGTTAATTCCTAAATTTTGTCGAAAGAAACTGAATTTTATCAACTCAAGACTCATGGCACGCAAATCGAGGCGATCTGTTGACCAAAAAGTCAACCGACACAAAATCAACTTTCATGCATGATTTCCTGTAGATTTTAGCATCAAAAATATGCTAGAATTTACGGCTTGTCCGAATTCAAATTCATTTGGAAATTATGGCACATACAAATTTTGTATTGTGCACCGATGGTTAAATTCTAACCTAGAAGTTCTACAGAATTAACAGTATATAAATAATTCGAATTAAATTCTGGGAAAACATATGTTAATTATCTCGATATTAGCTTTCCGAAACTTTAAGCGGTTCATGATTCTGATTCCGGGTTCTCCCGAAATTGCGAAAACATCGAAACACGTCTATTTTTGAACATGCTGTGCTCTACGAATTTTTCAGAATTTAATAATAATAATTTCGAAAAATAATTTATACAATCAGAAAGCTAACCTCAATATCTTTCTAACGCAAGAAACTAGACCTCGTTTGGAGTCCGGAGCTATGCGCAATGGCTTCTGGAAGATGAAGGAACCCTAGATGGCAATTCTCCAAAATCTCTCTCTCTAAATAATAGGATAATTAGGGTTATCATATTATATATATATAGAGATGTACCTGCAGTAGAATGGATATCTATAGGCTAACACGTGTCAGAATCTGATTGGATAGTTTTATTTATATTATTTATTTTTGATTTTTCTTTATCAAAATATTATTTAAGTTATTTTAAATATAAATAACTCCAAATAAATATTAAAAATAATCATAAAAATCTGGAAAAATTACAAAAAATATATTTTGAATCCAGAAACCCTAGAAAAATACTTGGGATAATTTTATGTTCATAGATTTTCTACTATAATTAGGAGAAGCTCTAAACATTAATTTTACCCATATAACTAAAAATAAATACTAAATTTATTCCAAAAAATCTGAAATAATTCCAGAAAATATGTAATAATATTATAAACCCTAAAAAATAATGTGGGTCCATTCTATCTTCCTGGGATTGCATAATAAATTCTACAAGTCCTAAAAATTAGTTATTAGCCTAATTACTCCCAATAAATACTAAAAATACTCAGAAAATTCTCAAACAATTCTAGAAAATATATGTGACTATTTAGGACCTAAAATAAAATTTTGGGATATTTTTAGTTAAGTTTGAACATAAAATAAATTCTTCAAATTCTAGAAAATTAGTGTTACTAGTTTTTAATTAACTAAAAATTATGAAAAAATCTCAATAATCTAAAATAGCCTAAAAATAATTCTAAATAAATATTTATATAAGTAAATATACTAAAAAAATTTATTTTCTAATTATTAAGAGAATACTCTAAATAAATTCAACATCTATAGTAAATATAATAATATAAAATATACATAAAATACCTATTTTGGGTGAGGGAGTTTACATCCCTGGCTGGCCATGAAGATCAGGAGTCAGAGTCCATGCCATCCTTCTGGGATGTGTTGCATGAAAGAATACAGAAATAGGGTAATCCCTGGACATCTTTGGCTGGTACATAACCGTGCCCTCAGCAGAAAATACCCAATCTTCCTTCTTGGGCTTTGTCTGGGATTGCTTATCAATAACATCCCCAAATAAGAAAGATGATTTCTTATACTCGGTTCCATCTATGTATGTCAAGGGTTCCCCACTGATCATACTCAGTAATATTCTTTCTCCTTGGGCAGAGATCAAAGTTCCCCTTTCTTGAGGATACTCGTTTCCAGAGATGAAAAAAGTCACATGGGACAAGTCCTCCAAGTAGTTGGAATTCAATATTCCAGCAGCAGAGCCTATTACTTCAGCCAGAGGGGGGATCTATAGGTCCACTGCAAAAAGAAAAAGAATAAGTCAGTTTTACGCTAGAATTTACTTTCAGTGCGTAAAACGCAAATGCTACAAACTTGCAGTATACGCAAAATCTAAACAGTCTGAGTTTTTACGCCAGACTGCAAAACATGGAGTTTTACGCTGAAATTTACTTTCAGTACGTAAAACATAAAGTGCTATATTCTTGCAGTATACGTGTAAATCCCCTTGACCAAATCAGAGCTATTTTGATTAAATTACGGGACTAGGGTTTGATTGGGTGCAATTAGATTTAATGTACAACAATATTGTAACTTAATACATCTTAAGTTTGCCTTGACGTTTGGAGCACTATACTAGTTGGTACCCCCAAACCAATTAGGTACTCATCCCCTAAACAAGTCAGACCACCCACCGGCACTTTGTGCAACTGTTAGATTCCCACTATGATGCTTAAGATGCTTAAATCTAGTTGCACAATAGTCATTGAAAACGCCTAAGTATTATTTCATTTAAACCCAACCTTCCCCTAATGCCTAATAAAATTGTTGTAATCTAAATTAAATTGAGGCCCAGATTATCCCAAAACAAGTCATACCCAAGCCCTATATACCTATCATGAGGACCAGTCCCCACCTCAAGGAGCCCAGACAAGCCTAAGGGCCGAGGTCCCAGGCCATAAATACTCCTATATAAATAACTCTTCCTATTACTATCGAAACCCTAACACCTTTACCCTCTTTGCTCAACGCTAGCCGAACCCCTAGCATCCCCGACCACCCTGCCGGACTGAACCCTCCTCGCCTGCCAAAACCATAACCCCCACGCCGCCTGACGCCACCCGAGCCCGCTGTCCCGATCCTGACTGCTCCCCACCACCCTCCAGCACTGTCGAACCACCCGCGAGGCCGACCTCGACCAACCCCCACGACTGGACCATCATCCCGATGCCGGTCCAGCCGCTGCCGCCGCGCCCAGTCGCTGTATCCGCGACTGCAACCCTCGCCGCTGTTGTACACAGCAGGCCAGATTCGTCCACGTCGATCGGTGCCACCCGCGTCGGAGGAGACAGTCGACCAGCGGGCGGACTCCCCCTCGCTCGGCCGATCAGGTACCCGTTCATTGAACCCTTCACTCGTGTGTCCTATACTTCTCCTTCGTATCGTCGTGTCGCACTTGCACCCATATCTATAGTGTTTAACCTAGGTAGAGATATATGCATGGAAGTTGATGTTAATCAGATATTAATTAATGAATAATTATTCTAAATAAATGACCAGTTACCAGGGACAGGTAATTCATTAGAAATACCTGGATATAAATCCCAGTATGTTGAACATGGAAAATAAAGACATGCGTCAGCACAGAACAAAAATCATGATCAAACTGTAACTAGATAATTATTGCCTCGAGATGCCTGTTAACCGAAGACAGAACACGTGTACACCCTAGCTACGTGCACACGTGATGCTGTACTCGAGCAACAGTGAACTCGCGACAATATTCAAGTATAGCATCTTAGTCATATATAGTTAATGCATAGTGTCTGATGTCTGTATTGTTGTGTTATATTGTATGTCTAGGGTCTTTGGATCAGCCAAGAGATGCTACGGGAGCAGGCTTTTGGCATTCACATCTTGAAGACTCAGACAAGATACCTTGCCATAATTACTGTCTAATTCAAATTATGCAAATATTGTATTGTATGCTTGTTGTTTTGCTTTATACAACTGTGCGCATCCGAGATTGTCTCGGGTGCATTCAACGGATACGTCGATGATTAGTATACATTGACTTAGTCATTAGCAGACTCACCTCATTGAACGATACCCTATTATCTTCCAAGACCTGACACTTTTACACGTATTCATAGTGACAAATCTCATAGTTCGCGTGTTCGACTAGCTATCGCCGTGTGTGACATGCATCATGGTTACCAAGCAATTTAGGACTATTTCAGTATAGAGACTTGGCATTTAGATAAGGGGGTATATGCGTCGATTATTTGACTTGTATATCTACATTGGGCGGGGAGGACGACTAGTAGGCATATGGGATACCCCACTCCTTTACACTGATACCGCACTCGACGGAGTGATACGGACGTATATATATATTACTGATACCATGTTCTATAGAGTATTGGACGTTACTTGATGACATTGCAGATACCACACTCTACAGAACGTCGGACGTTACTGTATTCCTGCGCCCGTGTTATAGGGGGCATGTGTGGCATATACTAGCCGGTTGCCACGACTGATGAATTACGTCAGCATATGTCTAGCCTACACCTTCTCATATACTTACAGTTGTCCTAATATTGCATTCACTTAGATGGTTAGCACACCCTTTATTGTATTTATTTTATTCAGTATTTATATATGGCATGCTTCTATGTATCTTGTTACGTCCCTCTGAGGACCTGGTACCTTTCCAGATTTGGACGAGGCTTTCCACCCCACAGTATACGGCCCCGGACAGGAGACGAGATTCGCTACAGCTGAGGAGTTAGAGGTGCAGCCGTCAGAGTTCCCATGACCAGTTGGTAGGCCTTCTGCCTAGGATTGGGAGCATCGTTAGATAGAGTGCTGATGCCCTAGTCTTTATCTTTTATATCTCATTTCAGTACTTTATTTCGTCATAGTAGTGGGTTTGTTCCCACCAGACATCTTGGTTTGTACTATGATATCTTGAGACTGGTATTTATCTTCCAGCAGTTTATTTAGTATTTCTTGCTATTATATTGTGGATGAGATTAGTTAACCTATTGTTGACTGATAGTGGACATGTTAGTATTTTAGGACAGCGTAGCACTCTTCGTTAGGATCCATTAAATTGGGATATCCTCGGAGACGTGATAGCTGGCTATTGCCACGTGGCCTGGTCCCGTGTACTTTTGGGACTGGGGCGTGACATAGTTTTAGTGGTGGCCCATGCAGGTCAACTTTTTTTGCTTGTGGTATGGTAACATGCCCAGCGAGCCTGCAATAGGATAGAAATTACTAGGTCTCATCCACTTTTAATTCATCCTTGAACTTCCTTTACACTGCTCCTAAATATCTGCATCCTGTTTGTTTATTCTCGTACTCTTTTAATGAAGTCATATCCCTTGCAGCGAGATAAATTTGTGCAGTGGACGAGGAGCACCCCGTGCCGCGATGCCAGATAACACCACATAAGGAGAGGAGGTACCCCAGGGACAACCCCCGCTACAGACCCCACTGATACATTGGCACGAGATATCGCAGGGCGATCCTACATCGCAGCCCGGGGGACAGACTTCCCAGATAATCCCCATGCAACATTATGAGGGCCAGACTTCTGGAGCTACACCGATGCCGCAGACGGAGAGGCCGACATCTGAGGAGACGCCTACTGCACAGCCAGAGATTCTACTACCACCGCCTCCACCTTATCCACCCCAGATGCCACAACTAGATGGCCAGCCACAGATGCTTCAGTTCTTCCAGGCAATGATGCAATCACAGTGGCAGCAGACAGAGACATTGAGACAGAGTCTGATGGCAGTACTAGAGAGGACACCTATCTCAACACCAGTACCAGCACCTCCACCAGCCTAGATAGGTGGTACTGTTAGATGGTTCCGACAGATGGGACCAGATACTTTCTCAGGCAATGAGACTGCAGAACAGATCTCCGATTAGGTCGCCAACACGGAGATGCTATTAGAGGCTTCACAACTGCAACCAGACCTTTGGATGATCGCGATGAGGGCCCAGCTAAAAGGCAACGCTCATCACTGGTGGGATTCCATTGAGCGCAGTGTAGGCAAGAACCAGACTTGAGAACAGTTCCTAAAATACTTTAATATGAAGTATTTCTCAGCTATAGTCAGAAATGCCCTGTACTCCCAGTTCCTACATCTAGAACAGGGGAATATGACTGTTGACGCATATGATACAGAGTTCAACCGCCTTAGCAGATTTGGTGCCGTCCCGATACCCACCGATCTCGAGAAAGCTCAGCGATTTCATCACGGCCTCAATTTCGAGCTACAGAGGTATACTACTACACAGGCGAGGATTTTTTATGAAGAGGTTCTTGCAGAGGCGAGAATCTAGGAGGCCATCGTCAGAGGAGCTAGACGTTCTAGCACGACTACACCAGCCAGAGCCCAGCCCGGAGCTGGAGGACCGATCCGTCGTCCCGGAGCACAGACACAGCAGAGGGCAGCTCCATACCCCCAGCAGGAGCTTCCGACTTGTCACCATTGTGGCAAGAAGGGACACGTCATTAAAGATTGCCGGAAGAAGTTGGGATTATGCATGATATGTGGATCGAGTCAGCACCTTGTCAGGGATTGCCCACAGCACAGAGAGGCAGCACTGTAGACAGGACAGAGGCCAGCAGTACCAATCCTGAGGATACTACCCCCACCAGGAGGCCAGCGACCACCAGCACCCGGAGGATTTCAGAGGGGACCACCCTTGGCCCCACAGGAGGTACAGTTCAACCAGAACCGACAGCAGACAGGAGGACAAAGGCAGGGACAAGCCTTTGCTTTAGCAGCCACTGAGGAGGAAACAGAAGGGAAAGCTATCACAGGTACCATCTTAGTTGCATCATTACCTATAACTGTATTGTTTGATTCTGGAGCTACATTGTCATTTATATCTAGTAGATTTGTAGCAATGCATAGAGTAGCGACTTCCCCCTTACCTAAGAGTTGGAAGATTCTTACCGGAGGAGGTATTGTGCCGGTTACCAGCACTATCAGAACGTGCTCGGTAGTGGTATATGGTAGAGAGATGAGAGCGCGATTCTTGGTATTGCCTATATCATACTTTGATGTTATGTTAGGCAAGGACTGGTTAAGCCAGTATAATGCTGTACTGAACTGTCGGAAGGGTATCGTCACTTTTAGACCGCCAGATCAACCGGAGTTCGAGTACATGCGTGGGACCGTCGAACAAGGAGTAGGACAGATAGCGGGAACTTGTATGGCTATGGAGATTGCACCCCTGCCAATAGTTGCAGAATTTGAAGATGTATTCCCCGAAGAACTGCCAGGCTTACCGCCAGATAGAGACATAGAGTTCACGATCGAGCTAGTACCCGGAGCTGTACCGGTATCTTCTAATGTATACCGATTAGCGAAGAAGGAGTTAGATGAACTGAAGCTATAATTAGAGGAGTTGCAGAACAAGGGATTTATCCGTCCTAGTGCATCACCATAGGGAGAACCAGTGTTGTTCGTACCCAAGAAGGATAGAACAGTACGCATGTGCATTGATTATAGAGCCCTTAATGCTCTGACTATCAAGAACAAGTACCCCCTGCCCAGGATTGACGATTTATTCGACCAGTTGACAGGAGCAGTAGTGTTCACAAAGATTGACTTGAGATCGGGTGATCATCAAGTGAAGGTGCGAAGAGAAGACATTCAAAAGACAGCATTCAAGACTCGTTATGGACACTACGAGTTCTTAGTGATGCCTTTTGGAATTACAAATGCGCCAGCTGTATTTATGAACTTGATGAACAGAGTATTCCACCAATACTTAGACCAGTTCGTGGTAGTCTTCATCGACGACATTTTGGTGTATTCGAAGAACCACGAGGCGCACGAAGAGCATCTGAGACTAGTGTTAGAGACGCTAAGGAGAGAGAGGCTTTATGCCAAGCTGAGCAAATATGAGTTTCTCCTAGATCGTGTTCCTTTTCTTGGACACGTCATCTCAGGAGATGGAATTTTAGTGGATCCGGTGAAGATTTCATCAGTAGAGACATGGCCAACCCCTACCAATGTCTCCGAAGTGAGGAGTTTCCTAGGACTTGCCGGATATTACCGGAGGTTCGTAGAGAACTTCGCGAAGATTACAGAGCCAATGACCCGCTTGACCCGTAAGGAGCAGGAGTTCACCTGGACAGAGGAGTGTCAGAAGGCATTCGGCGAACTGAAGAAGCGTTTGACTACTGCACCTATCTTGACCATACCTTCTGGACCCGGAGGATTCGTAATCTATAGCGATGCATCCGAAAAAGGATTAGGATGTGTCTTGATGCAGCATAGAAAGGTTGTAGCTTATGCTTCTAGACAGTTGAGGACACATGAGAAGAACTATCCCACTCACGACTTGGAGCTTGCAGCAGTGATCTTTGCCTTAAAACTTTGGAGGCACTACTTATATGGAGAGAGAGTAGAGATATTTACTGACCATAAGAGCCTGAAATATGTCTACACCCAGAAGGATCTTAATCAGAGGCAGAGACATTAGCTCGAGGTGATGATGGACTTCGAGATTGAGCTACAGTACCACCCGGGAAAGGCCAACGTAGTAGCTGACGCATTAAACAGAAGACCCATGACATTCTTCTTGACCACCCAACAATATCTCTTGAGAGAGCTAGAGCAGATGGGTATAGAGGTCGTTACGCCCGGAATAGATGGACATTTTTTGAGTTTTCAGTTGTAATCGATATTAGTAGAGAGAATCAAGGCCGCCTTGCCGACAGACGCCAGATTTCAGAGGCTTAGACAGAGAACAGAGGCTGAAATACAGACAGGACTGAGAATACATGAAGATGGGACTTTGAGATGCGGAGATTGTCTCTATGTTCCAAATGGAGAACTTCCTCAAGAGTTGATGGCAGAGGCACACAGTTCAACCTATTCTATTCATCCAGGAGGCACGAAGATGTACAGGGACTTAAGACAGTACTACTGGTGGCACGGAATGAAGAGGGAGATAGCACGCTTTGTGGCCAAGTGCCTGGTGTGTCAGCAAGTCAAGGCTGAGCATCAGAGATCTGCAGGATTGCTTCAACCGCTTCCGATACCGAAATAAAAATGGGAGCACATCACTATAGACTTTGTTACGGGCTTTCCGAGGAGTCCTAGTGGTCACAATACAGTATGGATAATCGTGGATAGACTCACCAAGTCTGCACACTTTTTACCCTTCAGAGTTGGGCAATCGACGGAGGCCTTAGCAGATATGTACATGAGGGAAATTGTGTGCCTAGATGGAGTACCAGTCAGTATCATGTCTGACAGGGATACGAGGTTCACGTCCTACTTTTGGCGGAGTATGCAAGAGAGTCTCGGTACTCGTCTGAAGTTTAGCACAGCGTATCACCCACAAACAGATGGCCAGTCGAAGCGCACCATTCAGACATTGGAAGACATGTTACGAGCGTGCATGCTTGACTTCGGAGGATCATAGGAGGACCATTTACATTTGGTCGAGTTTTCCTACAACAACAACTATCAAGCGAGCATCCAAATGGCCCCATATGAAGCGTTGTATGGAAGGAAATGTCATTCTCCAGTATGTTGGAGTGATATAGGCGAGCGTCAGATTCTCAGACCAGAGTTGGTTGTTCGTACAGTAGAGAAGGTAAAAAAGATTCAAGGGCACCTACGAGCAGCACAAGACAGACAGAAGTATTGGGCAAATATGCATCGTCGACCCTTAGAGTTTCAGGTTAGAGATCACGTATTTCTAAAGATCTCGCCCACTCGAGGGACTATCATATTCGGAGGCAGAGGGAAGCTGAGTCCAAGGTACATCGGACCATTCGAAGTATTGGAACGCATCAGAGAGGTTGCTTACAGATTAGCCTTGCCGCAGACCTTGGAAGGAGTTCATGACGTCTTCCATGTATCTCAGCTGAGAAGGTACATACCGGATCCGAGTCATGTACTTGACCACTCAGAGATCACAGTTGGCCCGAGCCTATCATACCAAGAGGAGCCTGTTAAGATTCTGGACAGGAGTGAGAAAGTACTGCGAGGGCAGACTATTCCCTTGATTTGCGTCGCATGGACACATTATGCACCAGGCGAGTCAACTTGGGAACGCGAGGAGGACATTAGACAGCGCTATCCCCATATCTTCGAAGGAATAGGTACGCATTAGCATTTTAATTTCAGTCAGTAGTTCGTACCATGCGTATGTTTAATTTCGAGGACAAAATGCTCTAAGGAGGGTAGGTTGTAAACTCCCTCGACCAAATCAGAGCTATTTTGATTAAATTACGGGACTAGGGTTTGATTGGGTGCAATTAGATTTAATGTACAGCAATATTGTAACTTAATATACCTTAAGTTTGCCTTGACGTTTGGAGCACTATACTAGTTGGTACCCCCAAACCAATTAGGTACTCATCCCCTAAACAAGTCAGACCACCCACCTGTACTTTGTGCAACTATTAGATTTCTACCATGATGCTTAAGATGCTTAAATCTAGTTGCACAACAGTCATTGAGAACGCCTAAGTATTATTTCATTTAAACCCGACCTTCCCCTAATGCCTAATGAAATTGTTGTAATCTAAATTAAATTGAGGCCCAGATCATCCCGAAACAAGTCATAACCAACCCCTGTATACCTATCATGAGGACCAGACCCCACCCCAAGGAGCCCAGACAAGCCCAAGGCCCGAGGTCCCAGGCCATAAACACTCCTATATAAACAACTCTTCCTATTACTATTGAACCCCTAACAACTTCACCCTCTTTGCTCAACCCTAGCCAAACCCCTATCATCCCCGACCACCTTGCCGGACTGAACCCTCCCCGCCTGCCAAAACCACAACCCCCACGCTGCCTGACGCCGACTGACGCCGCCTGACGCCACCCGAGCCCGCTGTCCCGATCCCGACTGCTCCCCACCACCCTCCAGCGCCGTCGAACCACCCGCGAGGCCGACCCCGACCATCCCCCGCGACTAGACCATCACCCCGACGCCGGTCCAGCCGCTGCCGCCGCGCCCAGTCGCTGTATCTGTGACTGCAACCCACGCCGCTGCTGTACACAGCAGGCCGGATCCGTCCACGTCGACCGGAGCCACCCGCGTCGGAGGAGACAGTCGGCCAGCGGGCGGACTCCCCCTCGCTCGGCCGATCAGGTACTCGTTCATTGAACCCTTCACTCGTGTGTCCTATACTTCTCCTTCGTATCGTTGTGTCGCACTTGCACCCATATCTATAGTGTTTAACCTAGGTAGAGATATATGCATGGAAGTTGATATTAATCAGATATTAATTAATGAATAATTATTCTAAATAAATGACCAGTTACCAGGGACAGGTAATTCATTAGAAACACCTAGATATAAATCCCAGTATGTTGAACATGGAAAATAGAGACATGCGTCAGCACAGAACAGAAATCATGATCAAACCATAACTAGATAATTATTGCCTCGAGATGCCTGTTAACCGAAGACAGAATACGTGTACACCCTAGCTACGTGCACACGTGATGCTGTACTCGAGCAACAATGAACTCGCGACAATATTCAAGTATAGCATCTTAGTCATGTATAGTTAATGCGTAGTGTATGATGTCTGTATTGTTGTGTTATATTGTATGTCTAGGGTCTTTGGATCAGCCAGGAGATGCTACGGGAGCAGGCATTTGGCATTCACATCTTGAAGACTCAGGCAAGATACCTTACCATAATTACTTTCTAATTTAAATTATACAAATATTGTATTGTATGCTTGTTATTTTGCTTTATACAACTGTGTGCGTCCGAGATTGTCTCGGGTGCATTCGACGGATACGTCGATGATTAGTATACATTGACTTAGTCATTAGCAGACTCACCTCATTGGACGATACCCTGTTATCTTCCAAGACCTGACACTTTTACACGTATTCATAGTGACAAATCTCATGTTGGGATGCGAGTTCGCGTGTTCGACTAGCTATCGCCGTGTGTGACATGCATCATGGTTAGCAAGAAATTTAGGACTATTTCAGTATAGAGACTTGGCATTTAGATAAGGGGGTATGCGCGTCGATTATTTGACTTGTATATCTACATTGGGCGGGGAGGACGACTAGTAGGCATATGGGACACCCCACTCCTTTACACTGATACCGCACTCGACGGAGTGATACGGATGTATATATATATTACTGATACCACGTTCTGTAGAGTGTTGGACGTTACTTGATGACATTACAGATACCACACTCTATAGAATGTCGGATGTTACTGTATTCATGTGCCCGTGTTATAGGGGCATGTGTGGCATATACTAGCCGGTTGCCACGACTGGTGAATTATGTCAGCATATGTCTAGCCTACACCTTCTCATATACTCACAGTTGTCCTCATATTGCATTCACTTAGATGGTTAGCACACCCTTTATTGTATTTATTTTATTCAGTATTTATATATGGCATGCTTCTATGTATCTTGTTACGTCCCTCTGAGGACCTGGTACCTTTCCAGATTTGGACGAGGCTTTCCACCCCACAGTATACGGCCCCGGACAGGAGACGAGATTCGCTACAGCTGAGGAGTTAGAGGTACAGCCGTCAGAGTTCCCGTGACCAGTTGGTAGGCCTTCTGCCTAGGATTGGGAGCATCGTTAGCTAGAGTGCTGATGCCCTAATCTTTATCTTTTATATCTCATTTTAGTACTTTATTTCGTCATAGTAGTGGATTTGTTTCCACCAGACATCTTGGTTTGTACTATGATATCTTGAGACTGGTATTTATCTTCCAGCAGTTTATTTAGTATTTCTTGCTGTTATATTATGGATGAGATTAGTTTACCTGTTATTGACTGATAGTGGACATGTTAGTATTTTAGGACAGCGTAGCACTCTTCGTTAGGATCCATTAAATTGGGATATCCTCGAAGATGTGATAGCTGGCTATTGCCACATGGCCTGGTCCCGTGTACTTTTGGGACTGGGGCGTGACAATACGCCAAAACTTGACAGTCTGAGTTTTTACGCCAGACTGCAAAAATTTGAGTTTTACGCTGGAATTTACTTCCAGTACGTAAAACGCAAGGTTTGCAGTATACGTTAAAATTTAACAGTCTGAGTTTTTATGCCAGATTGTAAAATATGGAGTTTTTCATTGACACATTAAAATATGGGCGTATTTGCGCATACACGTATAACGTGTACGAAGGGATTTTTATTTCTCTCAAAGTTTCACCTGTGATGCCCGGTGCACAGCTAGACGACAGAGCACTTTGTTCAGAATGAGGCTCGTTTGGCCTAGTAGGACTCGCTCGTGCTTGAGCAGAGGAGCGAGATGATGAAGCGACTTTCTTTTCCTTAGCGGCGGAGGTCTGTTTTGGTGCCATGGCGAATCTGAGGTTTTTTCAGAAAGAGACGAAGAGTTTGTTTTTTCTTTTCAGAAAGAGATGAAGGATTTTTCTCTCTCATGACCTAGGCCTATTTATAGAGTTCAAGTGACTCTCCGAATCCTTAACCAAATCTGACTATTATCATAGTCGGTTATGATTTATGACCACGTCAGCTGATCATTTAAAAAGGAAGACGGATAGCCATGCTGCGTAACGGATCTATGATTTTACGCTCAGAAGCTTTTACGCTCAGAAGCTACAGATCTACGATTTTACGCTCATAAGCTTTTACGCTCAGAAGCTACGGATCTACGATTTTACGCTTAAAAGCTACAGATCTACGATTTTATGCTCAAAAGCTAGAGATCTACGATTTTACGCTCAGAAGCTACAGATCTATGATTTTACGCCAGAAGCTTTTATGCTCAGAAGCTACAGATCTATAATTTTATGCTCAGAAGCTACAGATCTACGATTTTACTCTCAGAAGCTACAAATATATGATTTTACGCTCAGAAGCTACATATCTACGATTTTTTGCTCAGAAGCTGCGGATCTATGATTTTACGCTCAAATGCTACGGATCTATGATTTTACGCGCATCTTAAATTATGCGGGACAGATCAGCTAGCAGAATACGCGTATATCTTGATAATTTGGATTTACGCTTGAAAAAGCCAGTCACAAGAGTTTACGCAGGAAATGCTCTTCTTATCAGTGTTTTCTCTTCTTTTTCATTCGAGAGGACTTCATCAGACGAAGGGCCAAGGAGTTCCCTAAAAATGTCTGTCTTCATTGGAGGATGACTTTTCTTCCTTGGCCATTGATAGTTCATTCAAAGTATTAGCTAGAATCTAGTTCAGGGATGGCATGTTCGGCGGATATTTCTTGCCCTGTCTCGAGAATCTTTCGAGAAGCCATTTTTTAAGATGATGTTCTGAACAGATGTTCTTCGTATTTATGAAGGAGAGATGACGGTTCAAAATTCTATGTGACTCCTCATCAAAAATAACATGACAATTGGATTTTCAAGACAATTTAATGCTAAAGAGTTTTTACGCATCTCCCTTTATGCGTAAAAGTTGGAACGTGACTGGATGCATATTTATCAGAGTCTCCATAAAAATTACTCAAGCATGTTGAAGCTGCGTATTATCAGACTTCCTCACAGCAATATGGCAAATCAATAGTGCGTAAAAGAAGACAAGTTTATTAATCATGATTACATATGATGGAAATCCATTTTCTTACAAAGAATTTTTCATTAATATTCAAGATCACGATTACATATGATGGGAATCTATTACGCTAGATTTTCGTCTGATGGATATCTTCACTTCTTCTTCTACAATACTTCTTCAGCCGGGGGCCAAGAAAATAGTGAATGGAGGAAGGATACAAAACTGGGCCTGTTTAAATTATTCAAGCCCACCCCCCATACGTCATCGGCGACCATGCTTAGAATTGTGTTTGGGATTCAGACCAAACACAATACTGGAAGACATGACCAAGCTGCACCCCAGGATCCAGCTTCATAATAGGGGAAAATACAGCTAGCAAGCTGTGTGGTCTAATGCGACCCTTCCTCTCTCTATGGCGAATTATTATATAAAATCGCTGATTATCTCGAGCAAAGGAAGCTATGATATCCTTTCATGGTCCATCATTGCAGAGAATATTTGCTCGAAGATGTCTCTTTTTACGACTCCTTACATGTTGGAAGAGCATAATCTTCTTCTTTCTCGGTTCAGCCCAATGAATCTCAGCAGTCATCTTTGTGGTGAAGGAAGTATGGAAATCCAAGTTCATTTGCTTGCCCTTATATAGGCAGAAGAGAACGTACAAGTTCCAACGACTTCTTAAATATCGCCAAAAAATTAGCCTTGAAGAACGGGTCAAAGTTGACCATTTCATGCTTCATTCAAAGTATTTTAAATTACGAGGAATTTAAAAACTTTGAAGGGGGTCTTGTAGAAGCATAAAATACGCTGGGGAATTGTACGCATATTATACAGTCAAAACTCCCAACATACATAAAGTCCGCATAAAATAGAGCTTCAAGGCTGTGTGGCATAAAATATGGCTTCAGAGCTGTGTGGCATAAAATATGGCTTCAGAACAGTCCGCGTAAAATAGAGCTTCAAGACTGTGTGGCATAAAATATAGCTTCGGAACTGTCCACATAAAATAGAAGCTTCAGAGCTGTTTGGCGTAAAGTAGAGCTTCAGAGCTGTCCGCGTAAAGCAGTGCTTCAAGACTGTTCTGCGTAAAAGGTTGTTTTACCCTCCTGCGTAAAGTTTAAAATACGTTTATTTTTAATACAGCGTAAAGTTGTACGAGGAACTCTTCGTATTCCTCGGATGAATTTGTCAAACAAATCAGTGAACCTGGCACCTGACAAAAGTACTACACGATGATCGAGAGGACGGCTGTGATGATGATTTTGCACAGAGACACAGGTTGTCGTTTAGTGACGTATTCTTGATACAAGTTATTTTTTACGCTCAAGACTAGAGTCTTCTGAATACGCTGCCTATTCTACATTGACAGAAATGAATTTTTACGCTCAAGACTGGAGTCTTATGAATATGCTGCCTATTCTACATTGACGAAAATGAGTTTTTACGCTCAAGATAAGACAAAATCAGATGCCACGTCAAAAGCTATTTTTTGCACAGAGCTCGAGGCATATCTCTGCATTTAATGCACGAGATGGAGGCATATTTCTGTATTTAATGCACAAAATTTTGTTCTATTTTTAAATTTGTCAGGACTAGGAAATCTAAAACTGTGACTAATACGCTCACATCACCATCCTTGCATTTTATGCCAACCAGGCTATTTTCAACTATAGGAGTAAGCAGTATGCTATCTCCTCAAAATACGCCAACTCGGCTACATTTGCAAAGGTATGTGATAAGCCTATTTAGCCCAGAATACGCTCAAGACCTCAGTCATGATGGATAATTGACTGAGAAAGCTAAAAGTGTGACTAATACGCTCACATCACCATCCTTGCATTTTATGCCAACCAGGCTATTTTTAACTATAGGAGTACGCCGTATGCTATCTCCTCAAAATATGCCAACTCGGCTATATTTGCAAAGGTACGTGATAAGGCTATTTAGCCCAGAATACGCTCAAGACCTAAGTCAGGAAGGATAATTGGCTATTTTTACGCTGGTTATCTATTATTCACGAATCATCAAGTTTTACGCACAGTTTGGTCTTTTACGCCAACCATCTTTACGCAGGGGCAGTTACCTACGTGGCTTGTATACCGTGATCTTCGAGAAGCAGTTATATGTGTTATCTTATAATGGGACATATGTCATACACAGATTCAGAAGATTATTTGAACGTGGGTAGCAGTTATTATAACCGCCGCGTAAAAGATGCAACTTTCTTCACAGTTGGGCATTTTATGACAACAAGACAGTTGCTTGGCTTTTTATGTCAACTTGGCAGTTATTTGATTGATCTCTATAAATAGAGACCCCTGGTCATAGGGTACGGGGGGCGATCAAGCAGACAGAAGACAACCGGACAAGGGATGATCAGAGATCAGAGCGAAATCAGAAAAGAGAGCACAGAGAGAGAGTTTTTGCTGACAACTTTGGCAACGAGAATTTGATCCTACTTGCAACTTTCCTTTGACCGGCTTTTGCCTTCAGTTTAGAGAAAGTTTGAAGCTTCTTTTTCTTCTACAACACTTCTTCAGTATCGTGTGGTCCAAGGAACAAAGTGATCGACCGCAGATCAGTCTTCTATAGCAATACTTCCCCAGAATCATTTTATTGTACTTAACATCCTCGTATATGATTAATTATACTTTACTCTTTTCTTGTTTGTAAACAAAAAAAAGGTTTCATACAAACCTAACATTTGTATATCCAAACACCCGTCAGCATACCTCACCACCACCACCCTATTCCCCATGACAACCTCGTCGGAGCTCGATCACCTTCCATCGTCATTGTCCCCGCACCACCACCGTCTCCTCTCCACCCTCCTTTTTGACCTCGTCTCTTCCTCCAGCAGCGGCTCCGCCACGCCGGACTCGACCTCCGCCGACCTCATCTTCTCTTCTTCCCCCACAGCACCGAGCAACTCTACCCCGATGCCCTGCCTCTGTACATCCCGGCCAACACCACCACTGCACCACCACAACCACTTCTTCTTCCTCCCTGCTCTCATCTCCCTAGACCTCTTCTTCTTCCTCCTCTTTACGGCTCTCCTCGCCACGACATCGGAACCCGACCTCCTCCGCCTGCACTCCTTCCCTTGACTTCACCTCTTCCATGACCACCACTCCTCGCCTGAACTCCCTCATTCCCGCCAGTAGCAGCTCCTCCTCCCTACTCCCTGTCATCCTCCTCCTCGACTACAACCTGCCCCTCTTCCTAGCCGAGCCACCCAGGCCAACACCACCACCACCTCTCCCTTCTCTGACCCGAGCTTCCTCCTCCCTGCTTCCTGTCCTCCTCCTCCTCCTTCTGGCCGGACCTCCCCCTGGCCGGAGTACAATCATCACCACCATTAATATAATAACCATCACCATCATCATCTCATTATCACCCCATTATCATCAACAATCACTACATCATCATCCTCGTCATCACCATCATCCTAATCATTATCCTCTTCATCACCATCATCCTAAATCGCCATCCATATCATCACCATCATCCCAATCATCATCCTCGTCATCACCATCACCCCTATCACCATCTTCGTCATCACCATCACCCCATCATCATCTACATTATCACCATTATCATTATTTCCATCATCATTGACCTAATCACCACCTTAACCATAACTATCATCATCATTATAACCTAATCATCTCATTATCATTACCCTATTATCGTCGTCATTGTTGACCCGTCACCCTCACCGAAGACAACCTGTAGCAGTTACCCCCGATTCTCGTGCTTGTGCACGCTGACCCGAGGATATTGGATAGATTTTACGCAACTTCCGGAGCCGGATATTGGGACTACATAGCTTCTTGCCAGGCAAGTATACCTTGCCAAATTGTTTACAGTACTTTGCATGCTATTTATATTTTTGTATATTTATTGCATGTGTAGTTTCGTTCAGTCATTACTATATATTAGATCTGTTGACAGACACTTGACACCTAGTATCATGAGAGGGCAACCATTAGGCATATGGGCTTTAACCACTCTGGTAAATCGTAGTATCTAGCACGCACTACGGTAGTATGTCGCGCTGGTCGCTACCCCCGAGGTATGTTAATTTCTAGTGTCGTACTGGTCGCTACCCCTGAGGTATATCGATTTTTGATGTCCCCTGATGTGTGTGTGAGTTGTGAGATTTAGAGCGAGTAGCCTACCCTTTCCCATACGTCGAAAAGTTGTCCTCATTTGTATTCATATAGATTATCTTGTACAGCGTACTTATATATTTTTAAACTTTATGTATGTCCACTGTATTCAATTGGCTTACTTCTATGTATCTTGTTATATCCCTCTGAGGACCTGGTCCCTTGCTAGGTATAGATGACCATGAGTAGCCGCAGAAGTACGGACCAGGACCTGATATTTTACTTTCTGTCGATGAGACCTTACCCACTGAGCATCATTGATTATCTCTAGTAATGGATACTTTTAGCTGACACTTCTATCACCTTATTTTATATTAGAGATTCTGCTCTTCACTCTAATTTTAGTTTTAGTATATCCATTGGTAGTGGATTTGTCTCCACCCGACTATCATTGTTGGATTATTCAGACTCTTTATTCTAGTATAGTTATTTTCTTTAGGTGACTTGTTGAGTGGATGAGATTAGTATTTCTGTGACTTATGAGAGTATATATACCACATATGAGTTTTATTCATATTACAACGCACGTGTCTATTATGGTATCCATATATTGGAGTTGTCATATACATACGGCTGGCATGCTTACGTGTTCCTAGTCTTTCGTATTTTGGGACTGGGGCGTGACATATTTTTGTGGTGGCCTATGCAGGTCGAGAGCATATTGTCTCGGTTACGTTATTGTACCGAGCAAGCCTGTAATTAGGATTAGTGTATAGAATCTCATCCATAATTGACTATGACTCATCTTTCTTCCCATCTGTTCTATCTAAATAATTGCATCATGCTTGATTCCTGTTCTTCCCTAATAGTTCCTTGAGTATAGCCTTCCCCTAGAACATAGGAACCCTTGTTGTTAGAAAAATAATTAGGATAATAATCCTACCAAGAATACAACTAGAGTATTGACACATCGCTAAGTTTAGAATATCTAGTGAACCCTAGCATTCCTTATCCATAGATTGGTTTATCATTACCCCTTGATGTATTTATGAAGACTTGAAAGTAGTATAGACACTACTAGAGTTAATTAGAAATTTAACCATATTGCTTGACCCTAGTATTGAGGGACCACTAGAAATCAAAGGTTGAATATTAGGACCAAACCTAACTTTTATAGTGAGATAGTATTATAGAACTATATATTTAGATTCTTATCTTGATATTAGCAGATAGTACTCAAGGAAACCAAAAGGAATAAAATAATACTTTCTTAGATCATACCCTGAACACAGAGGTTAGCAAACCACCTTCCCCTTAGAAAACCATGATATTATCTAGAGCCTTTTTATTTAAATTCAAATCTTGTTCCTCTGAAAACTTAGCGCTCGCTATTTGTGCGTCGACTAATTATGTTCTTCTTTTCTTTCAACTCGTGCCACCTAACCCTTCCATTCTTAATATTAACCCTTTTGTTTTATGAGCACTATAATTAAGACCTAAGATGATTATTACCTATGGAGTTTTATAATAGGATACACTAATAAATACCAATATCTTTTCTCGTAAACCTTAACATAAGTTTCTACTTTATCTTTAAGGCGATACAGTATTAGTTAATTTTTTTAAGTTGGTAGTGTGCCTCATAACATAGTATCACATAGTCATATTGACCATTGATGAAGTATAATGGAATGACACAACTTTAGACTTACATAAGAAGATAGTATTTATTCAGACTGTAGAAATTAGAGGCCCATACCCCTATTTGGTCGACTAGCAACTTAGACAAGGAGCTAGTATGACAACTGTAGAGACTGTAGAGTCTCACCTTCTTATGAACTTGAATTATTTTGTACCTTCTTTTATCATAATCCAGCATATTTATTATTTTCTAAACTACCTTGACTTATGCCGCTATTATAGCCTAGTTTTGCAAGCTTACTCTTTTTATTGAGCTTGATCATGATATATGTATTATTGGGTATACACACTAATACATTTTAGAATCAGTGTATTATAGTCTGATTAACCATAGTGCGCTTGGTTTGCCCCTTGTATGACTACTTATGTGGATTGGGATAACATTGACTTAGCTTCTTAGACAAATGTACTTGCCATCTAGACATGTCTGAGCGTATCATATCGGTTATATAACTGTACTGATACGAGCATGCAAATAAAAAATTATCAAATAAGATTTTAATCCATAACTGCCTTGACAATTCCTATTTGAACTCTTTAAACATCTTGACCTCCATACTTCCATTCTATTACCTCCCTCTTGAACTCTTTATTATTATTTTTCGTCTTTTCTTATTTAGGAAAGACAAAACCTTATGCTTGGTATAAGTTGATACACAGGGAGTACTAGATATACCCCATAGGCTAATCACATGACTTGGTGACTCTCTTTTATAATTGATTAAGGACATATCATAGGTAATATGTTTGGTGTTAAAACTTTGAGGATTGAATAACATGATTAAATAATTTGAGGAATAGCTTTCTTAGATGTATAGCCTTAGATGATAGATGGGTAAATTCTAAGTTGGGTAGAAATTGCATTGTTAAACTTGAAGTGAATTCTTTTAGATTGTGACCAAGTAAGATTAGATAGAGTTAATTATGCCTTAGTTTAATTTCAAGGACAAAATTATTTTAAGTTGGATAGATTGTAAATCTCCTCACCCAAAATTAGGCCTACTTGACTTACATAGAGAGACTAGGGCTAGTTTGAACCCAAATAGAAATAGAATACGGTATTTATTTTAATTTTGCAATATTTATATCACTTAGCGCACCTTACCATTGCTTCGATAATTGGAGCACTACACTAGCCTTTACCTTCCTACAAACTTTACACTCTTGTCCTAGACATGACCGTCTTCTATTCTGACCTTGGTGTAACTTATAATTATACTCTCTTGTGCTACATTTTAGTCACACAACATTCGTCGCAGACGTTTATATTTAATTCTAAATAAAATTAACTTTGTGTCCTTGTGCGTTCCAATCAAAATTGGAGACACAATCTTGATCCATTTTGTGCAACCCAATTAATGATAAAATTCTAATCTGAGCTCTCTATGTCCATGACACTTGTGTCCCACCTAATTTTAGTCCCATGTACTTCTAATTAATTCTAGAATACCTTGCGCATTAATTTTAATTAATTTAATCTAATTTACATCTTTGTGTAATTTTTCTAATTGTTGGGCATTTTTATGCAAAAATGTATTAAGGTGTCCACACCATTGGACAATACATAAAGAAACCCATTTTTTTTCTTTCACATGAATTTTTCTCATAATTTTCGGAATGTGCAATGCAACATCGCCCCCTTATTTTAAACCTAGCCCTTGCATTTTAAACAATGTGAATTATAGTCCTCCTAACATCCCCATGTGAGGCCAAGGCCCAACCCCAAGAGGATGTTGACCAAGCCCACCTACCTAGGTCAACCCCAAACCTAAATTCTACACATATATATATATATATATATATATCACTTTTTCCCTTTATTTTCCCAAAACCCCAAACCCAATACCTAACCAGCCGAATGCACCCTCCCCTTCCTGATCATCTTCAACCTCCTCTCCTCTCCTACTGTTCACCCTCCTCCTTCAACCGCCTGAACGGCCTCCAATCGCCGGAGACCCCGCCAGCAGCCACCCAGGCCAACACCACCACACCACCATTGCCATCTCCACCTTCCTCCTCCTCTTCTCCGGCCTGTCCTCCCCTTCCGTCGCCTTCTTCCCGTCAGCAGACCTCACCACCACCACCCTATTCCCCATGACGACCTCGCCGGAGCCCGATCACCTTCCATCGTCATCGTCCCCGTACACTACCGTCTCCTCACCACTCTCCTTCTCGACCTTGTCTCTTCCTCCAGCAGCGGCTCCGCCACGCCGAACTCGACCTCCGCTGACCTCCTCTTCTCTTCTTTTCCCGCAACGCCGAGCAACTCTACCCCGACGCCCCATCTCTGCATATCCCGGCCAACACCACCACTGCACCACCACCACCACTTCTTCTTTCTTCCTACTCTCATCTCCCTCGACCTCTTCTTCTTTCTCCTCTGCCCGGCCCTCCTAGCCACTACGTCGGAACCCGACCTCCTCCGCCTACACTCCTTCCCTCGACTTCAACTCTGCCACGACCACCACTCCTCGCCTGAACTCCCTCCTTCTCGCCAGTAGCAGCTCCTCCTCCCTACTCCCTGTCATCCTCCTCCTCGACCACAAACTGCCCCTCTTCCCCGCCGAGCCACCCAGGCCAATACCACCACCACCACCACCTCTCCCTTCTCAGACCCGAGCTTCCTTCTTCCCGCTCCCTGTCCTCCTCCTTCTTCTGGCCGAACCTCCCCCCTGGCCGGAGTACAATCATCAATACCATTAATATAATAACCATCACCATCATCATCTCATTATCACCCCATCATCATCAATAATCACCACATCATCATCCTCGTCATCACCATCATCCCAATCATCATCTTTGTCATTACCATCATCCCAAATTGCCATACACATCATCACCATCATCCCAATCATTATTATCGTCATCACCATCACCCCTATCACCATCCTCGTCATCACTATTACCCATCATCATCTACATCATCACCATTATCATTATTTCCATCATCATTGACCTAATCACCACCTTAACCATAACTATCATCATCATTATAACCTAATCATCTCATCATCATCACCCTATCATCGTCGTCATCGTGGACCTGTCACCCTCGCCGAAGACAACCTATTGCAGTCACCCCTGATTCCCGTGCCTGTGCATGTTGACCCGAGGATATTGGATAGATTCTATGCGACTTCCGGAGCCGGATATTGGGACTACAAAGCTTCTTGCCAAGCAAGTATACTTTGCCAAATTGTTTACAGTACTTTGTATGCCATTTATATTTCCGTATAGTCATTGCATGTGTAGTTTCGTTCAGTCATTACTATATATTAGATATGTTGACACACACTTGACACCTAGTATCATGAGAGGGCAACCATTAGGCGTATGGGCTTTAACTACTCTGGTAAACTGTAGTATCTAGCATGCACTACGGTAGTGTATCGCGCTGGTCGCTACCCCCGAGGTATGTCGATTTCTAGTATCGCGCTGGTTGCTACCCCCGAGGTATGTCAATTTCTGATGTTCCCTGACATATGTGTGACTTGTGAGATTTAGATCGAGTAGCCTACCCTTGCCCATACGTCAAAAAGTTGTCCTCATTTGCATTCGTATAGATTATCTTGTACAGAGTACTTATATATTTTTAAACTTTATGCATGTTCACTGTATTTAATTGGCATGCTTCTATGTATCTTGTTATGTCCCTCTGAGGATCTGGTCCCTTGCCAGGTATAGACGACCATGAGTAGCCACAGGAGTACGGACCAGGACCTGACACTTTACTTTCTGCCGAGGAGACCTTACCCACAGAGCATCATTAATTATCTCTAGCGATGGATACTTTTATCTGACACTTCTATCACCTTATTTTATATTGGAGATTCTGCTCTTCACTCTCATTTTAGTTTTGGTATTATCATTGGTAGTGGATTTATCTCCACCCGACTATCATTGTTGGATTATTCAGACTCTTTATTCTAGTATAGTTATTTCCTTTTGGTGAATTATTGAGTGGATGAGATTAGTATTTCTGTGACTTGTGATAGTATATATACCACATGTGAGTTTTATTCATATTACAGCGCACGTATGTATTATGATATCCATATATTGGAGTTGCCATATACATACGGTTGGCATGCTTACGTGTTCCTAGTCCTTCGTATTTTGGGACTGGGGCGTGACAACCGCGAGCTCGAGTTGGTTCAGTCAAAGACTTTGTACATATAGGTCCCAAGCCGTATAAAGGCACTGAGAGCCTAGAGGAGACCACGAACTGGATTACCCACACCAAGAAGTTATTAGAAGCATCATAGCTGCCTACAGATCTATGGATGACAGGCGTAAGGATGCAGCTAGATAGTAACGCTCATCACCGGTGGGAATCAATGGAGCGCCAGTTGGATACATGTCAGTCTTGGAAACAATTCTTGGAGTGCTTTGAAAGAAAGTACTTTCGGACACTGTAAGGGATGCGTTGTACGATCAGTTCCTCCATCTAGAGCAGGGGAACAAGATAGTTGACGAGTATGATGCAGAGTTTAGTTGCCTTAGTAAATATGGTGCTGCCCTGATACCGAATGATATGGAGAAGGCTAAGAGGTTTCACCGGGGACTGACTCAGGAGCTCCAATACTATACTAGCTCACAGTCCCGGATCTCTTACGCCAAATTATTGACAAAAGCTAGATTACAAGAGACCATCAGCAAGGGAAAAGGAGGTCAAATGAAGACACATCAGGGACCAGCAAGGACACAGCAAGGAGGGCCTATCAGACGTCTTTTGGCACAGCAACAACTGCACCAGCACAGAGCAGGACCGTACCATATTCTGGAGAATCCCCATTGCAATTATTGTGGGAGACGTGGGCATATATTTTAGAGACTGTTAGACTCGCTTAGGATAATGTATGAGGTGTGGTTCCGGACAACATATAGTGAGAGACTGTCTAATGTAACAGACATTGACACTTCCACCGCCAATACAGAGGCTAGCACTTCCAGCATCGAAGCTAGTTCAGCAGATGACTAGACCAGGAGCACCTCGACCCCCAGCAGCCGAAGGATTTCAGTGAGGACAACCGCTACCTACTCAGGAGGATCAGTTTACGAGGGCCAGACATGGACTACTACAGAGGAATGGACAAGATTTTATACTAGAAGTGGATGACATGGAACAGGAGATTGATATTATAGCAGGTATTACTCTTGCTTTTACTTTTTCTGCTGTGACATTATTTGATACGAGAGCCATGCCATTATTTGATACGAGAGCCACCCACTCATTCATATCTTCTAGTTTTATTGCCAAACATAATATTGCCACTACACCTTTACCTAGTTGTGTTAGAATTCTCACCGGAGGAGGAGTTGTACCTGTTAGTCAGATTTGTAGATTGTGTCTGGTAGTGATTCGTGGCAGAGAGATGAATGCCCGACTCTTAGTCCTCCCCATGCCAACTTTTGATATTGTGCTTGGGATGGACTGGCTAAGCAAGTACCATACTTTCTTCGACTGTTTTGGAGGAAGCATTCTTTTTAAGGTACCAGGTCAGCCAAAACTTGACTTTGCACGAAGATCCATAGAAGCCCTTGATGGTGTACAACTTGCAATGGACAACATTATTTATCACCCAATCATTTCAGAGTTCCAAGACGTCTTTCCAGAGGAATTGCCAGGACTACCACCGGACAGAGACATATAATTCTGGATTGAATTGACACTGGGAGCAGCACCCATAGCCTCGCATATTTATAGATTAGCGAAGAAGGAGATGGATGAGCTGAAGGCACAGTTAAAAGAATTAGAGAAAAAAGGTTTCATCCGACCAAGTGCATCACCCTGGGAAGCACCAGTATTATTTGTACCAAAGAAGGATGGATTTGTGTATATGTACATTGACTACAGAGCCTTAAATACAGTGACCATAAAGAATAAATACCCATTGTCACACATTGACGACTTATTTGATCAGCTTAGTGGAGCCAAGGTGTTCTCGAAGATAGACTTGAGATCAGGATATCACCAGGTGAAGGTACAAAAGTAGGACATCCCGAAGACCGTATTCAGGACAAGATATGGACACTACGAGTTTTTGGTCATGTCATTTGGGTTGACCAATGCTCCAGCTATCTTTATGGACTTAATGAATTGAGTATTCCATCAGTATTTGGACCAGTTCATGGTCGTCTTCATATATGACATACTTGTCTATTCGAAGAGTCACGAGGAGCACGAGAAGCACCTGCGGATTGTCCTAGAGACCTTGAGGAGAGAGCAGTTATATGCGAAGCTCAGTAAATATGAGTTTTTCTTGGACATAGTCTCATTTCTTGGGCATGTCGTTACGGAAGATGGTATTTTTGTTGATCCAGAGAAAATCTCGGCAGTCGAGACATGGCCCGTTCCTAAATCAGCATCAGAAATAAGGAGTTTCCTTGGGCTTGCAGGATATTACCGACGGTTCATGAAGAACTTCTCAAGGATAACAGCGCCTATGACTTGGTTGACGTGCAAGGATCAAGAGTTCGTATGGACCGACGAGTGTCAAGCCACTTTCGAGGAGTTGAAGAAGCGACTGACCACAGCACCAGTATTGACTATTCCATTGGGATCAGGAGGTTATGTGATTTACAGTAACACATTAGGAAAAGGCTTGGGATGCGTGTTGATGCAGCATAGCAAGGTGATTGCATATACATCTAGGCAATTATGAGTACATGAGAAGAATTATCCAACACATGACTTGGAGCTTGCAACCATGGTTTTTGCTCTGAATTTATGGAGACATTACTTATATGGGGAACGAGTGAAGATCTATACAGACCAGAAAAGCCTCAAGTATGTATTCATATAGAAGGAGTTAAATATGAGGCAACGTCGGTGGCTTGAGTTGATGAAGGATTTTGAGATAGAGCTGTATTATCACCCGGGCAAGGCTAACGTAGTAGCAGACGCGTTAAACCGGAAACCAGCAGCTTACTTCTTGACGACACAGAGGGAGTTATTGGAGGACTTGTAAGAGCTTGGCATAGAAGTAATATTACCTGAAGCAGATGGGACATTAGCCAACTTGCAAGTACAGTCATCACTAGTAAAGAGGATCAAGGCAGCTTTGCCTATGGATGCCAGATTCAGGAGATTGAAAGAAAGGACAGAGGCCGGAGAGCAGACAAGATTGCACAATCATGATGACAGGACATTACGATATAGTAATCGTCTATATTTTCCCAATGGAAAGATTTGACTTGAGCTAATGGCAGAAGCTCATAGTTCGATATATTATATTTATCCTGGAGGCACCAAGATGTACCGTGACTTACGATAGCACTTATGGTGGCATGGGATAAAAAAAGAGAGAGCTCGCTTTGTAGCCAAATGTCTAGTATGTCAGCAGGTGAAGGCGGAGCATCAGAGAATAACAGGGCTACTGCAACCACTTTCGATTCCTGAGTGGAAGTGGGAGCACATCACTATGGACTTCATCACGGTTTTTTCCAAGAGTCCAAGTGGGAGAGATGCAGTATGGGTAATAGTGGATCGACTCACAAAGTCTGCACACTTCTTGCCTTTTAGAGTTGGCCATTCTACAGAAGCTTTGGCTGACTTATACATGAGGCAGATCATGAGGTTGCACGGTATTCGGGTCAGCATCGTGTCAGACAGGAATTCGCATTTCATATCTCATTTTTGGAGAAACATGCAGGAGAGTCTTGGGACTCGTCTGAAGTTCAGTACATCTTATCATCCGCAGATAGATGGGCAGTCCGAACATACTATTCAGACACTGGAGGATATGTTAAGAGCTTGTATGTTGGACCTTAGAGGATCATGGGAGGACCACCTACATCTTATGGAGTTTTCTTACAACAATATCTATCAAGCGAGCATCCAGATGGATCCGTTTAAATTATTGTATGAAAGAAAGTGTAGGTCTCTCGTGTATTGGAGTGACATGGGAGAACGTCAGATTCTAGGACCAGAGTTGGTAGTCAACACCGTAGAGACAGTGAAGAATATACAGGGGCACTTACGAGCAGCGCAAGACAGGCAGAAGCAGTGGGCATACCTTCATCGTCGTCCCTTGGAGTTTAAAGAAGGCGATCATGTCTTCTTGAGGATATCACATACTAGAGGCACTATTCGATTCGGAGGGCGTGGCAAGATGAGCCCAAGGTATATTAGACCATTTGACATGCTAGAGAGAGTGAGAGAAGTGGCATATCGACTTGCACTACCACCTTCACTCGAGGGAGTACATGATGTATTCCATGTGTCACAACTTAGGCGATATGTGGTAGACAACAGTCATTTTCTCGACCACTCTGAGATCACCATTGGGCCGAGCTTGTCATACCAAGAGCAATCCGTGGGGATCCTTGATCGTCGAGAGAAAGTGTTGAGGAATCAGTCTATTCCCTTGGTCCGTGTGGCATGGAAGCATTGCGCGCTAGGAGAATCCACTTGGGAGCGTGAGGACGATATGCGAAAACATTTTCCGTATCTATTCGTAGATCAAGGTATGAAATTACTTTGTTCATTTCTACCTCATACCATCCTTGATTTTCTATCGTAGCTTAGTTTTAATTTCGAGGACAAACTTTTTATAAGTTGGGTAGAATATAAAATTCCCTAATTTTAAACATTATAATTATTTAATTAATTATTTAATTTATTTATAGTATTTCTTAGTTAATTGAAAAATATAATTTATTGAATTTAAATTACTAGGTAAACACTTATTTAGAATTATTGCACAAAGACTATTATTTTTATTTTAGGAATCGTTGAAGAAGAGGGATAGATTTTTAGAATTTATTTTGGGAAACATTTTTTTTATATATATACCTCAAATATATATGTAAATAATGTATAGTTATTAAATATAATAATAATTCTATTAATAATAATAATAACAATCTTAGTAATAATAATAGTAATAATAGTAGTAATAGTAGTAGTAGTAGTAGTAATAAAAGAAATAGAAAAAAAATTAAAACCCTAGTTACTAAAACCATTAACCACTAATCCCTAATTAAACCCTTAACTAACCTAACTAACCCAAGTCCTAAGATAATCCTTAGCAACTAAACCCTCAGCACAAAACACCCGCCCGCGGCTACAAGAGCCCGACCCTCACCCCGCGGCTTTCCTTCTCCCCCTCGCCCTTCTCTCTCTATATATGTAATGACTCGAAACCCTAACCCTAACCTAATCATCTGACACCTACTCCCCGACGCCGACCTGAGACCGCGCAGCCGCCCGGAACCAACGCCGCCCGCATACACAAACCCGCGCGACCGCGAGCAGTCCGCGACAGATTCGCAGCGACGACCCCTCCTACAAGCAAAGTTTTCCTACCTCGTCGCTCGACCGATTTCCAATCTGTCTTTATCGGTATGTTTACAACCTATCCCCCTCTCAACTCTGTAAATTAGTTTCCATCGAACATCGCTTAACACTAGGTAGAAATCGAGGCCAAGTTGAAGAAAAACTACATCTTTTAAACTGCAGAAAACTGTTTCAATGGCTTATGTTTAGAGACTAATATCTTCCTCCACAGACATCCAAATTTAAATCTACCTTTTTCTATGTGAAGACTATATAACCGAGATTATTTTCTTATAATTAGATTATTTTATTTTGGGTTAAATGCAGAGATAAACTGGATTAAAAATCATGAAAAACTTATTTTTAAAACTTTAGAAATTGCAATACGGAGTTCGCCCGGCTAAACAGGACTGCCCCATCGTATACTAATTGCACCAAAAGGCGCGTATGGTATGTCCAGACATGTGGGCTTTCGTGAAAACTGATTTGGACGTGTGTGCGCATCGGAATCAACCCGTATCCGTAAAAAGTCCCCGTATCACGACTTTTGCAAAATACCGCACCATTTTGTGTACGCTCGTCGGAATGTGATAAAACTTGTTCCATTGGATTCGTGGTATCACGTTGGTCTTGTGGTCCAAGTTTTACGCGATTCTGAGATAGTTGACCAAGTCGCCTATTTGCGGGCCCTATGGTTGATTTAAGAGCGAATTTGTGTTTGGCTCACCGGAATCTAAAATTGGACATACCGTTGAGTTCGTATTGATGTTTAGAATTTGTTTGACCTATAATTTGTTCCATTTAGAGACCTTTACCCCTGGCACATATTTTGGTACAAAGTGGACCACATGTGGATCCCGCCTTGACTCAAAATTATCGTTTTGCCCCTGTATCCAAATTGGACGAAAGAATAGTATTTTCTAGCTATCTTGCTGATTTCGAGAACGTTGGTGATGTTTATTTCAGCATCCGAAGATGTTTATTCAGAGGCCTTAGCTTCTGATCATGTGTACTTGACGTCTGGACGCTTACACTATACAGATTTCTTGTCAGGCAAGTATACATTGCCATTGTACTATGATTTACATTCCATATGATGCATGTATTTTATTTTTGTTATTTAATTCATATATTTTAACTGCTATATAAACTGCGCGTCCAAGGATAACTTGACTGCAACGACGGTGGCGTCGTATTCTATTTTTATTTATATATATGCATATTGACCTAGTTTATGAGACCACCCATTATCATGAGGCATTCTTATGTTTTATTGGCCCTGACACTGTGATTACACGAGTGTGAGTCTCATGTAGGACACGGACTTGCATACTCGGCTGGCCATTGGTACGTATAGGACGTGCGACGGATAGGGATAAATGATGATAGAAATTGCATGCTAGAAGACCTGGCAGTTATTTAGAGGTATCATCGTGTCATGTATATGATATGCTTAGAGCATGGGGTGGGGAGAACAACAACTAAGGCGTTTGGGCTCCTTTGTACTTTTTTTGTGTAACCCGTACGCTCCGCCGGAGATGCGCAGTCATAATGACCCCTATATTATTACTTGGCGGCCTCTGAGGTTCAAAAGAAGTCATGCTTTATAGGCCTCTGATTCTCCGAGAGAATCATGCCAATCATATTTTTGTCAGATAGCCCACTTGTTGGAAAGTTGTTCTCAAAGTGCATTCACATAGACAATTAGGTGACCCATTGGATGTTTACTTTCAGTACTTTATTGGCATACTTTTATGTATCTTGTTACGTCCCTCTGAGGACCTGGTCCCTTTCCAGGTATAAACGTACATGATTATCCACATGAGTATGGACTCGGACCTGACGCTTCATACCAGACTGAGGAGGTCTTACCTTCAGAGTACCTTTGATTCATCGCAGCTGATGGATATTCTAGTTGCTATTTCCTTTATTGACATTTATCTTATATTAGAGTTTGATCTCTTTTCTCATTTAGTAGTTTTTAGTATGGTCGATTGGCAGTAGATTTGTTTCCACCCAACTATCATTCATTGATACTTCATATTTGAGATTCAGTTATTTATTCATATTTCTTTATTTATGCTGTGGAAGAGATATAGATGGTGTGTGACTTATGTTGACAGTATATTACCACTTGTGGATTTGATATTTATGTATAGCGTATGTAGGTATCACGATCTTCCAACATATTAGAGTTATCGTATACATATGGCTGGTATGTTGCGTATTCCTAGTACTACGTATTTTGGGACTGGGGCGTGACAATATTTAATAGGACTGGGGCATGACAATATTTAATATAGATTTCTAAATTATATTAAATCAAATCTTTGACCATATTTAGGCTCCAAAATTCACCAAATCTAGACTAGACCCCAATAATTTCCTCCTCTAGTATGATGAGAGGGTGTTGATCCCATGGCTTCTCAACTGGACTCCATGCATGTCCCCCCACGACAGAGTTTCTATTCCCCCATGCCACCGATATCCGATCCCCCGAGTTGCTTTGCATCTTTCTTCATCTCTAGCTCCTCGACCGTCACGTCGGCGCTAACTGCCATTCGTAGCACCTTCTGTACCATTGGGATCCTACCGATATCAATGACATAGTTGAGACCATAGTCCCTGACTATCAGCCTCACCGAGAGTCTTGGATGCCTGTTTCTGACTTCCATCTTCCACCGAAACGTGTTAACGTTATGACGAGCTTCTTCACCCTTGGCTGGTCCAACCAAGCGGACTGTGCGATTCTTCTGAGATTCGAACTCCTGAATCGGTCCACCTTTGTGTCCTAACTTGAAGCTCCCCCATATACATGTGTCCTCGAGCAGAACATCACGTACTGTACATATCGTCGATGACCCACAGCTCCTCCGAAACTGTGTGAATGGTGACACTCCCATCTTAGATTGAGTTTGCTGCAAACCTTGATCTCCTCCCTTGCCTCGAACTGCTGAAACCAATGTCGCTTAGTGAAGCTTTGGCAAACCACCTATCACCAAAATCGGATCCGTGAAGCAACCCCCACCTAGAGACCGACCAGCTATCATGGGACTGACATACTAACCCTCAATCTTTGGTTCATCATCATTCATCACTTTTTCTCAAATAACCAAATCCTCTATAATCCACAAAGTATCTCGAAGTCCCTCCTCAGCAAGTTTTTGATGATCCAACTCCTATCGAATATCCCTCGAGCCTCCAACCAATGTCTGTGGCCTACCTGTACAACTCAACGGCTTGAGACTGTACATGCCACAATATAAATCTCCTCGAGCCAGCTGTTGGGAACACTTCATAAGTATCCAATTTTTGTCCCCAAACAAACTGCGACAGCCATCATCCGGTAGACTCCCTACCAAAATCAAGTTGTAGCGCAAACTCAATAAATATCGCAAATCCTTGAGAATGAGCTTCTCACCAAGCTCCGTTGTCAAGTACACATCACTGATGCCGACAAATGTAGTCGTCCCCTTAATTTCCATCTCCACACGTCCAAACCTACCACCGTGGTATGACGTAAAGATCCTCCTATATGGAGTGGCATGATAAGATACCTCCGGGTCCATGTGGTGAGCACCCTGATTTTTTATATAGGGTTAGTTCGATAATTAATTTTTTTAAATATTTATTCGATAATTTAATTAAACATTGGAAACCAACCCCATGGTTTTAAGAGCTTGAGTGCAACACTAGCCTTTTCCTTCCAACCAACCTAGCATGCTCGACTTAGACGAGTCAAATTAGGCTCCTACTATGACTGTCCCTCACAAATTCGCAATCCCATGACTTGTTTTGGTCGCACAACTTTTGCGACACAATTATAAAAAAATTCTAATTTAATTAACCCTTTTGTCGTTGTACAATTTTAACACGCCACACCAACCCATTGCTTCCAACCAAATCTATGTTATAAGCCTAACTGGTCCTATTATGCACATGACACTCGAGTTGCGTTATTCGAACCCCCGCATGCTCCCAATTTAATATTAAGTAGAAAATAGAATTTATGGATTATTTAATTGATTTAATATTCATTAATATTTAGTAAATATCTTTTTAATTAATATAAATTGGGTTGTAAATTATTTGTTGGAGGAAATATAAAATTTCTAGAATTTTTTCAAGTGCCTAACTATTTTTGGAGATTTTATACATATAACTATTAAAAAATAAAATAAAAGAAAAGAAAAGAAAAGAAAAAGAAAAAGAAATAAAACCTAAACCTAAACCTAAACCCATTAAACCCTTTCCCCCCACGTACAGGAAGTCCCCCCCCCTCACGTTACATATAAGTATATATGTGTTTAAACAACCTAAACCCTAACCCTAATCCCACACCACTTCTACCATCACCCATGCCTCCACCATCACCCCGCCGACCGCCGCAGCAGCGCCAGAGCGCTGCCGCAACAACCGCGCGGCTGGCAGCAGCAGTAGCAGCAACAACACATTGTGACCACCCCTTCGCGTGAAGGTTTTGCCCTCCTCGCTTATCCGTTTTGTACCCTATCTTCACTGATATGTTTACAACCTAACCCTCTAGGATTTTCTTCAAGTGGAACGAATTTAGGCACCCGGGTTTGATCAAAAAATTGACCGAAAGTTGGCCCAAAAACTGTTCAATAACAGTTCAGAAATTCAGTCCAAGTGCCCCTGTTCATATCCAATTTTTTACCAACTCGTTAATTATTTTCAAAATATAATTAAAGGAACTTATTCACAATATAACCAAGATTTTTACTGTTCTTTTAGTTTTTATTAGTTTGCTTTAATGGTTAAATTATTCTGGTTCCAAAACAACAAAAAACTTATTTTTAAAATACCCAAAATCTCGCGATATAGGGTGCATCCCGCCAAACGAGGTGACTTCGTCATGTGCGAGTTGTACCGAAAGACGTGTAACATAAACGCGGATGTGTAGACTTTTACAAAACTTGATTTGGATGTACGTGCACACCGGAATCAACATGTATCCGTTGAAAAGTATCATATCGGCCTATTCTGACACTCGCCATAACTTCATTTGTACTCGTCGATTCGCAACAAAACTTATGACATTAGATTCGCAGCATTACGCTGGTCCTGTGACCCAAGTTTGGTTCGATTCTGAGAACGTTGACAAAATATCGTTTCGTGGGCCCCATAGTTTCACATTACGGACGATTTTGTGATCGTCTTATCGAAATCCAGTTCTGGATATTCTGTTGGGTTCGTGCCATCGTTCTAAACTCGTAGATACTAAGTTTGATGAATTTGGAGAACTTTTATCTGACACATTTTTCGGTACGAAGTGGGCCACATGTGGACCCCCATTTGACCCAAAACTGTCAATTTTGCCCCTGTGTCCAAATTGGACTTACGGGTAGTCAATCCTAGCTATTTCAACTATTCTGAAAATAATGGTAATGTTTGTTTAAGCCTCCAGAGGTGTACGTACATATTCTACTTTCCCAGGAACAGTTGACGGAGTTCAGAACCCAGACAAGTGTACCTTATCAAACTTACAGTAGATCCTGCTATATTATCTGCTTGTGTTTCTTTTTATATATATTCTTGTGATGTTCCTATTCAACCTAAGACTGTGAGATATTGCTTAGCATCCGAACAAGATTCGGGTGTCGATGCCGTACGCAGAGTCGTGTAATATTATTTAGAGAGTTGATTCCACGATCCTATATTTTTACGTGCTTGCTTTACCAAGTACGCCATACCGTAGGATACTTGACACTGTTTTATGTGACAGAATCTTTCCTGAGTTATTCATGGTGATTCTGTATAGGCTTACAGGATTCGTGAAATAAGACTTGCATATTGTATGGATATTATTATGACTCGTTATACTAGCTAAAGGTCATGATCTTGCGTATTATGGACATGAGACATCATTGACATAAGATATGAGGTTACATTGGGTGGGGAGAGACACACATGCTACTGGATGATTATTTATATATATACTATTGGAGGTGCCTTAGACTCTGTCTCAGATCTTTGGCACATATACTGGAGTCGTGATACTACTTGCTGTTATGGGCTCCCCGACACAGAGCCTGTAGTGGTCTCAGCCTGAGTACTAGTGATGCTCTCATTTGTATTTTACTTAGTTGGTTATATAGCTTGCCCTGAGGATCTGTTTATATTTACTTGCTGCATTTCATTTGGCATGAGTGTTTATTGTACCTTGCTATGTCCCCTGAGGACCTAGATCCGGATTATGTCCCTATGTGTAGACGAAGAAAGCTATCCCAAGGTTTATGGGACAGGTGCTACTATTGGAGATGTACGGGTTGCAGAGGACGATGTTGTTTCGGAGGACTTCTCTTGAGCACGCAGTATTCTCACTATTCATTTATTATGCTTAGTGTTCTTGGATATTTGATCTTGTAGTGACTTCTGGATATTGTACTTGGAGTTATTTTTTCTTTCTATTTTGATGACGGGATGTTCCCCGCGATATTATTTATATTGCTTTGGTTGGACAGATTATTTTATGTTTATTGTGACCAGACTTGTCTATTTGTGATTTTGATGCTTATTGTGAATGAGAATAGATATATAAACTGTGATAGATATTTATAGACCATTTTATATATATTATAGTTTAAGTACACTTTAATGGGTCTATTAAATTGGATTTGCTTATTGGAGCTGTGCTGTTGGCCATTGCCACGTGACTAGTCCCTTAGTATTTTGGGACTGGAGCGTGATACTATGGCCCAATCGCTATCATAACACATGCCACAAGGTTCCTCTGTGTCAGTTGCTGCAATGATGAGATCTTTCATAGACGTGAGATCCTCCTGATCATCCTTGCCATTGGCCTTCTCAGCTTTGAGCTTCATGCAGTTCCTCTTGATATGAACCCTTTCACCATAGTGATAGCAGCCCTTCTTGCGGTCCACAGTCGCAAGATCCCGAGAACTTTTCCCTGTTATCGCATGTGACTTGGGTCTTCCCATCCCGAAGATAGCCACCAGAGCAGACTCCTGCAATAATTCTACTTGCTTACGCCGGATCTCCTCGTTCAACAAGCTGCTTTTGAATGCCTCCATTATGACAACTCCACCAGGTGCAGAGTTTCTCACTAACACCAGCAACGTCTCCCAGATTTTTGGCAGAGAACTCAAAAGCAAAAGGAACTAAAGCTCATTATCAATTACCATCTTTATCGCAGACAGCGATTAATAATACCACGAACCTCATTCATATATTATGCCACTGGGGCACCCTCCGTGTACTTCGAGTTGACGAGTTAGCAAATTAGAAATATCTTGTTGCCAGTCGTATTGTAAATCTCTTCACCCAAAATTAGGCCTACTTGGCTTAGAAAGAGAAACTAGGGCTAGTTTGAACCCAAATAGAAATAGAACACGGTATTTAAATTAATTATACAATATTTATATCACTTAGTGCACCTTACCGTTACTTCGATAATTGGAGCACTACACTAGCCTTTACCTTCCTACAAATTTTACACTCTTGTCCTAGACATGACCGTCTTCTATTCTGACCTCGGTGTAACTTATAATTATACTCTATTGTGCTATATTTTAGTCGCACAACATTCGTCGAAGGCGTTCATATTTAATTTTCAATAAAATCAACTTTGTGCCCTTGTGTGTTCCAATCAAAATTGGAGACACAATCTTGACCCGTTTCGTGCAACCTAAATTATGAAAATATTCTACTCTGAGCCCCATATGTCCATGACCCTTGTGTCCCACCTAATTTTATCCCCATGTACTTCTAATTAATTCTAGAACACCTTGCGCATTAATTTTAATTAATTTAATCCAATTTTTATCTTTGTGTAATTTTCCTAATTGTTGGGCATTTTTATGCAAAAATGCATTAAGGTGTCCACACCATTGGAAAATACATGAAGAAACTTATTTTTTCCTTCTCACAAATTTTCTCATAATTTTTGGAATGTGCAACGCGCAACATCGCCTACTCATTGAACCTAGCCTTGCATTTTAAAACAAAGCAAATTATATCCCTCCAAACATCCCCATGTGAGGCCAAGACCCAATCCCAAGAGTTGACCAAGCCCAAATTTTCCTAGGTCAAACACCCAAACCCAAATCTACATATATAAATATCTTTTCCTTTATTTTTCCCAAAAACCAATACCAATGCTAAGCACAGCCGACCACCCCAAATCCCCTATTCATCTCATCTTCTTCTTCCTCTCCTTCCCTGCCTACACTCGCCGGCCGGAGCCAACCTCGACCTCGTCGGACTCCACTTGCACCACCATCTCCCCATGCTCTCTTCTTCCTCGCCTCGTCCTTGACCCTCTGACCTCGCTCACAGCAAGATCCCATTATCCCGGCCATCTCCTCCTCTCCCTCCGATTACCTTCCCTGTCGATACACCACCGGCCTCCCTCTTCCTCCTCTGCCTGAGGACCGCCGACCATAGAGCTCTCGACCCAAGCCGCCTGTGCTCGACCAGAGTCCCCGCCAACACCACCTCCTCCTTTCTCCCTGCACCGTTCCCGCCGGAGCCTCCCACGACTCCACCCTGACCTCCATCTCCTTCAGTCATCTTCCTCCTTCCATCACCACCACAGGCCGCTGCTTCCAGCAACCACCACCGTTCACCTCTCCTCCCCTCGCCGTCCTCTACCCCGACACCTTCCTCGACGTTGGACCACCCTCGTCTATCCCTGTCTCCACTCATCATTATCATCATCCTCACCATCATGCTGGACTATACCCTGCCGGAGCCCAACAACACCGCCACAGCGCTGCCTCGCCTGAGCCGCTGCCAACTGCCTGAACCGATCCACCCAGGCCAACACCACCACACCACCAGTACGACCACGACACGACTCCTCTTCCACCTTCCTGTCCTCCCCGTCCCTCCTTCGCCTGAGCACCGAGTAGCCTCGCCGGAACTACGACTCGACCCCTTCTTCCCCTGATCTTTCTCCTCCCTGCTCCCTGACTTCCTCCTCTGCCTTGGCCGGACCCCCCTGGCCGGAATAGTAACTTCACCATCACCCATTATCATCATCACCACCATTGCCATTATCATCACCATCAACCATTATCAACATCATCACCATTAACACCATTACTGTCATAACCATCATCCACATCACCATCCTCGTCATCACCATCACCCCCTCATCACCATATTATGATCATCCCCATCATCATCATAATCATCACCATAATCCCCATCATCATCCATATCACCACCATTATCATAATTTCTATCATCATTCTATCATCATCACCATTGTAATCATTATCACCATTATAATCCCCATCATCAACATAACTATCATTATTGACCTAATCACCACCTTAGCCATAACTGTCATCATCATTATAAACTAATCATCTTATCGTTATCACCCTCGTCATCGTCGTCATCGTGGACCCGTCATCCTCGCTGAAGATAACCTGCAGCAGTCACCCCCGATTATCGTGCCTGTGCACGCTGACCCTGAGGATCTATTGGATTATTTTACGCGACTTCCGGAGCAGGATATTGGGTCTACATAGCTTCTTGCCAGGCAAGTATACCTTGCCAAATTATTTACAGTACATTGTATGCTATTTATATTTCTGTATATTCATTGCATGTATAGTTTGTTCAGTCATTACTATATATTAGATATGTTGACACACACTTGACACCTAGTATCATGAGAGGACAATCATTAGGCGTATGGGCTTTAACCACTCTGGTAAATCGTAGTATCTAGCTCGCACTATGGTAGTGTGTCGCGCTGGTCGCTACCCCCGCGGTATATGGATTTTTAGAGTCTTACTGGTCGCTACCCCCACGGTATGTCAATTTTTGATGTCCCCTGACGTGTGTGTGATTTATGAGATTTAGATCGAGTCGCCTACCCTTGCCCATACGTCAAAAAGTTATCCTCATTTGCATTCATATAGATTGTCTTGTACAGCATACTTATATATTTTTAAACATTATGCATGTTTACTGTATTCAATTGGCTTGCTTCTATGTATTTTGTTATGTCCCTCTGAGGACCTGGTCCCTTGCAAGGTTTAGATGACCATGAGTATCCGCTGGAGTACGGACCCGGACCTGACGCGTTACTTTCTGCCGAGGAGACCTTACCCACTAAGCATCACTGATTATCTCTAGCGATGGATACTTAAGCAGACACTCTTATATCATCACCTTATTCTATATTAGAGATTCTATCATGCTTTCTCATTTTAGTTGATATAGTCATTGGTAGTGGATTTGTCTCCACCCGACTATCATTTATGGATTATTCAGACACTTTATTCTAGTTTAGTTATATTTCTTTCTGTGACTTATTATGTGGATGAGATTAGTATTTCTGTGACTTGTGATAATATAGATACCACTTGTGAATTATTGTTCATAATATAGCGTACACGTGTATTCTGGTATCCATATATTGGAGTTTCCATATACATACGGCTGGCATGCTTACGTGTACCTAGTCTTACGTATTTTGGGACTAGGGCATGACATATTTTTATGGTGGCCCATACAGGTCGAGAGCATATTGTCTAGGTTACGTTACTGTACCAAGCAAGCCTGCAACTAGGATTAGAGTATAGGATCTCATCCACAATTAACTATGATTCAATTTTCTTCCAACCTGTTCTATCTAAATAATCGTATCTTGCTTGATTCTTGTGCTTCCTAAATAGTTCCTTGAGTATAGCCTTCCCCTAGAACATAGGAACCCTTATTAGAATAATAATTAGGGTAATAATCCTACCAAGAATACAACTAGAGTATTGATACATCACTAAGTTTAGAATATCTAGTAAACCCTAGCATTCCTTATCTATAGATTGGTTTACCATTACCCCTTGATGTATTTTTGAAGACTTGAGAGTAGTATAGACACTACTAGAGTTAATTAGAAATTTAACTATATCGTTTGACCCTAGTATTGAGGGACCACTAGAAATCCAAGGTTGAATATTAGGACCAAACCTAATTTTTATAGTGAGATAGTATTATAGAACTATGCATTTAGATTCTTGTCTTGATATTAGCAGACAGTACCCTAGGAAGCCAAGAGGAATAAAATAACATTTTCCTAGATCATACTCCAAAAATAGAGGTTAGCAAACCACCTTCCCCTTAGACAACCATGATATTATCTAGAGCCTTTCTATTTAAATTCAAATCTTGTTCCTCTAAAAACTTAGCGCTCGTTATTTATGAGACGACTAATTTTGTTCTTCTTTTCTTTCAACTCGTGCCACCTAACACTTCTATTCTTAATATTAACTCTTTTATTCTATTAGCACTAAGACTAAGACTTAAGATGACCATGACCTATATAATGTAAGAGGATACCCTAATAAGTGCCAAGATCTTTTCTCGTCTACCTTAACAGGAGTTTCTACTGTATCCTTAAGACAGTACAATATTAGTTGATTATTTTAAGTTGGGTAGTATGCCTCACAATATAGTATCACATAGTCCCCTTGACCCATTGATGAAGTGTAATAGAATGACACAACTTTAGACTTGCATAAGAAGATAGTGTTTATTCAGACTGTAGAAATTAGAGGCCCATACCCCTATTTGGTCGACTAGCAACTTAGACAAGGAGTTAGTATGACAACTGTAGAGACTGTAGAGTCTTATCTTTCTTGTGAACTTGAATTATTATTTTGTACCCTCTTCCATCACAATCCGGCGTATTATATTTTCTGAACTACCTTGACTTATGCTGCTATTATAGCCTAGTTTTGCAAGCTTACTCTCTTATCGAGCTTGATCATGATATATTTATTATTGGGTATACACACTAATACATTATCAAAAATCAGAATCAGTGTATTATGGTCTAATTAACCATAGTGCGCTTGGTTCGCCCCTCGCATGATTACTTATGTGGATTGAGATAAAAATTGACTTAGCTTCTTTGACGAATGTACTTGTCCTCTAGACATGTCTGAGCGTATCGTATCGGTTATATAACTGTGCTGATACGAGCATGCAAATAAGAAATTAACAAATAGAATTTTAATCCATAACTACCTTGACAATTCCTATTTGAATTCTTTAAACGCCTTGATCCCCATATTTCTATCCCATTACCTCCCCCTTGAACTCTTTATCATTGTTTTACGTCTTTTCTTATTTCGGAAAGACGAAACCTCGTGCTTGGTATAAGTTGATACACAGATAGTACTAGATATACCCATAGGCTAATCACATGGCTTGGTGACTCTCTTTTATAATTGATTAAGGGCATATCATAGGTAATATGTTGGTGTTAAAACTTTTGGGGATTGAATAACATGACTAAATAAATTGAGGAATAGTTTTCTTAGATGTATAGCCTATTGTGATATATAGGTAAATTCTAAGTTGGGTAGAAATTATAATTTTAACTTGAGGAGAATTCTTTTTAGATTGTGACCAAGTGAGATTAGATAGAGAGAACCTATACCTTATTTTAATTTCGAGGACAAAATTATTTTAAGTTGGGTAAATTGTAAACTCCCTCACCCAAAATTAGGTCTACTTGGCTTAGAAAGAGAAACTAGGGCTAGTTTGAACCCAAATAGAAATAGAACACGATATTTAATTAATTATACAATATTTATATCACTTAGCGCACATTACCGTTGCTTCGATAATTGGAGTACTACACTAGCCTTTACTGTAAAACCCCTAATCCTTAAAAAAAACCGTATTTACCTTTTTAAATAATTATTTAATTTAATTATAGTAATTAGTGGCTAAATAGAGGAAATAGATTTTTATTTAATTTTTATTTTAGGTGTTTGTGCATTTAGGGGATTTATGGAGCCTTTATAAATTTTTCCTAATTTATTTTATGTAGGAGACCCTTTGGACAGTTGCTAGTTTAATGGTATACAATAATATAAGTTCTAGAATTTTTCTATGTATATATAAGTATATATAAATATATATACATATATATTAAATAGAAATAGAAAAAGAAAGAAAAAGAATTAAAAAGAATTAGAAAATAAATAAGGAATAAAAGAAAAGAAAAAGAAAAGAGAAAAAATTCAAGTAAAACAAATCCCTAATGAATATCCTACCCGAACCCTAATACCTAGACACCTACCCGCCCGTTACCGGACCCATTAAATGAATACTCAGTAGCAGCGGCTGCAGTACTCGACCGCGCACTGAGAAACCCCCCTCGCTTATATATATATATTATTTTTTTCCAAACCCTAACCCTAGATCATATCTCCCATCCACCCTCTCGATCCAGACCGCCGAGCCGCCTTCGACCCACCGCCGAGCCACCAGAACCGCCCAGCCAAGCAGCCCAGAACCGACCGCGACGATCGCGATCAACCGCGACCACGCGCTGCAGTTTCAAACAGCAGAAGTACCTATGTTCACGTGTTGTTTTCCGTCACCTCGCTCAACCAAACTCGACCCTGTCTTCATCGGTACGTTCACCACTTAACCCCCTTTAATATATGTATATTAGTTGACCTCGAACAGCGCGTAACCCTAGGCGAAAACAGCGTCCAAGTTGACGGAAAAATATAACTTTTAGGTATCGCAGAAAACTGCGGTAACTACCTATGTTCACGGATTCGTATCTCCCACCACAGAGATCCGAATTCGATTTTTCTTTTTGGTATGCGAAGACCACCTGACCTAGTTTAATTTCTGTCATTTATATTATTCTATTAAATGCTGTATGTAGAATTTAATTAGTTAGAAAATCCTGAAAACATATTTTTTCCTAAATTCCAGAAATTGTGATACAGAGCTTGCCCCGCCAAACGGGACCATCCCGTCGTATACCAAGTGTACCAAAAGGTGCGCGCAGTATACCCGGATGTGTAAAATTTTGCGAAAATTAATTTGGACGCGTGTGCGTGTCGAAATCAGCCCGTATCCGCAAAGTTTTCCCGTGTCGCAACTTTTACAAAAGTCCTGTGCCTTTAGTGCTCGCTCGTCAGAATGCGACGAAACTTGCGCTACTTGACTCGTGGTAACGCGCTGGTCCTGTGACCCAATTTTTACGTAATTCTGAGACAGTTGACAAAGTCGCCAATTGGCGGGCCCCACGGTTGACTTTTTCGACAAAATTGTGTTCGGCTCATCGGATTCCACATTTGGACATACCGTTGAGTTTGTACTGACATTTAGAATTTGTTTGACCTATAATTTGTCCCATTTAGAGACTGTTACCCTTGGTACGCTTTTTGGTGCAAAATGGGCCATACGTGGACCCCACTTTGACCCAAAATTATCGTTTTGCCTCTGTGTCCAAATTGGACGAAAGGGTAGTGATTTCTAGCTATTTTGCTGATTCCGGAAATGTTGGTGATGTCTATTTTAGCATCTGGAGACGTTTGTTCGGAGCCATTAGTTCCTGACCCCGAGTCCTCGATATTTGGACGATTACACTTTACAGATTTCTTGTCAGACAAGTATACCTTGCCATTGTACTGTATTTACATTCCATATGATGCATGCATATTTTATTTCTGCTTATTTTAGTTCATATATTTTAACTGTTATATAAATTGTGCGTCCAAGGAAACTTGGGTGCAACGACGGTATCGTCGTGATTTATTTTATTATGTATATGCATTGACCTTGTTTATGAGACCGCCCCATTATCATGAAGCATCATTAGGTTTTATTTGGCTGTGACACATTTTACACGAGTTGTGTGTCATATAGATCATGGACTCATGTATTGACTGATCATTGATACGTGTGGGACGTGCGTTAGGAATAACTGTTGTTAGAAACTTTGCATGCTAGTAGACTTGGCAGTTATTAGAGGTATTATCGTGTCATGGATGTGACATGCTTAGAGCATGGGGTGGAGAGAATAACAAGTACCGCATTTGGGCTCCTTTGCACTTTCCTTATTGTAACCCGAAAGCTCCGCTGGAGATACGGGCGGTGATGACCTTATATATTACAGGCGGCCTCTGCCGTTCAAAAGACAACATGCTTTGTAGGCCCCTGATTCTCCGAGAGAGTCACGCCAATTCCATTTTTAGCCAGATAGCCCACTTGGTGGAAAGTTGTTCATAAACTGCATTCACATAGATGGTTAGGCGACCCCATTGGATATTTATTTCAGTACTTTATTGTCATGCTTTTATGTATCATGTTATGTTCCTCTGAGGACCTGGCCCCTTCCAGGTGTATCTGTTCATGAGTATTCGCAGGAGCGCAGATCCAGACTGATTGCTTATATTTGAGGAGGTCTTTCCTTCGAGCCTCGTGATTATTGGTGATGTACTTATGTTATGTTTTCTTTTATATTATAGTTCGGCAGTGGATTTGTTTCCATCCGACTATCATCTTAGATACTTTATATTGAGATCTAGTTTCATAGATATTGGTTATTTATTTATATTTAATTTTTGTGGATGAGATTTAGATTATACCTTGTAACTTGTGATAGATTTATACCACTTGTGGATTTGATATTCATATTACAGCGTACGTATGGGTTGGTTTCCATATATTGGAGTTGCCATATCCATGCGGCTGGCATGCTTACGTGTACTAGTCCTACGTATTTTTGGGACTGGGGCGTGACATATTTTTTAGTGGTGGCCCATGCAGGTCGAGAGCATATTTTCTCGGTTACGTTACTGTACCGAGCAAGCCTGCACCTAGGATTAGAGTATAGGATCTCATCCATAATTGACTATAAATTATCTTCCTCCCAATCTGTTCTATCTAAATAATTGAATCATACTTGATTCATGTGCTTCCCTAATAGTTCATTGAGTATAACCCTCCTAGAATATAGAAGTCCCTGTTGTTAGATAATAAGTAGGGTAACCTTCCTATTAAGAGTACAACTAGGATATTGACACATCACTGAGTTAGAATACTTAAGGAACCCTAGCATTCCTCACTATCCAGTGAACCCTAGCATCTCTTATCTATAGATTGGTTTACCATTATCCCTTGATATAACTAGGGATGACTTGAGAGTAGTATAAACACTACTAGGGTTTGTTAGAAATTTGACCATATTGTTTGACCCTAGTATTGAGGAACCAATAGAAATCCAAGGTTGAATATTAGGACCAAACTTAACTTTCATAGTGGGATAATATTAGAACTATAAATTTAGCTCCTTGTCTTATTATTAAGCAGACAGTACCTTAGGAAGCCAAGAGGAATAAATATAATATTTTCTTGATCATACCTCGAACACAGAGATTAGCAACCACCTTCCCTCGAGAAACCATGACATTATCTAGAGTCATTCTATTTAGTTTTATGACTTGTTCCTCTGAACCCATCGCGCTCGCTATTGTGCGACGACTAATTACGTTTTCTTTCCTTCATCTTTCAATTCGTGCCACATAACCGTTCTGATTATAGACCGAGTGATTTTATTTTATGTTAGGATATATAGCTTGCTAGGACTAGTTGTAATCTTGAATTTTGAATTATGTGCTTGGTAGTTAGAACCTGATAGTTGAGTTGTTCATTTAGATTGTGATGATTATCCTTTAGTTTTAAATCGCATAATTTGTATCCATAAGTCAATATAGGTTATATCCTCTTTCACTTGAGAACCAATAACTTTTTTATTCTTACTATTGACACCTTTGTTCTATAAGCACAATGATTAAGACTTAAGATGACCATTACCTATATAATGCAATAGGAGACCCTAATAAATACCAAGATTTTTTTTCTCGTAAACCCCAATAAGAGTTCTACTCTATTTACAAGTGCAAGGTTACCTTGTAGAATTTTCTTTAAGACTGTCACAGTTATTATTTTAAGTTGGGTAGTATGCCTCACAATATAGTATCATATAGCCTTTTGACCTATTATAGAAGTGTAACTGAATGACATTAACTATAGACTTGCATAAGAAGATAATGTTTATTAAAACTGTAGAACTCAGAAGCCCATACCCCTATTTTGTCGACTAGCAACCTAGACTAGGAATTAGTATGACAACTGTAGAGATTGTAGAGTCTTATCTTCTTTGTGCACTTGAACTATTTTGTACCCTCTTTTATCATAATCCAGCGTATTTATATTTTCTAAACTACCTCGACTTATGCTGCTATTATAGCCTAGTTTTTGCAAGCTTATTCTTCTATCGAGCTTGTTCATGAAATATGTGTTATTGGGGCATGATCAACCACACAATGATACAATTATCTAATCAGAATCAGTGTATTACGGTCTGGACAACCTTAGTACACTTGATTCGCCCTTCGCAATACTACTTTACGTGGATCGAGATATATAGTTGACTAGTAGACACATGTACTTGCCCTCTAGATATGTCTGAGCGGATCATATCAGTTACATAACTACACTGATACGAGCATGTGAATAAGGATTTACCAAATAGGATTTTAATCCACAACTGCCTTGGCAATTTCTATTGAATTCTTTAAATGTCTTGATCCCCATACTTCTATTCTATTACCTCTTCCTTGAACTCTTTATTATTGTTTTTCATCTTCCCTTATTTCGGAAAGACGAAACCTCGTGCTTGGTATAAGTTTGATATACAGATAGTACTAGGTATACCCAATAGGCCAGCCGCATTACTTGATGATGATTTTCCATAATTAAGGGCATATTATAGGTAATATATTGGTGTTCAAACTTTGAGGATTGAATAACATGATTAAATAAGTTGAGGAATATTTTTCTTAAGTGATAGAAGGATAAATTCTAAGTTGGGTAAAAATTGTATTGTTAACTTGAGGTAAATTCTTTTAGATTGTGATCAAGTAGGATTAGATTGAGAGATTAAGTCATTTTAAATATGGAGAATTTTAGAAGAAGTAGTTAGATGATGAGTATATAATGAATTTTGAAGTGTTGATATGTCAGACGAAATATTTATACTTTAAGTACATGATTTAAAATTTGAATATTGAAGGTTGAACCATCGATTTAAATCTTGAGGAAAATAAATGGAACTCTAAACATGAACATTGACGGATTGAATTCTAAATCTGATAATTTGAATTAAAATTTAAAATTTATGGTTGGATTACCTATTTGAAATATTGAGGATGTGGATTGAATACAAAATTTATAAGTGAAAATAGGAATAATATTGGATTAGAATTATTTTTTTAAAGGAGATTATGATAGTTGGAGATCGTGATGTGAAAATTGATGGGGGTTAATTAAATATTGAAGATGCTATATGGATTCAATTTAAATTTGGATGTTGAGGATTTAAAAATCGAGAAAAGATTACAATATGTTAAATTTTGATTAAACAGAGATTACCTTAATTTGGAAAGTGATTGCGATGGATTAGAATATATTTTAAATCTTGGAAGATATTGTGATTGACTTGCCTTATATGCGAATATGAAGGAATTAATAAATTATGCCTTATTTTAATTTTGAGGATAAAATTATTTTTTTTAGTTGGCTAGATTGTAAACCCTCTCACCCAAAATTAGACCTACTTGGCTTAGATAGTGAGACTAAGGCTAGTTTGAATCCAATTAGAAATAGAATACGATATTTTTATTTAATTTTACAACATTATATCACTTAGCGCACCTTACCGTTGCTTCGATAATTGGAGCACTACAAGCCACTGCCTTCCTATAAATTTCAAACCCTTATCCTAGACGTGCCTATCTTCCATTCTGACCTTTGTACAACTTATAATTAAGCTATCTTGTGCTATATTTTGGTCGCGCAATATCGCCCCCTCATTTAAACCTAGTCTTGTATTTTAAAACAATGCAAATTATAGCCCTCCAAACCTCCCCATGACAATTGGAAAATTATGGAGGTTAGGATGGAGGAATAGACAGAAAAAGCTGCAAATCTCTATCTTATACCATCCTTGACTTTCTATCGTGGCTTAGCTTTAATTTCGATGACGAAATTTTTATAAGTTGGGTAAAATATAAAATCCCTAATCCTAAAAAAAAACTGTATTTACCTTTTTAAATAATTATTTAATTTATTTTTAGTAATTAGTGGCTAAATAGAGGAAATAGATTTTTATTTAATTTTTATTTTAGGTGTTTGTGCATTTAGGGGATTTATGGAGCCTTTATAATTTTTTTTTAATTTATTTCATGTAGGAGACCCTTTGGACAGTTGCTAGCTTAATGGTATGCAATAATATAAGTTCTAGAATTTCTATGTATATATAAGTATATATAAATATATATTAAATAAAAATAGAAAAAGAAAGAAAAAGAATTAAAAAGAATTAGAAAAGAAATAAGGAATAAAAGAAAAAGAAAAGAGAAAAAAAATCAAATAAAACAAATCCCTAATGAATATCCTACCTGAACCCTAATACCTAGACACCTACCCGCCCGTTACCGGACCCATTAAATGAATACTCAGCAGCAGCGGCTGCAGTACTCGACCGCGCGCTGAGAAACCCCCCCTCGCTTATATATATATATATATATATATATATATATATATATATATATATATATCATTTTTTTTCCAAACCCTAACCCTAGATCATATCTCCCATCCACCCTCTCAATCCAGACCGCCGTGCCGCCTTCGACCTGCCGCCGAGCCACCAGAACCGCCCAGCCAAGCCGCCTAGAACCGACCCCGACGACCGCGATCAACCGCGACCACGCGCTGCAGTTTCAAACAGCAGAAGTACCTGTGTTCACGTGTTATTTTTCGTCACCTCGCTCAACCAAATTCGACCCCATCTTCACCGGTACGTTCATCACTTAACTCCGTTCAATATCTGTATGTTAGTTGACCTCGAACAGCGCGTAACCCTAGGCAAAAATAGCGTCCAAGTTGACGGAAAAAGATAACTTTTCGATATCGCAGAAAACTGCGGTAACTACCTATGTTCACGGATTTATATCTCCCACCACAGAGATCCGAATTCAAATTTTCTTTTTGGTATGCGAAGACCACTTGACCTAGTTTAATTTTTGTCATTTACATTATTCTATTAAATGTTCTATGTAAAATTAAATTAGTTAGAAAATCCCGAAAATATACTTTTTCTAAAATTCTAAAATTGCGATACGGAGCGCGCCCCGCCAAACGAGACCGCCCCGTCGTATACCAAGTGTACCAAAGGTGCACGCAGTATACCCGGACGTGTAAGATTTTATAGAAACTGATTTGGACGCGTGTGCACGTCGGAATCAGCCCGTATCCGCGAAGTTTTCCCGTATCGTAACTTTTACAAAAGCCATGCGCATTTAGTGCTCGCTCGTCAGAATGCGACAAAACTTGTGCCACTGGACTCGTGGTAACGCGCTGGTCCTGTGAACCAATTTTTACGCAATTCTGAGACAGTTGACCAAGTCACCAATTGGCGGGCCCCACGGTTGACTTTTTGGGCAAAATTGTTCGGCTTATCGAATTCCATATTTGGACATACCGTTGAGTTCGTACTGATATTTAGAGTTTGTTTGACCTATAATTTGTCCCATTTAGAGACAGTTACCCTTGACACACTTTTCGGTACAAAGTGGGCCACATGTGGACCCCACTTTGACCCAAAATTATTATTTTGTCCCTGTGTCCAAATTGGACGAAAGGGTAGTAATTTCTAGCTATTTTGCTGATTCCGGAAACGTTGGTGATGTCTATTTCAGCATCCGGAGACGTTTGTTCGGAGCCATTAGTTCCTGACCCCGAGTCCTCGATATTTGGACAATTATACTTTACAGATTTCTTGCAAGGCAAGTATACCTTGCCATTGTACTGTATTTACATTCCATATGATGCATGCATATTTTATTTCTGCTTATTTTAGTTCATATATTTTAACTGTTATATAAATTACGCGTCCAATGATACTTGGGTGCAACGATGGTGTCGTCGTGATTTGTTTTTATTATGTATTTGCATTAACCTTGTTTATGAGACCGCCCCATTATCATGAAGCATCATTAGGTTTCATTTGGCTATGACATATTTTACACGAGTTGTGAGTCTCATATAGATCACGGACTCATGTATTGACTGATCATTGATACGTGTGGGACGTGCGTTAGGAATAACTACTGTTAGAAACTTTGCATGCTAGACTTGGCAGTTATTAGAGGTATTATCGTGTCATAGATTTGACATGCTTAGAGCATAGGGTGGGGAGAATAACAAGTACCATATTTGGGCTCCTTTGCACTTTCCTTATTGTAACCCGGAAGCTCCGTTGGAGATACGGACGGTGATGACCCTATATATTACAGGCGGCCTCTGCCGTTCAAAAGACGACATGCTTTTTAGGCCCCAGATTCTCCGAGAGAGTCACGCCAATCGCATTTTTAGCCAGATAGCCCACTTGGTGGAAAGTTATTCTTAAACTGCATTCACATAGATGGTTAGGCGACCCCATTGGATATTTATTTCAGTACTTTATTGGAATACTTTTATGTATCTTGTTATGTCCCTCTGAGGACCTGGCCCCGTCCAGGTGTATCTGTTTATGAGTATTCGTAAGAGCGCAGATCCGGACTGATTGCTTATATTTGTGAGATTTTATGGAAACTGATTTGGACGCGTGTGCGCGTCGGAATCAGCCCGTATCCGCGAAGTTTTCCCGTATCGTAACTTTTACAAAAGCCATGCGCATTTACTGCTCGCTCGTCAAAATATGACGAAACTTATGCCACTGGACTCGTGGTAACGCGCTGGTCCTGTGAACCAATTTTCACACAATTCTGAGACAGTTGACCAAGTCACCAATTGGCGGGCCCCACGGTTGACTTTTTGGGCGAAATTGTGTTCGGCTCATCGGATTCCACATTTGGACATACCGTTGAGTTTGTACTGACATTTAGAGTATGTTTGACCTATAATTTGTCCCATTTAGAGACAGTTACCCTTGACACACTTTTCGGTGCAAAGTGGGCCACACGTGGACCCCACTTTGACCCAAAATTATCATTTTGCCCCTGTGTCCAAATTGGACGAAAGGGTAGTAATTTCTAGCTATTTTGCTGATTCTGAAAATGTTGGTGATGTCTATTTCAGCATCCGGAGACGTTTGTTCGGAGCCATTAGTTTCTAACCCCGAGTCCTCGATATTTGGACGATTACACTTTACAGATTTCTTGCCTTGCAAGTATACCTTGCCATTGTACTGTATTTACATTCCATATGATGCATGCATATTTTATTTCTGCTTATTTTAGTTCATATATTTTAACTGTTATATAAATTACGCGTCCAAGGAAACTTGGGTGCAACGATGGTGTCGTCGTGATTTATTTTTATTATGTATATGCATTAACCTTGTTTATGAGACCGCCCCATTATCATGAAGCATCATTAGGTTTCATTTGGCTGTGACATATTTTATACGAGTTGTGAGTCTCATATAGATCACGGACTCATGTATTGACTGATCATTGATACGTGTGGGACGTGCGTTAGGAATAACTACTGTTAGAAACTTTGCATGCTAGACTTGGCAGTTATTAGAGGTATTATCGTGTCATGGATTTGACATGCTTAGAGCATAGGGTGGGAAGAATAACAAGTACCATATTTGGGCTCCTTTGCACTTTTCTTATTGTAACCCGGAAGCTCCGTTGGAGATACGGGCGGTGATGACCCTATATATTACAGGCGGCCTCTGCCGTTCAAAAGACGACATGCTTTTTAGGCCCCAGATTCTCCGAGAGAGTCACGCCAATCACATTTTTAGCCAGATAGCCCACTTGGTGGAAAGTTATTCTTAAACTGCATTCACATAGATGGTTAGGCGACCACATTGGATATTTATTTTAGTACTTTATTGGCATACTTTTATGTATCTTGTTATGTCCCTCTGAGGACCTGGCCCCTTCCAGGTGTATTTGTTCATGAGTATTCGCAGGAGCGCAGATCCAGACTGATTGCTTATATTTGTGAGATTTTATGGAAACTGATTTGGACGCGTGTGCGCGTCGGAATCAGCCCGTATCCGCAAAGTTTTCCCGTATCGTAACTTTTACAAAAGCCATGCGCATTTAGTGCTCGCTCGTCAGAATGTGACAAAACTTGTGCCACTGGACTCATGGTAACGCGCTGGTCCTGTGAACCAATTTTCACGCAATTCTGAGACAGTTGACCAAGTCACCAATTGGCGGGCCCCATGGTTGACTTTTTGGGCAAAATTGTGTTCGGCTCATCAGATTCCATATTTGGACATACCGTTGAGTTCGTACTGACATTTAGAGTTTGTTTGACCTATAATTTGTCCCATTTAGAGATAGTTACCCTTGACACACTTTTCGGTGCAAAGTGGGCCACACGTGGACCCCACTTTGACCCAAAATTATTATTTTGCCCCTGTGTCCAAATTGGACGAAAGGGTAGTAATTTTTAGCTATTTTGCTGATTCCAAAAATGTTGGTGATGTCTATTTCAGCATCCGGAGATGTTTGTTCGGAGCCATTAGTTCCTGACCCCGAGTCCTCGATATTTGGACGATTACACTTTACAGATTTCTTGCCAGGCAAGTATACCTTACCATTGTACTGTATTTACATTCCATATGATGCATGTATATTTTATTTCTGCTTATTTTAGTTCATATATTTTAACTGTTATATAAATTACGCGTCCAAGGAAACTTGGGTGCAACGATGGTGTCGTCGTGATTTGTTTTTATTATGTATATGCATTAACCTTGTTTATGAGACCGCCCCATTATCATGAAGCATCATTAGGTTTCATTTGGCTGTGACACATTTTACACGAGTTGTGAGTCTCATATAGATCACGGACTCATGTATTGACTGATCATTGATACGTGTGGGACGTGCGTTAGGAATAACTACTATTAGAAACTTTGCATGCTAGACTTGGCAGTTATTAGAGGTATTATCGTGTCATGGATTTGACATGCTTAGTGCATAGGGTGGGGAGAACAACAAGTACCATATTTGGGCTCCTTTGCACTTTCCTTATTGTAACCCGGAAGCTCCGTTGGAGATACGGGCGGTGATGACCCTATATATTACAGGCGGCCTCTGCCGTTCAAAAGACGACATGCTTTTTAGGCCCCAGATTCTCCGAGAGAGTCACGCCAATCCCATTTTTAGCCAGATAGCCCACTTGGTAGAAAGTTATTCTTAAACTGCATTCACATAGATGGTTAGGCGACCCCATTGGATATTTATTTTAGTACTTTATTGGCATACTTTTATGTATCTTGTTATGTCCCTCTGAGGACCTGGCCCCTACCAGGTGTATCTGTTCATGAGTATTCGCAGGAGCGCAGATCCGGACTGATTGCTTATATTTGAGGAGGTCTTCCCTTCGAGCCTCGACGTAAAGTGTAATCGTCCAAATGTAAAGTGTAATCGTCCAAATGTCCCTTGTCCATGACCCTTGTATCCGGAGACTGTAGACGTATATGCTGCAAGATTTTGTCTCCAATTTTGCAGCATATGCGTCTACAGCATTCGCAGGAGCGCAAATCCGGACTGATTGCTTATATGTGAGTTCTAATCAAAATTGGAGACACAATCTTGACCCATTTCATGCAACCTAAATTATGATAATATTCTACTTTGAGACCCCTACGTCCATGACCCTTGTGTCCAACCTAATTTTATTCCCATGTACTTCTAATTAATTCCAGAATACCGTATGCATTAATTTTAATTAATTTAATCCAATTTCTATCTTTGTGTAATTTTCCCAATAGTTGGGCATTTTTATGCAAAAATGCATTAAGGTGTCCACACCATTGGACAATACATGAAGAAACTTATTTTTCCTTCTCATAAATTTTCCTATAATTTTTGGATTGTGCAACGTCCTCCATCGCCCCCTCATTGAACCTAACCTTGTATTTTAAAATAAAGCAAATTATAGCCCTCCAAATATCCCCATTTGAGGCCAAGGCCCAATCCCAAGAGTTGACCAAGCCCAAATTTTCCAAGGTCAAACACCCAAACCCAAATCTACATATATAAATAACACTTTTCCTTTATTTTTCCCAAAAACCAATACCTATGCTAAGCACAGTCGACCACCCCAAATCCCCTATTTATCTCATCTTATTCTTCCTCTCCTTTCCTGCCTACACTCGTCGGCTGGAGCCAACTCCGACCTCGCCGGACTCCACTTGCACCACCAGCTCCCCCTGCCCTCTTCTTTCTCGCCTCGTCCTCGACCCCCTAACCTCGCTCACAGCAAGATCCCATCATCCCGGCCATCTCCTCCTCTCCCTTCGGTCACCTTTACCGTCGATACACCACCGGCCTCCCTCTTCCTCCTCTGCCTGAGGACCCCGTCGACCATAGAGCTCTCGACCCGAGCCGCCTGTGCTCGACCAGAGTCCCCGCCAGTACCACCGCCTCCTTGCTCCCTGCACCATTCCCGCCGGAGCCTCCCACGACTCCACCCTGACCTCCATCTCCTCTAGTCGTCTTCCTCCTCCCATCACCACCACAGGCCGCTGCTTCCAGCTACCACCACCGTTAACCTCTCCTTCCCTCACCGTCCTCCACCCTGACACCTTCCTCGATACCGGACCACCCTCTCTATCCCCGTCTCCACTCATCATCATCATCATCCTTACCATTATGCCGGACTACACCCCGCCGGAGCCCAACAATACCGCCATAGCGCTGCCTTGCCTGACCCGCTACCAACTGCATGAACCGAGCCACCCAGGCAAATACCACCACACCGCCAGCACGACCATGACTCAACTCCTCTTCCACCTGCCTGTCCTCCCCGTCCCTCCTTCGCCTGAGCACCGAGCAGCCTCGCTGGAACTATGACTCGACCCCTTCTCCCCCTGATCTTCCTCCTCCCTGCTCCCTGACTTCCTCCTCCGCCTTGGCCGGACCCCCTCCCCTGGCCGGAATAGTAACTTCACCATCACCCATTATCATCATCACCACCATTGCCATTATCATCACAATCATCCACATCATCATCCTCGTCATCACCATCACCCCATCATTACCTCATCATGATCATCCCCATCATCATCATAATTATTACCATAATCCCAGTCACCATCTATATCACCACCATTATCCCAATCACCATCTATATCATCACCATCATCCCAGTCACTATCCATATCATCACCATCATCCCAGTCACCATCCACATCACCACCATTATCATAATTTCTATCATCATTCTATCATCATCACCATTGTAATCATCATCACCATTATAATCCCCATCATCAACATAACCATCATCATTGACCTAATCACCACCTTAGCCATAACTGTCATCATCATTATAAACTAATCATCTCATCGTCATCACCCTCGTCATCATCGTCATCGTGGACTCGTCACCCTCGTCGAAGACAACCTGCAGCAGTCACCCCCGATTCCCGTGCCTATGCACGCTGACCCCGAGGATCTATTGGATTGTTTTACGCGACTTTCGGAGCAGGATATTGGGACTACATAGCTTCTTGCCAGGCAAGTATACCTTGCCAAATTATTTACAGTACTTTGTATGCTATTTATATTTCTGTATATTCATTGCATGTGTAGTTTCGTTCAGTCATTACTATATATTAGATATGTTGACACACACTCGACACCTAGTATCATGAGAGGAAAATCATTAGGCATATGGGCTTTAACCACTCTGGTAAACCGTAGTATCTAGCTCACACTACGGTAGTGTGTCGCGCTGGTCGCTACCCCCACGGTATGTCGATTTCTGGAGTCTTGCTGGTCGCTACCCCCATGGTATCTTAATTTTTGATGTCCCCTAACGTGTGTGTGAGTTGTGAGATTTAGATCGAGTAGCCTACCCTTGCCCATACGTCAAAAAGTTGTCCTCATTTGCATTCATATAGATTATCTTATACATCGTACTTATATATTTTCAAACATTATGCATGTTTATTATATTCAATTGGCTTGCTTCTATGTATCTTGTTATGTCCCTCTGAGGGCCTGGTCCCTTGCCAGGTTTAGACGACCATGAGTATCCGCAGGAGTACTGACCCGGACCTGACGCGTTACTTTCTGCCGAGGAGACCTTACCCACTGAGCATCACTGATTATCTCTAGCGATGGATACTTTAGCTGACACTCTTATATCATCACCTTATTCTATATTAGATATTCTACCCTGCTCTCTCATTTTAGTTGATATAGTCATTGGTAGTAGATTTTTCTCCACCCGACTATCATTTATGGATTATTCAGACACTTTATTCTAGTTTAGTTATATTCCTTTATGTGACTTGTTGCGTGGATAAGATTAGTATTTCTGTGACTTATGATAATCTAGATACCACTTGTGAATTATTATTCATAATACAACGTACGTGTGTATTATGGTATCCATATATTGGAGTTGCCATATACATATGGCTGGCATGCTTACGTGTACCGAGTCCTACGTATTTTGGGACTGGGGCGTGACACGTATTTCTTTCATACAACGAATGCATCTTCATCTACAATGCTTTTGTCGAACTCTCCATGGACACGTGATAAAATATCGAGTCATCAAACTATTGGCGGATGAATCCAATGGCCTTCCGATCCAGGCATTTCTATTCTCAGCAGCTTTGTCCGATGGCTTAGCGTTGTCGCCCCCAATGGACCATACAAGTCCTTGCAACAGAGTAGATCCTCCATCCTTGGCTTCCAAATTACCCAATTTCCCCTGTGAGGGTGATCATACGAGTGTTCATCTACTCCATAGACATAGTTTTCCAAACCAAAACTAGTAGCTCTGATACCAAAGGTTGAGAATCAGACACGCCCTGCAAGCATTCTGATACCATGTCTGAAAGTGCCCGCAGCAAAATTTTTAGGCCAACCTACCTGAGATAACCAAACCCTGTCTAACGAATACCAAGAACAAATAAAGACAAGTATATGGCGGTGACTACGTCACCTGGACAAATCCAAACCTTTATAACTTACGTAAAATTACAAGATTGAAAAAATCAATGTTGAACCCTTTGCCCTAATAGATTCAACCCCCTCACCACACTCTAGAAGAAAAGAAAGAGATTATAATTGAAACCACTTACCAATCCGTAGAAATCTCCCTGAGAGAAGGCGACGACTCCTTGATCAGATCTCTTTCTTCCTTCTGTCTTAGATGACGAAGTCCTAAGAGCAAAGCACAATTTTTTTTAGATTTTATGTGGATGAGCACCCTGAATCTCCAACTTGTGCTATACTTTGTGCCTCCACCCTCCGCCTTTATTTATAGGATAAGAAATCCTATTTTAGGTCATTATAGAATTTTTTAAATAGAAAACCTTAAAATAAGAATCATATTCCACCTAAAATAGCATAACACTAATTATGGACGTCCAAATATGGTCAAATTAAATATTTGATACAAATTTGAAATCTAATCAAATCTTACATTTAATATAGATTTCCAAATTATATCAAATCAAATATTTGACCATATTTGGGCTCCAAAATTCACCAAATCTAGACTGGTCCCCAACAATTGTACAACATGTTTTAACACCATATTAATGTGGGGTAATATACCTAGATATATATGGATGATGTTTAGGCTTTAAAATGTGTTACACCATGGTTTATAGAGTGTGTTGCACCTAGTTTACTTAATTTCCATATTTGTTTAACTTGGGGACACATGGCTTTTGTCACTTCAAATATGTTGATACATAAAAACATTATGGAGTTTGTATTATTGAACTTAAGGATGTAGTATGTAACATTTACATGTTTATGGTGGGCCCTACCTTAACACGAGGTCAATGCATCTAAAGTTGTGACACTACATTGAGGTTAATGTTATGAACAGTAAGACTTGGCACTTGTGTACTTTTTAGACTCTTGCCTAGTCAACCCTTCTATTTGACCTAGTTAGAACCCCCTTACTTGAGTTAGTTCTAAGTAGGGTGTATTAGACACACTCTTGTACGTGCTCAGTATATCTTAGCATAATGACTAATTTGATTTTATATTATTATTATATTTAGGCTCGTTTGATCGTTCGGACGAGGCTTCGGGAGCAGGACTTTTGTATTCGCAGCTTGAAGATTCAGGAAAGTATACCTTGCCTTATTTACTGCTTAATTCCAGTTATTCTATGTTGCATAAGTTATTGCTTTAAATATTATATATAACTGTGCGCGTCCGAGAATGACTCAGGTGTAGTCGACGAATACATTGATGAGTAGTGTAGCGACTTAGTCTTTAAAAGACACATCTAATATTGTAGAGGTATTTTTATATCTCCTAAGGTCCTGTCACATATTTCTAACATCACGAATCAACTCATGTTGGAATACGAGTTGGTGTATCCGACTAGCTATCAGTATGTGCGATACACATCACGGTTTAGTGCGTAGTCATGATAGTTTTAGTTATTTATGACCTGGCATGATAGTTACAAAATGTTAACGTCGTGTATTAGACTTGCACATTTCTATTGGGCGGGGAGGACAACTGGAAGTAGTATGGAATACACACAATAGTACCCGTAGTGTCCAACGGAGCTACATGGACTCATGACCTATTTATTCAGATTCGGCATTCTTTGGAACTATATATATATATATATATATATATATATATATATATATATATATATATATATATATATATATATATAATGTAGATTATATGTTCTTCGGAGCGATACAGATGTTATATTCAGATTCTGCGTTCTTCGGAGCAATATAGACATTATATTCATATATCGCGTTCTTCGGAGCATTATGCCCATTACACTAATGCCTACACCTACTCATACGTACCAAGGTTGTCCTCAAATTTTATTCACTTAGATAGATAGTGCACCCTCTTTACTTATTCAGTATTTATTTTCGGCATCTATCATTTGTATCTTGTTACGTCCCTCTGAGGACCTGGTTTTCTTCTAAATCTTGATGAGGTATACTACCTGACTGTGTATTGGCCCGGGCAAGAGACGAGGTATGCGACCGAGGAGGAGCTTGAGGTGTTACCTTCGGAGTTTCTCTGATCACTGATAGGCCTTCCGCCTAGGACTGGACCATCTTTACCTAGTTAGCTGATGTTCTAGTCTAGTTATCTTACTATCTTTCCATACTTTCATTTTAGTATTATATTCAGTGGTTTTGTCCCCATCAGACTTATTTGGGTTGTATTATGATATTCAGACTCCTTATGTTTCATTCTAGTATTTATTCCATTATTTCTTATATATGTTTTGTGGATGAGATTAGATGTTGTCATGTTGCATGCTTAGTATTAGTTGTAAATTTAGTCAATTTTTACAGCGTAGTATACCTAGATAGGGCCATTAAATTGGGAATCTATTCTAGATGTATCAACTGGCCTAGTTGCGTATCGGTTCCATTATATTTTAGGACTGGGGTATGACATGATTTTAGTCATGGCCCATGCAGGTCTTGTTTATCGCTTGTGGTTTGTATCATGCCCATCAAGCCTCCTATATGATAGAAATTTTTAGATCTCATCCACATTGATTATCATCTTTGAGCATCTTTGAATATCTGCATCATATTTGTTTGTTTCTGTACTTTTCTAATTTAGTTCTATCTCGTACAGAGAGATGAACTTGCACAGCGAATGCACAGCTCATGGAGCTGACTAGGCGTCGGATACCACGCTGAGTGACGACAGGTCACCATTTCTTCTAGGGGACCAACCCCCGAGGCAGGTCCCGATCATCCCAACGACTCCAACAGTCCACGTCAGGCCGGAGCAGCAGCCTGCACCAGTCCAGCAGGAGGGACATACCTCCCAGACACCGATGCAACATCCAGATAGGTCGTTGCCTCTACCTCCACCCTTCCTGCCTCATATGTCATATGGGTCGTACCTTCAACATATACCGTATGTGCCCTTTCTGCTGCAGATGCCACCGCAGGAGTGACAGCCAAAGATATTCTAGTTCTTTCATGCCATGATGCAGATGCAATGGCATCAGGCCAAGACTATGAGGCAGAGCTTGATGGAAGTTCTAAAGAGGCCACATGCACCAGCACCAACACCTTCTCAGAAGGCACGGTTCGGAGGTTTCATCATATGAGCCCGGGGACCTTTACGGGTAGCGAGACCGCAAAGGAGATCTCGGATTAGGTCGCCAACAAGGATATGTTACTAGAGTCTTCTCACTTACCTCCGGATCTATGGATGACCGCGGTGAGAGCCCAGTTGAAAGAAAATGCCTATCACTAGTCGGACTTTATGGAGCACAGCGTCGACAAGAAGCAAATGTGGGAGCAGTTTTGGAATACTTTAATGCGAAGTACTTCCTGACTATGGTCAAGAATATGCTCTACTCTCAGTTCCTGCATCTGGAGCAAAGGGACATGACTGTAGACGCATATGCTGCAAAGTTCAGTCGTCTTAGCAAATTTGGTACCGCCCTGATACCTAATAATTTAGAGAAGGCCAAGAGGTTTCATAACAGACTGACTGGCGGGCTCGAGAGATTTACTAGTTCGCAGGCGAGGATCTTTTACGAGGAGGTTTCCACAGAGGCCAGGATCCAGGAGGCTATTGGCAGGGGACCGATGAGTCAAAGGCATCTCGGTGTAGACGCACCAGCCAGAGCAGAAGGACCGATCCGTCGTCCCAGAGTGTAGTCACAGTAGAGGGTTGCACTATACCAGTAGAGGAAGATTTTGAATTGTCACTACTGTGGCAAGAGTGGGCATGTTCAGAGGGATTGTCAGAAGAGGCTTGGGACATGTATAATTTATGGAGTGAACCAGCACCGGGCTCAAGATTGCCCACAGCGCAGGGATACAACACCACAGACAGGACAGAGGCCAGCTGCAATAGTACCGAGGGCACTATTCAAGGCATAAGGTCAGCGTCCACCTGCACCTGGTGGATTTCAGATGGTACCACCCTTGGTCTCATATGAGGCACATTTTGATCGATCCAGGCAACATGTAGGAGGACAGAGGCATGGCCAGGCTTTGTACTTGCAGTCACTGAGGAGTCCGAGGGGGAAGCTATCACATGTACTATTTTAGTTGCATCATTACTTGCGATTACATTGTTTGATTCTAGTGCTACACTATCATTTGTATCTAGTAGTTTCGTAGCTATGCATTGGGTAGCTACTTCCCCCTTACCTAAGAGTTAAAAGATTCTTACCGGAGGAGGTATCGTATCGGTTACCAGTACTATTAGAACATGCTCGGTAGTCATGTGCGGTCGAAAGATGAGAGCTCGACTTTTGGTATTCTCGATGCCAAATTCAATATTGTGCTAGGGATGTACTAGTTGAGCCATTACCATGCCATTTTGGATTGCCGGAGGGGTAGTATCATTTTTAAACTAACAGATCGCCCAAAGTTCGAGTTCATGCGGGGGACGATCGAGCAAGTAATAGTCCAGACAGCTAGAGACTACATGGCTATGGAGATAGCACCCTCGCCTATAGTTGCAGATTTTGAGAATGTCTTCCCGGAGGAGTTACCAAGTCTACCGCCAGATAGAGAGGTGGATTTCACCATTGAGTTGGTACCAGGAGCAGCGCCGGTATATTCAAATATGTACCGGTTGGCAAAGAAAGAACTGGATGAGCTTAAGCTACAGTTAGAGGGGTTACAAAATAAGGGATCTATCCATCCTAGTGCATTGCCCTGGGGAGCACCAATGTTGTTTTTACCAAAGAATGATGGAAATTTTCGTATGTTCATCGACTATAAAGCCCTAAATGCTTTAACAATAAAGATCAAGTACCCCCTGTCGTGGATTGATGACTTGTTTGACCTGCTAACAGGAGTAAAGGTGTTCACGAAGATCGACTAGAGATCGAGGTATCATCAGGTGAAAGTACGGAGAGAGGATATTCCAAAGACGACATTCAGGACTCGCTATGGCCACTACGAGTTCTTAGTGATGCCTTTTGGATTGACGAATGCGCCTGCAGTATTTATGAACCTGATGAACATGGTCTTCCACTAGTTTTTGGACCAGTTCATGGTAGTCTTCATCGATGATATTTTGGTGTACTCAAAGAGCCATGAGGAGCACGGGAAGCACTTGAGGATAGTGTTGGAGACGCTGAGGCGTGAAAGGCTCTATGCCAAGTTGAGCAAGTGTGAGTTCCTTCTAGACATTGTCTCTTTCCTCGGACACATCATCTCAGGAGATGGTATTTTAGTAGATCTAGCGAAGTTCTCGGCAGAAGAGACGTGGCCGATCCCTACCAACGTCTCAGAGGTGAGGAGTTTCCTAGGACTTGCAGGATATTACCGGAGATTCATAGAGAACTTTGCGAGGATCACAAAGTCGATGACCCTCTTGACCCACAAGGAGCAAAAGTTTATTTGGTCAGAGGAGTGTCAGACGACATTCGATGAGCTGAAGAAGCGTCTGACCACGGCACCTATATTGACTATACCTTCTGGACCGGGAGGGTTTGTGATTTACAGCGATGCGTCTGAGAAGGGATTAGGATGTGTCTTGATACAACATAGGAAATTTGTGGCCTATACCTCTAAGTAGTTGAGGACCCACGTGTCACACCCGATTCCAGATTTGGTATTTTTTGAATTTCTAGAATTTAATTTTTTTCTGATAATGTAGCCCTGCTATATTTTTCAGTGTTGGTTCGTATCATTTTATTTATTGTTTTATTTTTTCTATTGTTGAGAGAGGCTACCGAAGACCAGTAGAATATCCATTGGTATTGCCATAGACCCGGTTTAGGATCCGCATGTAGAATGGACCCTTGGTTTGGTTCATTTTGGGTGAACCCATGACTAAACCCTATTTCTCTCCTCTCTTAGTATATATATATATATATATATATATATATATATATATATATATATATATATATATATATATATATATATATATATACATATATATATATATGAGCTTTTCTCTCTCTCCTCGCTTTCTTCTTTATTTTTTTATTTTCTTCTTCATCCTCTCCTTCAAGGTCCCCCTAACCCAAACCCTAACCCTAGGGAGAAGTTGTTGTGACTTGGACCGTGAGAGATAGACGCTAGGAGCTACTCAAGGCAAGTACATCTTGCTTAATGGTGAAGTCATAAATTTTTTTAAATTTTATATATGTTGTTATTTTATAAAATATATTTGATAAAAAATGTTCTCCTTGAGTTGTTGATCATATTTAGTTCTTAATGTTTTGGATTTTGATGTATAAATTTTTGTAGATCTGAGTTTTAAATTTAGGAGTTTTGTGGGTTCCATGAGTTTTTCTTGGTTTTGATCTATTAAAACTTAGTGTTTTCAAAAAATAGTTGTTCCTTATGTTAAAGCATTCATTTCGAGCATTTTGGCTTTTGATTCACTTAATTTGGAGTTTAAATGAAGCTTTTATAAAGAAAACAAATTTTTGGTTTTTGGAGCTTTCGGCTATGGCTGAACCTGCTGTTGGAGAAGACGAAGTCTTCATGCGGCCAGTGACCTATGCAGCAGAGAGCGCTATACGGCCCGAGAGGGCTATGCGACCTGAACTCTTTGCCGCATACTGATGGCATGCGTCCATCTTGTTGGATGCATGATTGTATATCACACAAAGTGTTCTGGAAATAATCCTTGAACTGCTTGTCTTTTTACTTGCTGAACGAATAAAAAATTTTCTAAATCCAAGAGAAGCATCTATGCGGCAATCTGAGCATGCGACAAGTGTACTTATGCGGCATTGGCACTATGCGCCTCTTCTCTTTTGTCGCATAACTCTGCTTCGCCCTTGTACATCTTTTTATGGTTTTGTCTTTTCTTTCCGGCACATGTTATGGCATGTCACATCAATCACTTTATGTCACTTCACTGACACTTTATTTATTGGCCGTCACTTCGACACTTGCCCCGAGGAGTAGACTTTAATCCTGAGTATGCGGCCAGTGGGTGCATGCGGAAGATGAGTTCATGCGATAAGTGAGCGCATGCGGCAAGTGAATCCACGCGGCCAGTTGGCACATGCGACTGGAAATTTTTGTGTGCATTTTTTATTATTTTTTATTTAGCAATTTCTTTTAGTGATTATTGTGGTATGCTTCCTTATGTTGATACAAGTTTACATTACCAGACCAGTTTATGTACTATTTCACAATCCTTACGACACCATGGAAATAATTGTGTATGAAAATCTATTGTATTTGGCATCCAGCAATCGAGTGTGAGTATTGCCCAATGTATCACGATTTGCGGATACGATAACTCGTGAAAAGCTCGTACCCGTGATCCGTCATTCTAGAAAATTTTTTGAGTGTCCACGACTCGAGAACTTGAAATAATTTAGTAATAATTAAATAAGATAATATTTACCTAGATTATTGGGAGGGAAGAATATTGCGTTACCGGCTACCCCGATCCCCAAGGGCCCTATGCAGCATGGAACAACCCTGCTAGGCAAGGGCTTCATGACTGACCAAGTTTACGCGTGTTGTGGTACTACAAGTTGTTGGTTTATATTTCAGTATATGCATTCCAATATATGTTCCAATTATGTTTCAGTTTTAATTATGTTACAAGATCATTTATAGATAAGTTTTTGTTTACAAAATCAGTTTCATTTACAAAAAAATCTCTTTATGTTTACAAAATCAGTTTCATTTACAAAAATCTCTTATGTTTATAAAATCAGTTTCATTTACAAAAAAAATCTCTTTATGTGTGTTTACAAAATCAGTTTTATTTACAAAACCTATAATTGTTTATAAAACCAATCTCATTTACAAAAATTATTTATATCTTCAAAAGCTAGTTTATGTTATGTTGTTATGCTATTAGTTATCTGTTTTAGTTCTTTATCCATTATTGTTTGTGAAGTGCACTATAAGTACTAGACAAGCATACCCTTGGCCATCCGGGTTAACTGCAGTGTCGGTGGTAGCTATATTCTTCAAAGCATGCATTTGTTAGTAACTAAGTTTGTGATAACCCTAGTTAGTTAATTATAGCAAGCCGTCGTCGAGGTCGGCGCAGGGTCGTGGAGAAGAGGTTTAGGGTTATGGTTAGGGTTTTGAGTAGTTATATATATATATATATATATATATATATATATATATATATATATATATATATATATATATATATATATATATATATATATATATATATATAAGGAGAGAGGATGAGAGAAGGGGGGCCGCGGGGTAGACCTGGGGCTGCTGACTCGCGTATGGCGGGGTTTTGATTAGGCCGCTAGGGTTGGGTAGTTAAGGGATTAGTGGTTAGGATTTTAGATTACTGATTGGTTTAAGGAATTAATTATTTGGGTTTTAATTTCTTTTCTTTTTCTTTTACTCTTCTTTTTATTAATGCTATATATATATATATATATATATATATATATATATATATATATATATATATATATATATATATATATATATATATATATATATATATATATATATATATATATATATATATATATATGGTAATAAAAATTCCTGAAAAATTTATTCGTATTTAAAAATAATCTATCGTCCTTCTACAAAGATTCCTAAAATAAAATAAAATATAATATTAATAGTTTGATCAATAATTTCTAGATGAGTAGTTACCTAGATAATTAATTCAATTAAATTTGTTCTTTAATTAACTAAAAATAATATGATTAAATTAAATAATTAATTAAATATTTATTATGTTTAAAATTAGGGGTTTTATACAAGTGGAGTTCAATCGAAGATTATAGAGTATTGAGATTCTAACAAGATGAGTCTTCCCATAAGTCTGAAAAATAGACCTGCATGGGCTACCAAGAAAACCTTGTCACGCCCGCTCCCAGAATACTCGATAAATACGGGGACTGACATGGCCAACCGCACCTTGCAGAATACCGAAGTAAGCCGCAATGTGTTAAGGTTGTCTAGAAGACAGATGGGTGAGCTCTAGCATGCTATGATATTAGTCCTAAGGCCGACAAATCCTAGTATCTCAATCCAGCAACACAAGTATAAGAGTATATCATATATAAAAGTAAAAAGGCATCCTAAATTATATACCACATAAGATCATGAAACTAGTGAATACAAAATGCTACACTAGCAGAGTATAATTATACATGATAAAATATACCAGCCATGGTCTAGTATATATATATATATCATGTTGACCGAAGTCAGAGAAGTGAACCCAAAAATAAGGGGCTAACACTGTCTCTTGCTAAAATACCACAAAAAGGAATAACACTACGAGGGGTGAAGCAAAGAAACTCACTCACGAGCTTCGGCCGCAGTCCTACGAGTGTGAGCCATTTTACTGGAAGTACGGTGGATCATGGCTCTCATCGAGGTAATCTGGCATACAAAACCAGTGGGGTCAAAATCCCAAGCAACAAGTACCACAAAGGAGCTCGAGGTGATAGTCCAACACATCACAACATAAGTAAAAGAGACATATAAGAAATAAATGCGGATTGAGAATTGTACGATACCAATATGCTCGTCTCAAGAATAATACAGAAGAACTGATACTAAGTGCAGAAATAAAAGTAAGGCAATGAGAGAAAAGATAGCATAGGAACTACTCTGGATCGGGACCACAACCCTTAAACTAAACAAGGACCGGGGTTGCAGACCTTTACCCGAGCAGAACTTAGCACCCTAACCACGCGCCGAAGAATGAATTAAAAGGACGAGCTAAACGAATAGACAAATATTCATTCCATGGCCAAACAAGCGCCGGAGCACCCCGCAGCCACCGGAGCACCATCGGCCACCCCCGCGTCCGCGAAACCGTGCGAGCAGTCTGCGCAGAAACTGCAACGACGTACCCTAATTCAAGCAAAGTTTTTTGTTCCATCTTGGGACCGATTTCTGATCCGTCTTCACCGGTATGTTCACGACCTATCCCTCTCTCAACTCTGTTAATTAGTTTTTATGGAACAACGCTTAACACTAGGTAGAAATTGAGGCCAAGTTAAAGAAAATCCATCTTTTAAAACTGCAAAAAACTATTTTGACCACCAATGTTTAGAGGCTGTTATCTCCCACCACAGACATCCAAACTCAAATCTACTTCTTGCTGTATGAAGACCATATAACCGAGATTATATCATGTTAATTAGATTATTTTATTTTGGGTTAGGTGCAGAGATAAACTGGGTTAAAAATTATAAAAAACTTATTTTTAAAAACTTTAGAAATTATGACACGGAGCACGCTCCGCCAAACGGGACCACCCCGTCGCGTACCAATTATACCAAAAGGCGCATATGGTATGTCCTAACATATGGGCTTTCGCGGAAACTGATTTGGACGTGTGTGCGCGTTAGAATCAACCCGTATCCGTAAAAAGTCCTCGCATTACAACTTTTGTAAAATACTGTATCATTTTGTGTACGCTCGTCGGAACGCGACGAAACTTACGTTATTAGATTCGTGGTATCACGCTGGTCCTGTGACCCAAGTTTCACGCGATTCTGAAACAGTTGACCAAGCCACCTATTTGTGGACCCTATGGTTGACTTTTAGGACAAATTTGTGCTCGTCTCACCGAAATCCAAAATTGGGCATACCGTTGGGTTTGTATTGACGTTTAGAATTTGTTTGACCTATAATTTATCTCATTTAGAGACCTTTACCTCTGGCACATATTTTGGTGCAAAGTTGGCCACATATGGATCCTACTTTGACCCAAAATTACCGTTTTGCCCCTGTATCCAAATTGGACGAAAGGGTAGTATTTTATAGCTATCTCGCTAATTTCGGAAATGTTGGTGATGTTTATTTCAGCGTCCCGAGACGTTTATTCGGAGGCCATAGTTTCTGATCCTATGTACTTGACGTCTGGACGCTTACACTTTACAGATTGCTTGTCAGGCAAGTATACCTTGCCATTGTACTGTGATTTACATTTTATATGATGCATGTATTTTATTTTTGTCCATTTAGTTCATATATTTTAACTGCTATATAAACTGCGCATCCAAGGATAGCTTGGATGCAATGCCGGTGGCGTCGTATTCTGTTTTTATTTAAATATATGCATGTCGACCTAGTTTATGAGGCCACCCTATTATCATGAGGCATTCTTATATTTTATTGGCTATGATACTGTATTACAAGAGTGTGAGTCTCATATAGGACATGGACTTGCGTATTCGGCTGACCACTGGTACGTATAGGACGTACGACGGATAGGGATAACTGCTGATAGAAATTGCATGATAGAAGATATGGCAGTTATTTAGAGGTATTATCGTATCATGGATATGACATGCTTAGAGCATGGGATGGGGAGAACAACAAGTAAGGCGTTTGGGCTCCTTTGTACTTTCCTTGTGTAACCCGTACGCTCCGCCAGAGATGTGCGGTTATGATGACCCCTATATATTACCTGGCGGCCTCTGAGGTTCAAAAGACGTCATGCTTTGTAGGCCCCTGAATCTCTAAGAGAATTATGCCAATCCTATTTTGGCCAGATAGCCCACTTGTTGGAAAGTTGTTCTCAAACTGCATTCACATAGATGGTTAGGCGACCCATTGGATGTTTATTTTTTAGCACTATATTGTCATGCTTTTATGTATCTTGTTATGTCCCTCTGAGGACCTGGTCCCTTTCCAGGTATAGACGAGCAAGATTAACCACAGGAGTATGGACCCGGACCTAACGCTTCATACCAGACTGAGGAGGTCTTACCTTCATAGTACCTTTGATTCATTGCAGCTGATGGATATTCTAGTTGATATTTCCTTTATTGACATTTTTCTTATATTAGAGTTTGATCTCTTCTCTCATTTAGTATGTTTTAGTATAGTCGATTGGTAGTGGATTTGTTTCCATCCAACTATCATTCTTTGATGTTTCATATTTGAGATTCAGTTATTTATTCCTATTTATTTATTTGTGTTGTGGATGAGATATAGATTGCGTGTGACTTGTGTTGACAGTATATTACCACTTATGGATTTAATATTCATGTACAGTGTACGAGTATGTTACGATCTTCTAATATTGGAGTTTTCGTATATATACGGTTGGCATGTTGCGTATTCCTAGTCCTACGTATTTTGGGACTGGGACGTGACATATTTTTGTGGTGGCTCATGCACTAGAGGAATGGACAAGCTTTTGTACTAGTATATGGATACGTATTTTATACTACATATTTTATTTTTCTAGATTTTGTGTGAATTTAAAACTTAGCAATTTTAAAAAAATTCTTCTTGACTGGTATACGGACAGTAAACTATGGCATACCGGCGGTATACCGATTGGTAGATATTACTTTTGCTTTTGAGATTTTTGAGATATTTTTGTGAGATATTTTTATGAATAGTGTTTAGATATTTTCGTGAGTAGTGTTGACTCACCCTATTACCCATTGGATATATGGTTTCTTTTGAGTGGCTAGGATTGATTTGAATAGTTAGTTGGATCGCTGACGTGGCAGATCCAACGATCACAATTAATTCTCAGCCTCTATATATACAACTTAATTTTTTCTTTCCTCCCTCTTTTCTTTTATTCTTCCTTCCTCATTTTCTCTCCATATTTCTCGCATGATCTTGGAGATTGGTCATGAGGCCTGATGTTATAGTAGATATTACTCTTGCTTTTACTTTTTTCCTGTGACATTATTTGATACGGGAGCCACCACTCATTCATATCTTCTAGTTTTATTGCCAAACACAATACTACCACTTTACCTAGTTGTGTTAGAATTATCACCGGAGGAGGAGTTGTACCTGTTAGTCGAATTTGTAGATCTTGTCCTGTAGTGATTCGTGACAGAGAGATGAATGTTCGACTCTTAGTCCTTCCTATGCTAAATTTTGATATTGTACTTGGAATGGACTGGCTAAGCAAGTACCACGCTTTCTTTGACTGTTTTGGAGGAAGCATTCTTTTTAAGGCACCAGGCCAGCCGGAACTTGAGTTTGCACGAGGATCCACAGAAGCCTTGATGGTTTTCAACTTGCAATTGACGACGTTATTTACCTCTACCATCTCGAGCTCAAAGGTCCAGGCAGTACAGAGCGCAATTGTATGCGCAATTTCAGGGGTAGTTTCAGTATCCTATCCAGCATGAGGGTAGTACCTCAAGGGTTGTCGGTAGCATCTTCATGATTTTATCTCAGATGTGTTATTTTTAGCCATCCTGGCGTAGGTATTATATCTTTGGTTCTTGTCGATGACCTTGTATTCTACTATGTCTGGAGTGCAACGATTAGCTCGACTTATTCGACGAGTGGAAGCGAGTTTCTCGTCCAACTCTTCTGCCAGTGCATCTCGTGATACGTAATGTCTATCATGTGTCCTGACTACGAATATATATCCTAGATTAGAGTCATGTCCTCGGTATAATTGTTGGTACCGACTTACTGCTAGGCTTGGCTATTATCCATTTTATGAGTCAACATAGGCAAGCGAGGACGAATTCTTATTTAACTGACTCAGGAGTATATGTATCCATATGCCTCCAATTTCCTGTGTGTTGCTTTTGTGCATTTATTCATTAGTTACTTCTGCAGCTATCTTTTATATTTTAGTTATTTGCTTAGTATAATCATTGAATTACGATTTGATTTTTTGAGCTTTCTCGTGTGTTCCAGCTCGACAAGCCTTGGTAAAATTTTGAGGACAATTTTTTTTTAAGGAGGGTAGAGATGCCACACCTGATTCCAGATTTGGTATTTCTTAAATTTCTAAAATTTAATTTTTCTTGATAATGTAGCCCTGCTTTATTTTCTCAGTGTTGGTTCCTATGATTTTATTTATGATTTTATTTTTCCTGTGGTTGAGTGAGACTACCCAAGACCAGTAAAATATCCATTGGCATTGCCATAGACCCAGTTTAGGATCCGCATATAGAATGGACCCTTGATTCGGTTCATTTTGGATGAACCCATGATTAAACCCTCTTTCTCTCCTCTCTTAGTATATATATATATATATATATATATATATATATATATATATATATATATATATATATATATATATATATATATATATATATATATTATATATATATATATATATGAGCTTTTCTCTCTCTACTCTTTTTCTTCTTTATTTTTTTTATTTTCTTCTTCCTCCTCTCCATCAAGCTCCCCCTAACCCTAACCCTAGAGAGAAGTTGCTGTGACTTGGACCATAAGAGGTAGAGGCTAGGAGCCACCCAAGGCAAGTACATCTTGCTCAATCGTGAAGTCATAAATTTTTTCGGATTTTATATATGTTTTTGTTTTAGAAATATATTTGATAAAAAAAAAATTCTCCTTTTGTTGCTGATCATATTTAGTTCTTGGAGTTTTAGAATTTGATGTATAGATTTTTGTAGATCTGAGTTTTAAGTTTAAAATTTTTATGGGTTCCATGAGTTTTCCTTGGTTTTTATATTTTAAAACTTAGTGTTTTCGAAAAATAGTTGTTCCTTATTTTAGAGCATTTCATTTTGAGCATTTTGACTTTTGATTCACTTAATTTGGAGTTAAAATTAAGTTTCTGTAAAGAAAATAAAATTTTAGTTTTTAGAGCTTTTGGCCATGGCCGAACCTGCTGTTGGAGAAGACGAAGTCTTTATGCGGCCAGCAACCTATGCGACAGAGAGCACTATGCGGCCTGAGAGGGCTATGCAGCCTGAACTCCTTGCCGCATACTGACAGCATGAGTCAATCTTATTAGATGCATGAATGTACATCACACAAAGTGTTCTGAAGCTAATCCTTGAACTGCTTGTGTTTTCACTCACTGAACGAATACAAAATTCGCTAAATCCAAGAGGAGCATCTATGCGGCAATCTGAGCATGCGATAAGCGAACTTATGCGACATTGGCACTATGCGCCTCTTCTTTTTTTCCGTATAACTCTGCTTCACCCTTGCACATCTTTTTATGGTTTTGTCTTTTCTTCCTGGAACACTTTATGGCATGTCACATCAATCACTTTATGTCACTCCACTGACACTTTATTTATTTGCCGTCTCTTCGACACTTGCCCCGAGGATTAGACTTTAACCTTGAGTATGTGGCCAGTGGATGCATGTCACCACCCCATTTCCAGAGCCGGGTATTTTTTTATTTTAATTTAGTTAATTGTGTATTATTTATAATTAATTATATTTATAATTAATTATTGATTGTATTATTTTTTATTGATTATTTTAGGATTTTGGCTAGCTTGGACCCATGTCAGACCCTAGTGGACCCATGTCCGACCCAGCCCACACCCTTGTGAGACTTATTTTTGGGTTTAGAATATTTATTATATTTTTAGAGGGTTAGTTGGAGAGATTTGGAGTTAGTTAGAGTGTTTTTGGAACCCGAAATCCAAAACCGAGTTACGGGAGGGCATTTTGGACATTTGCCAACTTGTAACCCATTTATTTTGCTTGGCCGGCCCTATTTTCCCACACCCGACCACAAGCACAGCAGGAGCAGCCCCTCCCCACCTCATTTCTTCTTCTTCTCTTCTTCTTCTTCTTCTTCTCCACTCATTTTTCTTCTTCCTTTCTCCTTCCTACTTCAAGTAAGCATCCTTTTCCTCTTCTTTCTTCTTCTATTCTCCATGATTGTGAACCCTAACCCTACATTCTTCTCCAACCTAGGTGGGTAGAGCTTAGATTTGGTGTTGGAGCTAGATTTGGGAGCTTGGAAGCTTGGTTTGGTGGATTTGGAGCTTTTTGGAGATTTTGGCTTGGGATTCCAACTCCCAAGAGGTAAACCCTAATTTTCCTCTTGTAATTACTCTTTTATAGTGTAATTAATAGTTTAGAACCTTCCTAGACTCTTAGGCTACCCGTGGAAGAAAGTTGGAACTAGTTTGGTAGTGTTTGGAGACTTTAACACTAGATTTTGTGTCAATTTCGGGTGAAATCCGAATTTGGCCCAATTTTGGATGATGCCCTAGGTTAGACGGACCTAGGTAGACGTTATCGGGTGTCTTGAGGGTGAGTGCATGTCTCCGTTCGGACACGGAAAGTCGTGTCGCGGAGAAACGGGCGTTTCAAGCGAATTTGGGATTTTCGTCGTCGCCGATTCTGAGTGCGTGCGCATTTTCGCCACGGACCTAGAATCGACGCGATAGTATTTTTTCTAGGATCTAGACATCGTTTAGAGCATGTGGGTAAATTTTGGGCCTATTCCGAGTTCGTTTGGTGTACGTTTCAGAAGGTTTTCTGAACCGCGCACCACGTGTTCGTCGAAATGACCGAACGGCCATTTTGACTTGGTTTCCTAGTTTCGGGCTTGTGCGCGCGTTGGGTTAGCTTCGGGGAGTGTGTGATAGAATTCTTGGGCTATATTTTATATATTTATATGTGTTTGTGCGTGTCGGGATCATTGGACGTGCGTTGGTGGGACGTTGTGAGCGTTGTGGTGTTGTTTATATATATATATATATATCTATTTATATGTGTGTTTTTATGTGTTTGTGAGTGTGTTAGTGAGTGCTTGTGTGAGTGTGTTTGTGAGTGCTTGTGTGAGAGTGTTGGTGCTAGTGTATGTGTGTAGGTGAGTATATGTGAGTGTGAGTGTGAGTGAGTGTTTATATATATATATATATATATATATATATATATATATATATATATATATATATATGAGTTTGTGTGTATATATGTATATATATTTATATATATATGTAGGAGTGTTTGTGTGTGTGGTTGTGTGTTTGTGAGAGTGTGTGCTAGTGTGTGTGAGAGTGTGTGTGTGAGGGTGTGTGAGTGTGAGTGTGAGTGTGTGTGAGGATATATATATATGTTTGAGTGTGTGTGTGTGTGTGTGTATATGTATATATATATATATTAGTGTGTATATATATATGTAGATGTGTGTTTATATATATATATAGATATATGTATGTGCTTGTATGTGTGTGTGTGTATTTATATGTTAGTGTTTGTGTGTGTATAAATATATATGTTAGTGTGTGTATGTGTGTAGATATATATATATATATATATATATATATATATATATATATATATATATAGAGTGTGTATATATATATGGTCGTATATATATATATATATATAGATATATGTATATGTATGTGTGTCTGTATGTGGTTGTGTGTGTGTGTGTGTGAGTGAGGGGGGGCTGGAACTGACAGAACAGCAGCTGCAGCAGCATGTACAGCAGGCAGCAGCGCCGCGGCAGCAGTTCGCTCGAGCGCTGCAGCAGTTCGCTCGAGCGCTGCAGCAGAACAGCAGGCAGCAGCAGCCGCAGCGCCGCGGCAGCAGTTAGCTCGAGCGCAGCAGCAGCTCGCTCGAACGCAGCAGCAGCACAGCAGAAAAGCAGCAGCAGCAGCAGTAGTTTTAAGTAGCAGCAGCAGCTATGTAGCTGCAGCAGCAGCTAGGCCAGCACCTCCAGCAGCAGGTTGAGCAGCAGCAGCAGCAGCTTGGCATTCGCGGCGGGGAGCGGGTTAGCTTAGAGAGAGAGAGGTATATATATATATATATATATATATATATATATATATATATATATATATATATATATATATAGATAGGTAGATGTATAGATAGTTAGAGAGATAGATAGATAGGTAGATAAATAGTTGGATAGTTAGATAGGTTGATAGATAGCTAGATATCACATAGATAGATAGCTAGATTAGATAGATAGATAGATAGATACATAGGTATAGATATAAATAGATAGGTAGATATTAGATAGCTAAACTAGTTAGATAGAATTTAGTTAGATATATAGATAGGTATAAGATAGATAGATAGATATCTATAGAAAGGTAATTGGATAAATAGATACATAGGTAGATAATAGATGGATTGATGGTTAGATAACTAGATAGATAGATAGATAATAGAAAGATAGTTAGATTGCTATATAGATAGATAGATGATAGTTAGATGGTTAGATAGAATGATAGATGGATGGATAGATTTAGATAGATAGTTAGATATCTAGATATAGATATACATATATATATTTATATATAGGTAAGGTAAGGTATTGGGTATATATATATAGGTATATGCCTATATGTATTAGATATATATATTTTAGCCTAGATTATAGCTAGACATATATGTTTATGCATAGTTAGTTAGCTAGAGGGGTAGTCGGGTTGAGTTTAGAGCGGTATCTCAATACCTTGAGATGAGATATCCAAGGTATTGAGTTTCGAGCGGGGTTTTTGAGCAATAGCCTAGGAATAGTATTAGAGTGATTTTTATATGCTTATGTGTATATATTTACGCGTGCTAGCATAGGTTTTAGCAGGTATAGGCGGGGTGCGTAGCCTAGGTTGAGGTATCGGATACCGAGGGTATCCCAGTATCTCAAGGAGGCGAGTTTGAGAGTTTTCTAGCTTAATGACCTCGGTTTGACCTAGAATTTCAGGAGCACCCTAGTTTGACCTAGACTTGACCGTAGTTGACTCGGTTGACCGCCAAAGTCAACTTTTGACCTAGTTTTGACCCAAAGTTGACTTTTTGGACCCAGAGTTGACTTTTTGACCCAGATTTCACCGGTTTGACCTAGAACGACCCTAGAAGCCTATTTTTAGTTATTTTATATCTGTTTAACTCATTAGAACCCTGTTTAACCTTTCTTTTCGTAATAGGTCATTGCGACACCGGTTCGGATCGCCAGTTGCTCAGGACGTCAGGCGAGTACATTCTCTGATAGTTTTCATTATCTGATGATTATTATGATTCAGCTTCTAGTATAGTATCATCTGATTATTCTGGCACAACACGGGACACTGAATGATATTTTTAGATTCATTTACTTGCGACACGTACATTTTATGTTTCTGGCCTCTATTCTGGAATTACTACTGGCATCACCTACAGGCATCACTACAGGCATCATTCATGTTCAGGTTGGACTCATCTTGATTTGCATGTCGGGTCTTGGATCCACTTGTATTAGTCGGGGCAGGAAAATACTCGAGTAGACATGTAAACATTCCCATCTGGAATCATCAGAAATCACTCCCTCTGGTCTAATCTGGAATGATAGCAGCCGCGTACCCAGTGCGCGGTGAGTCGTACTTACCCCTAGCCGTTTACATGTCGAAACAAGTATTTCAAAGACACCGAGTTCATTCTTTATAGTCTGGACTCACTTGCATTCTTGTTGGTCTCACTTACATATTTCTGGACTTGACTCACTACATGTTTTTTTATGCTGGACTCACTACACGTTCATGTGCACGGACTTGATCTTAGCTTAGATTCTTGTATCTTGCAGTTATTACTATCTTGCTCTTGCTACTTGCTATAACTGTTTTATAATTTTTATCATTTAAATGGAACTGCTGTTAGAGATGTACTTGCTCCAGTCCTGACTGGACATATTTTTCAGAGTATCCGGAGGATTGGTGTCCGACGTTTTATGGACCTGAGCCTGTCGATGGTGCAGATAGGGACCCTCTAGTTTAGGGGTGATTTTCGGGTTGGTAGCCGAGATCACTGAGACCTTGTTGTTGTTTTTATTAGCTTTTAGCACCGGATTTGTCTCTGGTTTTGGATTGAGACCTTGTTTGTATATTATTTTGGATGATGTATTATTATTATTGATGTTGTGGTTGTTGTAGTAGTTGTTATTGGTTAGACTTTATAGTTGTTAGTCTTCTTATCATCTTATCGTGCTTAGATTCGTGATTGAGTACTTGATTATCATTATGATATTTGCTCCTCCGTTTGGAGTTGAGATCTTGACAGGTTTATATATTGATTGCGTGGTTGTCCTCCTTTTAGAGTGGTCATGGCAGATTTTTTGTGAGTTATCTAGATAGTTGACCTAGACAGCGTTCTACCACTGATGCTGCGGCGTAGGCTGGACGTACCCACGACTCATGCCCGATTTTTTGGATGCGGGTCGTGACAATGCATGCGGTAGATGAGTCCAAGCGGCCAGTGAGCAGATGCAAAAAATGAGTGCATGCAGCCAGTGGGTGCATGCGGCAAGTGAGTCCATGCGGCCAGTGGGCGCATGCGGCCAAAAACTTTTTTGTGTATTTTTTATTATGTTTCATTTAGTAATTTCTTTTAGTGATTATTGTAGTGTGCTTTCTTATGTCGATACAAGTTTACATTACCAGACCAGTTTATGTACTATTTCATAATCCTTACGACACCGTGAAAATAATTGTGTATGAAAATCTATTGCATTTGGCCTCGAAAAATCGAGTGTGAGTATTGTCCAATATATCGCAAGTTGTGGATATGATAACTCGTGAAAAGCTCATACCCGTGATCCGTCATTCTAGGAAAGTTCTTGAGTGTCCACGACTCGAGAACTTAAAATAATTTAGTAATAATTAAACAAGATAATATTTATCTAGATCATTGGGAGGGAAGAATATTGCGCTACCGGCTACCCCGATCACCAAGGGCCCCATGCAGCATGGAACAACCCTGCTAGGCAAGGGCTCCATGACTGACCAAGTTTACGCGTGCTACGACACTATAAGTTATTGTCTTATATTTTAGTATATACATTCTAGTAAATGTTCCAATTATGTTTCAGTTTCAGTTATGTTACAAGACCATTTACAGATAAGTTTATGCTTACAAAATCAGTTTTATTTACAAAAAATCTCTTTATGTTTGCAAAATTAGTTTCATTTACAAAAAATCTCTCATGTTTACAAAATCAGTTTTATTTACAAAAAAATCTCTTTATGTTTACAAAATCAGTTTTATTTACAAAACCCATATTTGTTTATAAAACCAATCTCATTTACAAAAATTCATTTATATCTTTAAAAGCTAGTTTATGCTTATGTTATGTTTCTGTACCCCTCTTGGTGGTGGAATTGAAGGTTTAGGCTGGGAGTTCAACCTTAGATAAGTACATATTGCTGAAAACTATGAACGACTTTATTTATTATAGTTTTGCTTTCCTTGATTTTATATGCTTAGAATTTCATGGTACTTGCTTTGTTAATAATGTTTCTCTCATAATTTTCAAACTTGTGCATCTTTCAAAAATTATTTTTAGCCTAGTTTTGACTTTTCCTGTGGAACCCTGATATTTTTTGGTTAGAAAACTTGGTGTCGAAAATAATTGCCGAAGTGATTACCACGAGACTTAGTGTACATGCTATGTGAGGCTCACCTCTAGATTGGTTAACTTGTTAGACCAATGTTTGCTGAGTTTCGGGACGTGATTTTGGTTCCAGACACCCGTCTTTATTTGGACTTTCCCTAGAATTGCCTATGTATACCAGCATATCAACGGTATACTGGTGTATACTAACGGTATATCGACTTGGCCCGACTTGGAATCCTAGAAAACTGTTATTACTTTAACCATCATACCGATGGTATAGTGGAGTATACCGACGGTTTACCGATTTGTTAGAATCAATTAGCTGTTGTCTTTTTCCTATCTCTAGACCGGCATACCGGCGGTATACTGGTCTGTAATGATGGTATAACGGTTATGTACTCTTTTTCATATGATTTCTTTTCTTGAGCTCTTCGTTGCTTATACCTAGATTCTTGGGATTACTATCTTGCATGTCTATTTATGCTTTATTATCCCGATACGATATTTTGTATAGTTAGGGGCTTCCTACCCTTTATACATCCGCCCGGTACATGTTACTCTTGATGATGACCTTATTGTCCCATATTGTCACTCACTGTGACTCTCAAACTATTACTTATTGCATATTGTCACTCTAGATATTGATTGTCACCCTAGATACAGATTGTTCCTACATACATTAATTGTCACTCTAGATATTGATTGTCACCCTAGATACAGATTATTCCTACATACATTGATTATCACTCTAGATATTGATTGTCACCCTGGATACAGATTGTCAATACATGCATTGATTGACACCCTAGATATTGATTATCACCCTGGATACAGATTGTCACTACATGTATTGATTGTCACTCTAGATCTAGAGATTGTCCCCCATGGTCACTATTGTCTTTGATTATTACTATAGTAACTGTTGTGGCTTGTCTTGTGCTAGCGATTGTAACTGTCAATTCATTGTCTTATCTTACATACATATCGAGGATGGATTATGTGGAATGCTACATCCGGAATCCTGAACTGAAACTGCTAAGGATTAATGACTAAATTATTGACATAGATCATTGGGAGGGATGTTACCTGGTTGCAGGCAGTCCCGGTGTTCCGATGCCACAATTTAGATATGGATTTGGAGCAGGTCGTTGAGTAGGGACCACTTCCAGCTCACCGTCGAGTGTAACATATTGTTACTATTGTTACTATTATTACTTATTGTTACCCTTGTGTACGGAATATAACCTGGATAGACTGTAGTGCCTGTGACCAATAGAAGAACCTAAAAGTGTATTTGTTAGTAACAAAAAATTAGGATAAACCTAGTTAGCTAATGATATCAAGCCGTAGACATTGCTTGGTCGTGCTTATTAATTATTACTATTATTGGTCCAATGATTTTTATAGCATCCACTTTTTAATTAAATAATAATGATTATAATAAATAAATATCAGTGAATTCAAAGAAGATCGTAACAGTGGAGTCTTAAAATACCCCGAGTTCGATAGCAAAGATCAGAAGTTTCTTGAGATTGGCAGGCTACAACAGGAAGTTTGTGCAAGTTTTTTGAGGATTGCCGAGCCAATGACCAGACTCACCAGGAAGGATATAGAGTTTGTTTGGACAGAGGATTGCCAGGTTACTTTTGAGGAATTGAAGAAGAGGTTGACGTTTGCTCCTAATTTGACGTTGTCATCAGGGTCTGGAGGTTTTACTATTTATAGTGATGCATTGGGGAAAGGTTTGGGTTGTGTTCTTCAGCAGAATGGAAAAGTGATTGCATATGCATCCAGGCATTACGTCCTCATGAGAAGAACTATCCTACCCATGATTTACAGTTGGCAGCAGTCATCTTTGCCCTGAAGTTATGGAAATACTATTTTTACGGAGAGCGTGTAGAGATCTTCACAGACCACAAGAGCTTGAAGTATGTTTTTACGCAGAAGGAGTTGAACATGAGGCAGCGTCAGTGGTTGGAACTAATAAAGGATTTTGACATATCTTTGCAGTATCATCCTAAAAAAGCCAATGTAGTTGCTGATGCCTTGAGCATGTATCCAGTAGCTATGTTCTTTACGTAGGATCGATACTTGTTGGAGGACTTGGAGAGCTTGGACATTGAAGTGATAGTTCCTGGTTTGGCTATGCAGATGTAGGGAATGCAGATACACTCAGATTTGATGGACAGGATCAAAGTAGCCCAGTATGTGGATGTATCTCTGAGGAGCATCAAAGCTCAGGTGAGAGCAGGATTGGAGGATGATTTCACCATTGCTGAGGATGGTTCTTTGTGGGATGGTGTTAGATTATGTATGCCTAGTGGGGAGCTACATGAGAAGGTGTTGTAGGAAGTGCATTGCTCTCAGTATTCCATACATCCAGGTGCCAACAAGATGTATCGGGATATGCGAGAGAGTGTGTAGTGGTATGGCATGAAGAGGAAAGTGACACAATTTGTATCCAGATGCTTAGTGTGCCAGTAGGTGAAAGCCGAGAGGCAGAGGCCAAGAGATTTATTTCAGACATTACCCATTCCAGAGTAAAAGTGGAAGCATATTACTATAGATTTTGTGTCCAGACTTCCACGATCTCCAGGAGAAAAAGACGCCATTTGGGTCATCGTTGACAGGTTGACCAAGTCGGCCCACTTTTTACCTTTCAAGGTGGATTTGTCTACGAAGAAGCTGGCAGAGATGTATGTGAGACATATCATCATAATATATGGAGTTCCCGTCAGCATAGTCTCGGATCGGGATAGTCATTTCACTTCTCATTTCTGGAAGAGTTTGCAGGCGAGTTTGGGCACTCAGCTCAAGTTCAGTATTGCATATCATCCCCAGACAGATGGACAGTCAGAGAGGACTATTTAGACTCTCGAGAATATGTTGCGCACTTGTGTACTAGATTTTGGGGGTTCTTGGGAGGACCATTGTAAACTCCCTCGACCAGATTTCAATATTTTAGGATTATTTTTAGCAATTTAGGATTTATTGTAATATTTTAATTTATTTTGCTTACATATCCTATTGATTTGTGCACCTGTCCATCACCGAATTATTGGAGCTTTACCTTGACTGTTATCCCCGAACAAAGTTCACATACCTCTCATAGATATGCTAGTCTATTTTTCTGAACCTTGTGCAACTCCCAGATACTCTGTTTTGTGCCTCGTTTTAGACGCACAAATATCGTTACAAACGTACGTATTTAAATTTCCAGACCTGTACCCATCTCTGTTCCAACAGACATTAGAGGCCCAACATGCACCTGTTTTGCCCAAACAAAAATACGTTATTATTCTACTTTGAGTATACTACATTTAGTATGTTTACACCGTACTAAAATTATGGCCCTACCTATTTTTAAATAATTAGTAAACACCATGCACATTAATTATTAATTAATTAATACGGTGACCCGTATCACCCAAAACCAGGCCCAGCCCCTGCCCAGACTCACCCCCCCCACACACACACTCTCAAGGCCCTCCCACAGCTTTCCCCCTCAATTCTGTGTATTTTAGCATTTTCAGGAATAGGATATTTTTTTAGACAAATTGCGTAATTACGCAATTTCCCAATTTAGGACCTCTATGCAATTTATGAAATTGCAGAAGTTTTTTTACAAATTTCCAGTGTGAGGTGTCAGCCTCCTATTGGCCGGTGAACCTACACCGTCCATTTGGAAGTGGGTCCCACCTAAAAATATCTAGAAAATATCCTATAAATATCTATAGATATTTATTTATTAAAATATCTAAAATATTTATTATATAATACCTAAATCCCTAAACCTAACCCTAACCGTCAGCTGACCCCCTCCCCCCCCCCCCCCCACGGTGAGCCGATCCCCCCCAGCCGGAACAGCTCCACCTTCCCCCCGCAGTGGCCGACTTCCCCACTCTTCCCTGTCCAGTTATTATCATCACCACCACCATTACATCTTCACCACCACCCCCACTCGACCATCCCCGTCCGGCCACACCCCGTCATCCGGCCAGAACCCCTCGCTCCTGCCGGCGCAGTCACTCCCCTACCCGACTCCTTCGATCTTCGACTCCGGCCGCCTACTGCCAACAGTAGCATCCCCGTCCGGCCAGCACCCCGTGACCCACTCCGCCCTCTAGCGGGTCTGCGAGCCCAGCTCCGGCCGAGCGCCGGCCAAGCCGCTCCAGCACTGATCAGCTGTGTCCGACTCCGCGGCTGACCCCGACCCCGCCTGCTGCCAACATAGCAGTCGACTCCGGCCCGACCGTGCAGCCTCGTCCGACCGACTGAAGGCTCCGACGTACAGTACCCCTGACCCGTCCAGTCCGGCACAGCAGCTCCCCGACTTCAGCGAGCTGCAGCGGCCGACTCGGCTGTGCACCCTACTCCGGTAGTGCATCCCAGCGACTGCTCCGCTATGCAGCCCTTCAACCCGCTCGACTCGAACCCCGGCCGCTCGCCGTCGACCTCCCAGCCCCGCGCAGCATCGACGAGCCGCTATCCTAGCCCCGGACATGGCTAACCCGGACACAGCAGTATTCCAGAACCCGGACACGGCTGACTCAGGACACAGCACCGTGACCCGGATACGAGAAATCCTCGTTCCACGAAGCCCTGTTCAGGTAACCCATTCTCTCTCCTCGTTAATCTGATTTTTGTTCTGTTAGTTGTGACGCGTAGGCTGTGTAACCCTCTCGATGTCCTTGCAACCCGCTCGGTCTGTCGCGTCCTGTGGCGATCGCAAAATGCGATCCAAAAATAGTATAAGCAACATCCCATTTTTACCCGAAACTGAGTATGCCCCGCCAAACAGGACGACTTGGTCGCGCGCGATCTTCACCGAAATATGCGCGTCGTTGATACGGACATGTGGGATTTCGCAGAAGTTGATTTGGATGTGCGTGCACACCGGAATCAGCGCGTATCCGCCAACAACGCCCCATATCTGCCTGTTCTAGAACACGCTGTAACTTTGTGTACACACGCCGGATTGAAACGAAACTTGCGTCATCGGACTCATAGCGATATGCTGGTCCTGTGATCCAAGTTTGGTTCAATTCTGAGAACGTGGACAAAATCCCGTATCGTGGGCCCCACGGCTCCACTTGACGGGCAATTTTGTGATCGGCTCATCGAAATCCAGTTCTGGACATTCCGTTGGGTTCGTATCGACGTTCTGGACTTGTTGACACAAAGTTTGGCAAATTTGGAGACCATTGGTTCTGATACATTTTTCGGTGCAAAGTGACCCACATGTGGACCCCGCTTTGACCAGAAAATGTAATTTTTACCCTTGTTTCCAAATTGGACTTAAGGACAGGCGTTTCTAGCTATTTAATATTTTCTGAGACTGTTGGTGATATTTATTTCAGCTTTTGGAGGAGTACCTACAGGATCCACTGATACAGGGACAACTGTTGGTACTCAAACCCTAGGCAAGTATACTTTGCCTTGTTGTATTGTTTAAATCCAGTTATTTTAGTTACATGTTTATTTATTTTAATATTATATAAATGTGCGCGTCCGAGCAGACTCGGGTGTAGTCAACGAAGACGTTGATGTTAGGACTTGTGTCTGACCTAGTGTCTAGTAGACCCACCTAAAGTTGTGGAGTTATTGGTATAACTCTCCAGGCCTTGACACGTATCATTACATGTCACAGAGTGAGTTCATGTAGGGACGCGTGTCTCATGCGCGACTGGCCATCAGTATGAGCAACACGTGTAACGGTATATAGCTTAGTTGTTTATTTTATAGAGACTTGCATCATAGTACGAGATATCCACGTCGTGTTCACGACTTGTACATCTATATTGGGCGGGGAAGATACTAGTAGGCGTATGGGACACTCCCCTCCTTGTATGTTATACCTTCGTACCATGCTCCTCGGAGATGGACGATTGCAGAGCTACCCATGTGTCTGGGGGCATATGACACATATACTAGCCAGTCATGACGATTGGTGAATTAAGTCAGCATATGTCTAGCCTACACTTTTCCATATGTACTACAAGGTCTTCACATTGCATTCACTTAGATGGTTAGCACACCCCCTTTATTTATTCAGTATTTACATTATGGCATGTTTCTATGTATCTTGTTATGTCCCTCTGAGGACCTGGTCCCTTTCCAGGTGTGGATGTTCATGAGTATTCGCAGGAGCACAGATCCGGACATGTTACATATATTCCGAGGAGGTCTTCTCTTCGAGCCTCATGGTTGTCAGATGTTGTTCTTATATGGTGTGTATCTGGTTTATTTTATATTCTATTTCGGCAGTGGATTTATTTCCATCCGACTGTCATTCTTTATATACTTATTATTGACATCTAGTTGCATGGTTATTGGTTATTCATATTTGATTTCTGTGGATGAGATTTAGATTATACCCTGTGACTTGTGATAGTTTTACCACTTGTGAATTATTGTTTATTATACAGCGTACGCATGTATTTATGGTTTTCATATATTGGAGTTGCCATATATACAGGCGGCTGGCATGCTTACGTGTCCTGGTCCTTCGTATTTTGGGACTGGGGCGTGACATATTTTTAGTGGTGGCCCATGCAGGTCAGAGCATATTGTCTCAGTTACGTTATTGTACCGAGCAAACCTGCACCTAGGATTAGAGCATAGGATCTCATCCATAATTGACTATGACTCATCTTTCTTCCAATCCATTCCATTTGAATAATCGCATCTTGCTTGAATCCTGTCCTTCCCTAATATTCTTGAGTATAGCCCCTGCTAGAATATAAAAATCCCTGTTGATAGAATGATACTTAGGGTAATATTCCTACTTAGAATACAACTAGGGCTTTGACACATCACTAAGTATAGGATACTAAATGAACCCTAGTCCTCCATATTACCTAATGAACCCTAGCATCACTACCTATAGATTAACTTACCATTGTCCCTTGACGTATTTACGTATAACTAGAGAGTAGTATAAACACTACTAGGATTAGTTAGAGAATTGACCATAGTGTTGACCCTAGTCTTAAGGAACCAATAGAAATCCAAGGTTAAATACTAAGACTGAAACCTCATCCTATGTTTGGATAAACCCAGTTTACACCAGAAACCCTTTACCCTTGTTGGCGTAAAAGCCAATTGACTCTTGTTTGCGTAATAGCCAAACAAATTGTCTAGTTGGCGTAAAAGCCAAATGACTTTCTTGTTGGCATAAAAGCCAAGTTATGCAGAAGATTGTCTCCTTTACGCCGCAGTTATAACAACTTCTACCCACGATCCCTTAATCTTCCTTATCTTGCGTCATGCAAGCAGCGTAGGTAACTGCCCTGCGTAAACTTGATGATTCTTGAATAATAGATAACCAGCGTAGAGTAACCTGATTAGGCGTAAAATATAATAATATGATGTGAGCGTATTTGTTACAGCCTTAGCTTTCCCCAGCCATAACCAAATCTCGTGTATTAAATGCAAAGATACGCCTCGAGCCCTGTGCAAAAAGAAACAGCTTTTTGACGGGACATCTGGTTTTGTCTCATCTCGAGCGTAAAAATGACTTGTATCCAATAATGTCACTAAACGACAACCTGGGTCTCCGTGCAAATTCATCATCACAGTCGTCCTCTCGATCATCGTGCAGTACTTTTTATCAGGTGTCAGTATTCACTAATTTGACTGACAAACTCATGAGTTCCTCTTACAACTTTACGCTGCAACGCAGGAGATCCTTTACGCGCAGACTTTCATACAGACTTTTATACACAAATTTTTTACGCAGGAAGTATAGCAGACTTTTTATGCGGATAGCTCTGAAGTCATGCTTTACGCCAAACCATTTTATCTCTACTTTACGCCAGACAACTTGAAACTCTATTTTACGTAGGCAGTTTCAAATCTCTACCGTACGCCAAATTATTTTTCTCTCTATTTTACGCAGACTGTCTCAAATCCCTACTTTACGCAGACTACCTTAAATCTTTATTTTATACGGACAACCTATAGTGTATATTAAGATTGTAGAACTTAGAAGACCATACTTCTTTTGGTCAACTAGCAACTTAGACAAGGAGTTAGAATAATAAATGTAGAGATTGTAGAGTCTTATCTTTTTGTGAATGTGAATTATGTTGTAATTTTTCTCATCATACTCTAGCGTACTTAAATTTGCTGTACTACCTTGACTTATGATGCTATTATAGCATAGTTTTGCAAGCTTATTCTTTATCAAGCTTGTTCAGGATATATGTATTATTGGAGTACTACACTAATATATTTCAGAATCAGTGTATTACGGTCTGATCAACCATAGTGCACTTGGTTCGCCCTTCGCATAACTACCTTACGTGGATTGAGATATATAGTGATTAGTAGATGAATGTACTTGCCCTCTAGATATGTCTGAGCATATCGTATCAGTTACGTAACTGTACTGATACGAGCATGTGAATAGGAATTACCAAAATAGTATTTCAATCCACAACTGTCTTGATAATTCCCATTTGAATTCTTTAAACGTCTTGATCCCTACACTTCTAAATCTATTACCTCCCCTTGAACTCTTGATTATTGTTTTTCGTCTTCCCTTATTTCGGAAGGACAAAACCTCGTGCTTAGTATAAGTACGAAAAGTGTATTTGTTTCTGTAGCCATTTTAATTTGTTTCTTGGAAATTACCAAACTCTATTATTAGATTTGATTTCAGTATATAACTGTGCTATCTTTAGAATGACCTTCACTACCTACCTACGTTTTATTGCGTTCCTGATACATGCATCACTGTGGCAGCATAAAATTTTTGCCTCATAACTTTGGTCAAAGTGTTACAATAAAGAATGTATCATTTTGCTGTCAGGGGTCTAAATATATTTTACCTGGATGGACACTTGACTGACTCCTGAATGGATAGCAACACCTATGACCCGTTTGACTTGTAAGGATCAAGGCTGCACTGCCAACAGACGCAAGATTTCAGAGACTTCGACAAAGAACAGAGGCTGGAATCTAGACAGGATGTCACATACACGAAGATGGGACTTTACGATGTGGAGAACGTCTTTATGTTCCAAATGGAGAACTTCGTGAAGAGCTGATGTCAGAGGCTCACAGCTCAACATACTCTATACATCCAGGTGGCACAAAGATGTACAGAGACCTGAGGCAATACTACTGGTGGCATGGAATGAAGAGAGAGATAGCACGCTTTGTAGCAAAATGCCTGGTGTGTCAGCAAGTCAAGGCTGAACATCAGAGATCCGCAGGTCTACTTTAACCCCTTCCAATACCCGAGTGGAAATGGGAACACCTTACGATGGACTTCGTTACGGGCTTCCCAGGAAGTCCCAGTGGTCATAATACTGTATGGATGATCGTAGATCGACTCACCAAGGCTGCTCATTTCTTACCTTTCAGAGTCGGACAATCTACAGAAGTCTTGGCAGACATGTACATGAACGAAATCATACGTCTGCACGGAGTACCAGTCAGCATAGTGTTTGACAGGGATACGAGGTTTACATCTTACTTTTGTCAAAATATGCAAGAGAGTCTTGGTACCCGCCTAAAGTTCAGCACATCATATCACCCGCAGACAGATGGACGGTCAGAACGCACCATTCAGACCCTAGAAGATATGCTGAGAGCATGTATGCTTGATTTCAGTGGATCATGGAAAGATTACTTACATCTGGTGGAATTTTCTTACAACAATAGCTATCAAACGAGCATTCAGATGGCTTCCTTTGAAGTATTATATGGTAGAAAATGTCGTTCCCCAGTATGCTGGAGCGATATAGGCGAAAGACAGATCTTAGGACCAGAAATGGGTCGTTCGTACGGTGGAAAAAGTAAAAAAGATCCAAGGACACCTGTAAGCATCGTATGACAGACAAAAGCACTGGACAAACGTACAACAACGACCTCTAAAGTTTCGAGTTGGAGAACATGTGTTTTTGAATATCTTACCTACCCGAGGAACTATCAGATTCGGAGGAAGAGGAAAACTGAGTCCAGGGTACATCGGACCTTTCGATGTATTGGAACGCGTCGGAGAAGTTGCTTACAACTAGCCTTACCTTAGACATTGGAAGGATTACATGACGTCTTCCACGTATCCCAATTATGGAGGTACATTCCAGATCCAAGTCATATGCTGGACCACTCAGAGATCACTGTCGGCCCGAGTTTATCGTACCAGGAGGAGCCTGTAGAGATCCTAGATCGAAGCGAGAAGGTGTTGCGAGGCCAGACTATCCCTCTAGTTCGTATTGCATGGAGACATCATGCACCAGGTGAGTCAACCTGGGAACGAGAAGAGGATATTCGACAGCGTTTCCCTCATCTATTCCTAGACCAGAGTATGTCCTAATATTTTAAATCAATCTTCAGTTCTCATTGTATGTCTGTTTTAATTTCGAAGATGAAATATTCTAAGGAGGGTAGATTGTAAACTCCCTTGACCTGATTTTAGCATTTTAGGATTATTTTTAGCAATTTAGGATTTATTACAATATTTTAATTTATTTTGCTTACATATCCTATTGATTTGTGCACCTGTCCATCACCGAATTATTGGAGCTTTACCTTGACTGTTATCCCCGAACAAAGTTCACATACCTCTCATAGACATGCTAGACTATTTTTTTGAACCTTGTGCAACTCCCAGATACTCTGTTTTGTGCTTCGTTTTAGACGCACAAATATCGTTACAAACGTACGTATTTAAATTTCCAGACCTGTACCCATCTCAGTTCCAACAGACATTAGAGGCCCAATATGCACCTGTTTTGCCCAAACAAAAATACGCTATTATTCTACTTTGAGTATACTACATTTAGTATGTTTACACCATACTGAAATTATGGCCCTACCTATTTTTAAATAATTAGTAAACACCGTGCGCATTAATTATTAATTAATTAATTAATACGGTGACCCGTATCACCCAAAACCAAGCCCAGCCCCAGCCCAGACTCACCCCCCCCCACACTCTCAAGGCCCTCCCACAGCTTTCCCCCTCAATTCTGTGCATTTTAGCATTTTCAGGAATATGGTGTTTTCCCCAGACAAATTGCGTAATTACGCAATTTCCTAATTTAGGACCTCTGTACAATTTATAAAATTGCAGGAGTTTTTCTACAAATTTCCAGTATGAGGTGTCAGCCTCCTATTGGCCGGTGAACACATCGTCCATTTGGAAGTGGGTCCCACCTAAAAATATCTAGAAAATATCCTATAAATATCTATAGATATTTATTTATTAAAATATCTAAAATATTTATTATATAATACATAAATCCCTAAACCTAACCCTAGCCGTCAGCCGACACACCCCCCCCCCCCCCGCCGGAGCAGCTCCGCCTCCGCTCCGCGGCGAGCCGATCCCCCCCAGCCGGAACAGCTCTGCCTTCCCCCCGCAGCGGCCGACTTCCCCGCTCCTCCCTGTCCAGTAACTATCATCACCACCACCATTACATCTTCACCACCAGCCCCACTCGGCCATCCCCGTCCGGCCACACCCCATCATCCGGCCAGAACCCCTCGCTCCGGTCGGCGCAGTCACTCCCCCACCCGAATCTTTCGATCTTCAACTCCGGCCGCCTACTGCCAACAGTAGCATCCCCGTCCGGCCAGCACCCCGTAACCCGCTCCGCCCTCTAGCGCGCCGGCGAGCCCAGCTCCGGCCGAGCGCCGGCCAAGCCGCTCCAGCACTGATCAGCTGTGCCCGACTCCGCAGCTGACCTCGACCCTGCCTGCTGCCAACACAGCAGTCGACTTCGGCCCGGCCTTGCAGCCTCGTCCGACCGTCTGAAGGCTCCAGCGTGCAGCACCCCTGACCCGTCTGTCACGCCCCAGTCCCAAAATACGTAGGACTATGACACGTAAGCATGTCAGCCGTATGGATATGGAAACTCCAATATATGAAAACCAAATCAACACGTACGCTGTATTATGAATATCAAATCCACAAGTGGTATAAATATATCATAAGTCACAGGATATAATCTAAATCTCATCCACAAAAATCAAATATAATTAAATAACCAACATCTATGAAACTAGCTCTCAATAAGAAGTATCTAAGGATGATAGTTGGATGGAAACAAATCTACTACCAACTCGAATATAAGAGCAAATACAATATGAGTACAACACAATAAATACTATATAAGTATACCAGCTATCAATCACGGGCTTGAAGAGATGACATCCCCGAATCATATGTAGCCATCCGGATCTGCGCTCCTGCGAATACTCAAGAACAGATACACCTGGCAGGGGACCAGGTCCTCAGAGGGACATAACAAGATACTTAAACACATGCCAATAAAGTACTGAAATAAATATCCAAAGGGATCGCCTAACCGTCTAAGTGAATACAGTTAAGAACAACTTTCCCAACGCGTGGGCTATCTGGCTAAAATAGAATTGGCATGGTTCTCTTGGAGATCCAGGGGCCTACAAAGGCACGTCTTCTTTAGAACGGCGGAGGCCCGCTTGATAATATATAATATATAGTGGTCATCATGACCGCGCATCTCCGGCGGAGCGTACGGGTTACACAAGAAAAGTGCAACGGAGCCCACACGCCTTACTTGTTGTTCTCTCCACCCCATGCTCTAAGCATGTCACATCCATGACACGATAAACCTCTAATAACTGCCAAGTCTACTAGCATGCAAAGTTTCTAACAGTAGTTATTCCTAACGCACAGCCCACACGTACATGAGGCCAAACCATGCACGCAAGTCCGTGATCTATATGAGACTCACAACTCGTGTATCAACTGTGTCACGGCCAATGAACCTAATGATGCTACATGATAATGGGATAGTCTCATCAACAAGGTCAATGTAATACATAGATAAAAATATATCGCGACAACACCGTCGCGCACATTTTATATAACAGTTAAAATATATGAACTAAAGACAGAAAATAAAGATGCATGCAACATATAGAATATGAATAACAGTACAATGGCAAGGTATACTTGCCTGGCAAGGAAGCTGCAATGTACCAATAACCTGCTCCAGAAGTCACGCAGAACAAATCCATTATCCTATGTACACATAATATAATACAATAAAATTATTAGTCATTACACAACCACATTTATACTGGACTCAGGGGGTATACTAGGGGTAACACTAGTCATCTAACACGGTCAATTACGCGTTGAATTACGCGGGTGTCGGGTCTTTAAGTGTTGTACACAATCAGACAGTCGACTGACAGGTGTCTAAGCCTGTACGTTAAGGTACGCAAGGCGGATAATTCACAAGTTCTTAGGGTCAACATGGTCAAGGTAAGTACGGGACAGTCCACAGTGTCCTAGGGTCATACAGTCTAAATATATATATATATATAGTCATAATTATCAATTTAGCATTTACTTACATATATATGCATATTTATATAAAAATATAACCAGCAATTTATGTACAAAACTATTGGAATACATATATATATTAAATATGTACATAAATATATACCAATTAATACTAAGCTAATGATTAAATTAATATACATATACTAGATTGAATCATGTCTGCGTACGCGTACTGTATGAACGCGCGTTGGGTTCTCTGACTCAGGGTCTGATATAAACTAACCGTGGTAACGAAATGCTATTGTCCTACTGAAACACACACAAACATACAAAAAAAGGGAAGACAGACAGGTTTATACCTCGAAATACGTGCACGGGTACGACGGTAAGATTGACGAAGATGCCGACGAGGGTGATGATTGAGAGATATTTAGGGTTACTGTGTTGAATGAATGGTGATGATGATGATTACAGGATGGTGATAACGAGGAAGAGGATGATGTTGATGATGGTGATGATGATAACGATGATGGGGGTTGATGAAGTTCATGATGAAGATGATGATGAGTATGATGATAACGATGATGGGGGTGGATGAAGTTCATGATGAAGATGATGATGAGTATGATGATGGTTAGGGTATTGATAACGACGACAACGATGGCGTTGGTGATGATGATAGGAGTTGATGAAGATGATGAAGAGGAGGAGGATGTGGTGGGGATACAGCTCCGGCCAGGGGAGGGGGAGGTCCGGCCATGGAGATCTGGGAGAGAGGAGAAGAGGAGAGGGTGGTGATAATGTAGGTGGTGGTGGTGGTAGTGACTGCTGGTGGATAGCAGGGAGCGGGGTGGTCGGGGTGTGCAGGTCCGGCGAGGTCGACAAGGAGAAGAGGGTGGTCGTGCTGGTGGAGTGGTGGTGCTGGCCTGGGTGGCTCGGCGGGGGATGAGAGCAAGGAGGAGTGAAGGTCAGGGAGTCGGAGTTAATGGTGATGAGGTTGATAATGGCAATGCTGGTGGTGATGGGGTTGCTGCCATTCCGGCCAGAGGAGTCGTTCTATCGAGGGTGCTCGACGGCTCGGCGAAGGCGGAGGAAGGACAGGGGAGGGGAGGAGCGGTCTGAGAAGGGAGAAAGAAGAGGTGGAGATGAAGACGTGGTTGCTGCTCGATGCTGCGGGGGAAGTCGGAGTCGGGTTGCAGGCTGCTCCGGTGAGGGAAAGTCTCGACGAGGGGACGGAGGGTCGTGGCAGGTGGTGCTCCACGATGCAGGGGGTAGTGATGATGGAGTCGTGCAGCGAGGGGAGCCTACCGTCAATGGAAGTCGTCGATAGTGGTGGGACGAGGTCGACGGAGTCGGGCCTGGGCTCCGGCGATGACTCGGGGAAGTGGTGGACTCGACGGGGGTGATGGTGATGAGATGGTGGTGGTAGTTGATAACTCTCTGGCGGAGGAAAGCAGCGGGGTTGCTGTTAATGGAGGGGAGACGTCGACGGTGGTGGTTCAGCCGCCCCGGGGGTCGAGGTGACCGGAGCTCCGGCTGCGGGGGGGAAGGAAACGGGTGGGAGAGATGAAGGTGAATAGTAACGACTAGGGTGGTGTTTAGGTTTGGGAAAAAAATAGAAAAAGAAAAGTAATGGAAAAGATATTATATACACATGTGAAAGAGGGTTGAATATTTGACCTAGCATTGTTGGGCTTGGTCAACATCTCCTTGGGATGGGCCTTGGGCTCATATGAGAATGTTTGAGTTATAATTGCAGGGTTTAAAATACAAGGATGGGGTTTAAAATAAGTGGGGGCGATGTGCGCGTTGCACATCCAAAAAATTATGGGAAAAATCTATGTGAAGGAAAAAATAGGTTTCTTCACGTATTGTCCAAGGGTGGGGATACCTCAATATGTTTTTGCATAAAAGCCCCCCAACAATTGGAAAATTGCACAAAGGTGAAAAATTAGATTTAATTAATTAAATCGAACGCGCGCGATGTTCTAGAATTAACTAGGAGTACATGGGATTAAATCAGGCGGGACACAATTGTCAAGGGTGTAGAGGGGACAGTGTAGAATATTAATAAAATTTGGTTTGCACAAAATGGTCAAGATTGTGTCCCCAATTTCGATTGGGCCGCACAAGGGTACAAAATTGGAATTTATATCGAATTAAGAAATAACGTCCGTGACGTTTATTGTATGGCTAAAATATAGCATCAGAGAGCAATATTATAAGTTGTACAAGGGTCAGAATAGTAGGCGAACATGTCTACGATAAGATCGTGAAGTTTGTAGACAGGCAATGGCTAGTGAAGTACTCCAATTATCGAAGCAATGGTAAGGTGCGCTATACGATATTTAATTATTGCATAATTAAATAAAAGCCGTGTTCTAATTCTAATTAGTTCAAACTAGCCCTAGTTTCACTATCTAAGCAAATTAGGCCTAATTTTGGGTGAGAGGGTTTACAATCTACCCAACTTAAAATAATTTTGTCCTCGAAATTAAACTAGGGTAGGGTTTCCCTATCTAACCTCACTTGATTACAGTCTAAAGAATTCTTCTTAAGTTAACATTGCAGTTTCTACCCAACTTAAAATTTACCCATCTATCATCTAAGGCTATACATCTAAGAAGGCTATGAAACAAATTATTTAGTTATGTTATTGAACACCAAACATAACATCTATGGTATGTCCTTAATCATTTATAACAGAGGGTCACCAAGTCATATGATTAGTCTATGGGGTATACCTAGCACTATCAGTGTATCACTTATTTCCAAGCACGAGGTTTCGTCTTTCCGAAACAAGAAAAGACGGAAAATAATGGTAAAGAGTTCAAGAAGGGGTAATAGAATGAAAGTATGGGAATCGAAGTGTTCAAAGGACTCAAATGGGAATTGTCAAGACAGTGGTGGATTGAAACACTATTTGGTAATTTCTTATTCGCATGCTCACATCGGTGCGGTTATGTACTTGATATGATATGTTTCGTCATATCTAGAGGGTAAGTATATTTGTCTACTGGTCAATTATACATCTTAATCCACGTAAAATAGTATTGCGAAGGGCGAATCAAGCGCACTATTTCTAGCTAGACCATAATACACTGATTCTGATTAAATAATTTGTATTAGTGTGGTTGATCAGGCCCCAATAACACATATGTCATAAACAAGTTCGATATAAGATTAAGCTTGCAAAAACTAGGCTATAATAGCAGCATAATTCAAGGTAGCACAGAAAATATAACGCTGGATTATGATGAGAGAAGTTACAAAATAATTCAAGTTCGCAAAAGCAAAAACAACATAAGCAATAATAATAAAAAACTCTACAATCTCTACAGTTATCATACAACCTCCTTGTCTAAGTCGCTAGTCGACCAAATGGACCTCTAAATTCTATTGTCTGAATAAACACTGTCGTCTTAGCTAGCATACAATTAATGTCATACAGTTACACTTCATCAATGGATCACGAGGACTATGTGATACTAGGTGGTGAGGTATACTACCCAACTTGAAATAATTTAACTACTAATGTATTGTCTTAAGGATACTGTAGAAGCTCTTGCTAAGGTCTACGAGAAGGGATCTTGGTACTTATTAGGGTATCTGCTTACATTACATAGGTCATGGTCGTTTTATGCCTTAGTCATAGTGCTTATAGAACAAGTGTCAATAGCAAGAATAGAAAGGTTACTAGTCTCAAGGGAATGGAGTATAACTCGTATCGAGGTGAGGGTACAATTTATGCGATTTAAACTAAGGGATAATCACCAGGTCACAATCTACAAGAATAACTTAAACCATCAAGTTCTAACTACTAAGCACACAACTTCAAAATTTAACATTAACAACTATAATCATAGCAACTATATGTCCTTAACACAGAAAAATCACCTGGCCTACAATCAGAAGTGTCAGATGGCACGAGTTGAAGGATGAAGAAGAGAAAACATGATTAGTCGTCGCACAAGTAGCGAGCGCTAAGGTCGCAGAGGAACAACATATGAAATAGAGGGGCTTTAGATAGCATCATGGTTCTCTAAAGGGGAGTGGGGTGTTAGTTGCTATGTTTGAGGTATGATTAGGAAAATAGTCTAGTTATTGCTCTTGGCTTTCTAAGGTACTGTCTGCCTATCTCAAGACAAGAATCTAAATTTATAGTTCTCCAATACTTATCTAACTGTGTAGGTTAGGTTCAGTCCTAATGTTCAATATTGGTTCTCCATTGGTTCCTCAATACTAGGGTCAAACATTATGGTAAACTTTTAACTACTCTAGTAGCGTCTATACTACTCTTAAGTCTTCATAATACATCAAGGGATAATGGTAAACTAATTCTAGAGATAAGAAATCTAGGGTTCACTAGATATTCTAAACTTAGTGGTGTGTCTATACTCTCGTTGTATTCTTAATAGGTGTGCTACCATAATTATCATCCTAATAACAGGGGTTCCTATATTCTAGAAAAAGGCTATACTTAAAGAACTATTAGAGAAGTACAGGAATCAAGCAGGATACAATTGTTCGAATAGAACAGAGAGGAGGAAGATGAATCATAGTCAATTGTGGATGAGATCCTATACTCTAGTCCTATGTGCAGGCTTGTTCGGTACAGTAACGTAACCGAGACAATATGCTCTTGACCTGCATGGGCCACCATAAAAACATGTCACGCCCCAGTCCCAAAATACGTAGGACTAGGACACGTAAGTATGCCAGTCGTATGGATATGGCAACTCCAATATATGGAAACCAAATCCATACGTACGCTGTATTATGAATATCAAATCCACAAGTAGTATAAATGTATCACAAGTCACAGGATATAATCTAAATCTCATCCATAAAAATCAAATATAATTAAATAACCAACATCTATAAAACTAGCTCTCAATAAGAAGTATCTAAGGATGATAGTTGGATGGAAACAAATCCACTACCAACACGAATATAAGAGCAAATACAATATGAGTACAACACAATAAACACTATATAAGTATACCAGTTATCAATCACGGGCTCGAAGAGATGGCATCCCCGAATCATATGTAGCCATCCGGATCTGCGCTCCTGCGAATACTCAAGAACAGATACACCTGGCAGGGGACCAGGTCCTCAGAGGGACATAACAAGATACTTAAACACATGCCAGTAAAGTACTGAAATAAATATCCAAAGAGGTCGCCTAACCGTCTAAGTGAATGCAGTTAAGAACAACTTTCCCAACGCGTGGGCTATCTGGCTAAAATAGGATTGGCATGGTTCTCTTGGAGATCCAGGGGCCTACAAAGGCACGTCATCTTTTGAACGGCGGAGGCCCGCTTGATAATATATAATATATAGTGGTTATCATGACCGTACAGCTCCGGCGGAGCGTATGGGTTACACAAGAAAAGTGCAACGGAGCCCACACGCCTTACTTGTTGTTCTCCCTACCCCATGCTCTAAGCATGTCACATCCATGACATGATAAACCTCTAATAACTGCCAAGTCTACTAGCATGCAAAGTTTTTAACAGCAGTTATTCCTAACGCACGGCCCACACGTACAGGAGGCCAAACCATGTGTCACGACCCACACCCGGTTTAGGGGCACGAGTGCGTGGGTACGTCCAGCCTACGCCGCAGCATCGGCGGTAGAACGCTGTCAAGGTCTTGATACTATCTAGCTAATGTCACGCAAGCATCCAATCTCCATAAGGAGGCACGGATGACACAAATAAGATGAACAAATACTCAATCACAGGATCACAGCACGATAAGATTTCGAAACAAAAATTAAAATTAAACACAACACAAGTCCACAAGTAATATTCTAACTTAACAATATCCAAGTCTCATCAAAAGGCCGGAGACAAATCCGGTACCAAATAGTCTACTTAAAGAACTAACAATAAATAATAATCCCGGCTAGACCTTCCAGAATCACAACTAACTACCAAGTCTGCAGCTACTCACCATATGGTCCATAAAGTGTCGGACGGCGGTCCTCTAAGGCATAGTCTGGAAAAATATTTCCAGTCAGGAAGGAGCAAAGCAACACTCTCAAATAACAGTTCCATTAATTGATAATGTCTATAATACAATAAAACATGTCATGCTAGCTACTGAGAAAACAGTAAAATAAAAGCAATGGCAATTTAAGAGAGACAGGCAATGTAAAGAGACAGGCAATAGGCAACATGATACAGTCAGTGCATGTATGAAAATAAAAGAACAAGGTACAGTATCATTTACGGGTGATGTAGTATATGATTTAAAATAGGGAACTATAATCGTATTCTAAGTGTTTGAAATAGTAGTTTCAAAATATGATCGGCTTGGGAACATGTACGATAGCTACAAGGCCTGGCTAATCATGGGTGAAGAGCATGATTAACACTTGTAATTTCTATACTACAATAAGAGGTTATGATCATATTTCTTACTACTACTTCCCCGCCCCCAACTAGTACTGTGGATCCAACCATGACACGTCACGATACACGAGCAAGTCAAGTCTATCATGTACGATGTCTAAATATACATGTCGTGTACAATGTCAATACGATAATCAAGGTAACATCTCATGACTGCAGATCCAAGCTATACTAGTCCGTGTAGCACAGTATCAAAGATTCAGTTGTAACATTTCAAGATCATTGAACTTATAGCAATTATCAAGAATTGGAAATTATCAGAGAATGTACTTGCCTTGGGTCCTTAGCTGGTATTTATGGATGTCCTGTTCCAGAGTATCCCCTAGTAAACCAATAGTCTTATAAACATAACACAATTACAACACTTGTATCAGGGGCTATACTAACACACAATAGAAATACACTGGCCTTAGGGCTGCGCTAGGTACAATAAGGGTCACCTACTAGATAGGCCAACTATATATATTAATATCCCTTAATTACAATAATAGATATAAGTATAAATATATACACTTTAAAAAACTAATACCTGTATGTACATACAAACATATCTCAAATTAAATACATATACAAAATATACATGTATATATTATAAAAATGTGCTAAGGGTTTATACGAAAATATATATACCAAAATATGTTTTACAAGTACATATATATATCAATACTGTTTTATATATATACTATATATTTTTACCAAAATAATATTTATACCAAAATAATATTCATATTATATTCAGGTAATTATACCAATTAAATATATATATAACACTTACATTCACATTAATTAAATACATATAAATACATATACATTAATTACACTAATAATATAGTGTATATTTTATAAAGTACAATTTATGAAAAACAGTGTACATATAGGTATACAATTAATTACACATTATAAAATTAATTATACATACTATAATTATACAATTAAACATTAACAAAAGAAATAATATACATATCTTTAATTAACATTACTAATGCATTAATTTTATTAACATACCAATACATTATGTATTTAAATACTAATTAAAAAATGCTATACATATTCATGTATTTAAAGCAGTAATTAAATACATACTTGATTATACAATTTAATAAAAATAAATAATATACCTATTCATATGCATAATTTATACTTACATACATACCTATATACAATTAATCATTAATAAAATAGATACTATACATTTACCTATTTAATACACATAGTCTATATGAAAATAGAATACAATATTTAATATATCTCATTTAAAGGTATATATACCAATTTATCAAATACATACAATATATTAACATACACTATACTATACACATTAATTAATTTATATACAATACTTATACATTAGTTATATTAACATATGTATTAATTATATATACTATACATTCTGTTTAATTATTAATTAATTAAACAATAGACATATACCTCTACATATACTAATTTATACTCCTACGTATATATACGTATGTATATATACATATATATATATATATATATATATATATATATATATATATATATATATATATATATATATATATATACAGGAAGAAGAAGAAGAAGGGAGGAGAGAAGGAGAAGAGGGCTCACTGTGTGTTGGGCTTGCCGGCCGGAAAGATGGCCGGAGTTGCAGAGGAAGGAGGCAGTGGGCAGCAGGTCGGCGGGGGATGTTGCTGGCCTGCCGGAGTCGGGGTGCTCGAGGAGACTCGAGCGCGGGGATGTTGCCAGCGGGTTCAGAGGGCCGCCGGACCGGAGTAGGGATGGATGAGCTGCCGGAAATGGGGGAGTCGGGGACCGCCGGATGCGTCGAGGATGGGGAGTTGGGGAGCACAGCCACGGCGAGGGGAGGAGCCACCGGGCCGGGGCTGAACGCCGGAGGAAGAGGGCACAGCACGGGAGATCCGGCTGTAGGCCGGCTGATCGGAGCCTGGGTGGTCGGCCGCTAGGGTGCAGCGGGATCCGGCCGGCCGGAGGGTCGGGCTCGGCCCGTGAAGCCGCCGGAGAATAGTATGTGGGGGGGGGGGAAATGCACAGTATTCCCCCCCCCCCCTTCTCCTCTCAATTTGAATTTGAATTTAAGTGAAAGAAGAAAGAAAAACAATAAGAAGAAGAAGGAATAAGAAGAAGAAAAAGGAAAGAGAAGAAGAAAGGAAGAGAAGAAAAGAAGCTACATACGTATGAGAGAGGATGTGGGGGCTTGTGAGGTGGTGGTGTTTTCTAGGTTTCTTGGGATTAGGGTTTAGGATGGGACATGTCATTATATAGGATGAGGGGATTTTGATGGAGGGTTGTGATTGACCCTCTAAATGAGTGGTCTAGATTGAACATGAGGGAAATTAATTCATGTAGGAAAATGCAATTTGGTTCCCAAGTAAATAATCTTTCCATTTGGTCTTGCACAATGGGGTGATGACACCTACAATTGAATAATTGCAACTTAGCCCCTTAAATTCGAGAAATTGCACAAACACATGAAATGACAAAAATTTGGCGGGCGATTCGGGGTCCGGTGTTTTGTAGGGTCAGGGGACGCTGTAAGTTGGGTACGGGCTTAAATAGCAGGGCACTGGAATTAAATTGGGATTTTAGAATCAGATAAAATGGTATCCTCAAATTTAAATAGAAATAAATGCAAGTTGTGTTCAACAATTAATTAGGAGTACATGGAGCCAAAATCAGGTCAGGTCATCAATACCAATATTGAAGAAGACTCAGAACAGAATATTTCTCTAATTTGGGCCGCACGAAAAATAGGTCAAGATTGTCTCCAATTTCGATTGGAACGCACAATGATACAAAATAGGAATTTAAAAATAAACGTCCGCGACGATTTTTGTGCGGCCAGAAATAATGCGCAAAGAGCATAATTATGAGTTGCAAAAATAGCAGAATGGAAGGCGGGCATGTCTAGGGCAAGATTGTGAAATTTGTTGGAAGACAAAAGTCAGGATAGTGCTCCAAATATCGAAGCAAAGGCAATGCACAAAATATTAAATAAAATACAGTAATTAATTACACCTCCAATAAATTAATTCTAAAATAAAACAATTAACTTCAAAATTCCATAATTCCGACAGGTGCTCATCTACTGGCTTCTAGGTCAAGTCTACCAGCTAAAATAAATGAACACTGCATCTAATACTATATTTAATTACACATCACACATAATTATTTAAATTAAAAATATTATCATGCAATTATTTAATTGTAACTACAATAATATTAAATATTGCAAAAAGTCGAAAATACCCCTGTTTTCAGAATGTGGTAGTGACAAGTCTACCCACCTTAAAAGAATTTCGTCCTCAAAATTTAAAATCCTCATACTAGTGTTTAATCATACACATTATTATTTCCCTCAAAATTTAAATCCATTAACCATGAAATCAGGTAATAATCCGCAATGTCTTTTCACAAATAAAATTTCTGTAATTATTTGTATTCCTGAAAAAATCCTCAAAATAGAATCAAAGTCCCTTTTTATTAAAATTTCCTTGAAAGTTTGAGTTGATAATTCAATACCCGGAATTTAATATCCACTCCTCAAGAACTCAACAATATGATATTTAAGGATTCTCCAAATGTCACATCCAAATATAAAGTTCTAAAATTCATAACTTGCAATTAAATAAATACATTGATAAATCTCCCAAAATTTCCAAATTAATAACCAACTTAAACATGTCATAATCTTTCCTGGAATTAATTAACCACCAATTATGAAATGTTAATTTCTTAACCATTTATTTAAATCAATATTCATCCTCGAATTTTAATCATCTTGTTCCTCTTGTCAAGTCATAGCTCCTTTATGAATCTTCACTACAGTCAACACCAATAATCACGGTCTAAGAAAATTCTACCTATAGTCATACCACATACAATCTAGGGGGAACATACACGGTTATGGTCTCATTTGTTATGGTGTTGCAGTCTATGTATCAGGGGTACTACTAACTACATTCTAACAAGAAAATCATGCATACAACTATTGTACTAGGCAATCAATCAATCAAATAGGTAGGAACAGAATAAAGGAAAGAACAGAAACTGCTAACACATTACCTGCAGTATCGGTCCCTCGACCGTCACCGCAAATGCCCGCCCTGCTGGGGTGGTTCCCTTTGCGGGTGCTGAGCAATATACGGTTCCACAGGTAGCCTAACTGGATCTCTATAATCTGAAGCTGCACGCTGGCCGGGAAGATAAAGAACTCGAAGACAATCCCTTACTCGATGTCCCGTAGCGCCGCAGTGCAAACAAAGTCCTAGCCTCGTTCTACAGCTCTCCCAAAGGTGACCTGGCTTCTTACAGAAATGACAAGTCTGCTGTGTCTCTCTTGGAGGCCGTTGCTGATTCTGCTCAACACGGACTGGTGCCTGGTACTGTTGTTGATACTGATACGCCCATGGATGTTGCTGGATAGGAACTGGTGCTAGGTACTGCGGTGGATGCTGAAATATCCATGGTTGTTGCTGATTATGAAATGGTACTTGGTACTGTTGTTGGTACTGAATACGGGGATGCTTGGCTGGTCCTGCGCTATCATTCGTATCTTCAAAAGTATTATGACTCCTCTTAGGCCTGAGATCCAGATCCTCTTCTGCAATCTGAGCATCCATCAAGATAGCCTCAAAGGTAGCGGTACGACGACCAGAAGTTCGTGACTTAATCTCTCTCGTCAGTCCCTTTCTAAATTTCTGGGCTCGATCTCCTGGGTCTCGAATCATAGACGATGCAAAACGGCTCAATCTACAGAATTCTGCAGCGTACTCGTCGACCGACATGTTTCCTTGAACTAAGTCATGAAACTGACTTTCCAAGGTTCCCAATGCCACGTCGGGAAAGAACTTCTCCTTGAAGAGTTCCTTGAAGGTCTCCCAAGTAAGTCCTTGCGCAGTAATTCTCGACTCCGTGCGATACCACGTGAGTGCGATATCGAACATCTGACTGCCAGCGGCTTCTATTTGCAAATTCTCTGGAATCTGGGCCAATCGCAGACTTCTCTCTATATCCTCTAACCAGTCGTCAGCGTAGAGTATCCCTTCGGTGCCTTTGAACTCTCGAGGCATCATCCTTTTGAAATCCACTATAGTGCCTGATCTCTGCTGCTGGCCAGGAAACTGCTGGTATTGTGCTACTTTCTCCAAAGCTTGGAGAGTCACTTGATGAGCATTCTCCATATTTTCTTTCATCAGCTCGGTTTGTGCCTGGTACGCTTCTGCTTGCACCCTCTGAGCCTCAGCTTGAACTCGCTGAGCGTCTGCCGCCACTCTCTGGGCATCTACCATGCCTTGGATCAAGGTAAACATCTGCGTTCCGTTAATGGGCAAACCTCCGGGAATCGAAGTCGGAGGAGGAGGAAGGTTGTCCGTCACAGCTGCGGCAATCTTCTGGACAGGTGGAGGAGGAGGATCACCTACGTGCATCAGAGATGTAGGAGGAACTACGGCTGTCTGTCCATCAGGTAGAGAGGTGGCAGACCCCTCTAAAGCTGATGTTTCCGCTCTCATAGACCTTGTCTGCGACGACATCCTGAAGACAGATCCCAAAGAATCAATTTAGGCAAAAATACGATATCATCAAGGAAGGACAGTACAGTTCTAAGGAAGCAACATTCAAGATAAAAGATTGGAAATAAACCCTAGTTAGGATCGCACAGGTCAAAGATGCATCCAAGGTTTGATACCTCTATCCCCTAGGTATCACAGTTCTATCACAAACACACTCACTGCTAGCTTCCTTACCTACTGCAATCGCTGATACTAGTTATTCTTATCACTCAAGTGCATAACAGTTGCAATACACCATACTAACTACTGCTCTCTCTCTCTAATACAATCCTAGTTGAACACCCAAGCCAGTTGACAGTGAGATCTCTATTATACTCAAGCCAACAGATCCTTACACATGCATCTTATCTACTTATATTATAATATATCTCTCCCACCATAAAATCTTTATCCTTAATTAAAATTCCTCAAAATAACTCCTCGAATAAAATTTACAGTAGAATGCATACACTTTCCTCAGGGTCAATTATTTAAATACTGAAATGAAAACTTAATCGCTTCCAAAAATCCTTACAACTTGTCTAGGTTCATTGAATCGAATCTGAATCCTCAAAAATAAAATTTTAATAACAATATCTCAATCTTCTCAAAATTCAAAAATTTGAAATTCATTTTCAATCATCAATTTAAAATTTAAATCCACATCTTGTAGTCCAATAGCTCTAATATTAATCACTTTCACTGTCCTCATTGACGGGCATCATCAAATAATACCATAAATCAGTCTATAACTTCCTCTTAATATGAAGTCAAACCCTACTATGAAACCAAAATCCTAATTTAATACCTAATCAACAATCAACAAGTGAAACCAAAATCCTAATTTAATAACTAATCAACAATAATCAAATTCAATATCAATAAGTGAGAATGGACGGAACAAGGGAATGATTTTAAATTGGAAATTATAACAAGATTCTCAGGGGTCATCCCAGGAATCTCTCAAGGAATTATGATTGAGTATTTGCTCTCGTCCTAGTATCCTATGTCCTAGATCCTATTGCAGGCACGCAGTAGTATATCAAGGATGTCACACTACTACGACATCGCACAACTCGCAAAGTCTGACCTGCATGGGCCACCACTAAAAACGTGTCACGACCCGCACCCGGTTTAGGGGCACGAGTGCGTGGGTACGTCCAGCCTACGTCGCAGCATCGGCGGTAGAACGCTGTCAAGGTCTTGATACTATCTAGCTAATGTCACGCAAGCATCCAATCTCCATAAGGAGGCACGGATGACACAAATAAGATGAACAAATACTCAATCACAGGATCACAGCACGATAAGATTTCAAAACAGAAATTAAAATTAAACACAACACAAGTCCACAAGTAATATTCTAACTTAACAATATCCAAGTCTCATCAAAAGGCCGGAGACAAATCCGGTACCAAATAGTCTACTTAAAGAACTAACAATAAATAATAATCCCGGCTAGACCTTCCAGAATTACAACTAACTACCAAGTCTGCAGCTACTCACCATATGGTCCATAAACTGTCGGACGGCGGTCCTCTAAGGCATAGTCTGGAAAAATATTTCCAGTCAGGAAGGAGCAAAGCAACACTCTCAAATAACAGTTCCATTAATTGATAATGTCTATAATACAATAAAACATGTCATGCTAGCTACTGAGAAGACAGTGAAATAAAAGCAATGGCAATTTAAGAGAGACAGGCAATGTAAAGAGACAGGCAATAGGCAACATGATACAGTCAGTGCATGTATAAAAATGAAAGAACAAGGTACAGTATCATTTACGGGTGATGTAGTATATGATTTAAAATAGGGAACTATAATCGTATTCTAAGTGTTTGAAATAGTAGTTTCAAAATGTGATCGGCTTGGGAACATGTACGATAGCTACAGGGCCTGGCTAATCATGGGTGAAGAGCATGATTAACACTTGCAATTTCTATACTACAATAAGAGGTTATGATCACATTTCTTACTACTACTTCTCCGCCCCCAACTAGTACTGTAGATCCAACCATGACACGTCACGATACACGAGCAAGTCAAGTCTATCATGTACGATGTCTAAATATACATATCGTGTACAATGTCAATACGATAATCAAGGTAACATCTTATGACTACAGTTCCAAGCTATACTAGTCCGTGTAGCACAGTGTCAAAGATTCAGTTGTAATATTTCAAGATCATTGAACTTATAGCAATTATCAAGAATTGGAAATTATTAGAGAATGTACTTGCCTTGGGTCCTTAGCTGGTATTTATGGATGTCCTGTTCCAGAGTATCCCCTGGTAAACCAACAGTCCTATAAACATAACACAATTACAACACTTGTATCAGGGGCTATACTAACACACAATAGAAATACACTGGCCTTAGGGCTGCGCTAGGTACGATAAGGGTCACCTACTAGATAGGCCAACTATATGTATTAATATCCCTTAATTACAATAATAGATATAAGTATAAATATATACACTTTAAAAAACTAATACCTGTATGTACATACAAACATATCTCAAATTAAATACATATACAAAATATACATGTATATATTATAAAAATGTGCTAAGGGTTTATACGAAAATATATATACCAAAATATGTTTTACAAGTACATATATATATCAATACTGTTTTATATATATACTATATATTTTTACCAAAATAATATTTTTACCAAAATAATATTCATATTATATTCAGGTAATTATACCAATTAAATATATATATAACACTTACATTCACATTAATTAAATACATATAAATACATATACATTAATTACACTAATAATATAGTGTATATTTTATAAAGTACAATTTATAAAAAATAGGTGCTCATCTACTAGCTTCTAGGTCAAGTCTACCAGCTAAAATAAATGAACACTGCATCTAATACTATATTTAATTACACATCACACATAATTATTTAAATTAAAAATATTATCATGCAATTATTTAATTGTAACTACAATAATATTAAATATTGCAAAAAGTCGAAAATATCTCTGTTTTCAGAATGTGGTAGTGACACCATGCACGCAAGTCCGTGATCTATATGAGACTCACAACTCGTGTATCAACTGTGTCACGACCAATGAACCTAATGATGCTACATGATAATGGGGTAGTCTCATCAACAAGGTCAATGCAATACATAGATAAAAATATATCGCGACAACACCGTCGCGCATATTTTATATAACAGTTAAAATATATGAACTAAAGACAGAAAATAAAGATGCATGCAACATATGGAATATGAATAACAGTACAATGGTAAGGTATACTTGCCTGGCAAGGAAGCTGCAATGTACCAATAACCTGCTCCAGAAGTCACGCAGAACAAATCCAATATCCTATGTACACATAATATAATACAATAAAATTATTAGTCATTACACAACCACATTTATACTGGACTCAGGGGGTATACTAGGGGTAACACTAGTCATCTAACACGGTCAATTATGCGTTGAATTACGCGGGTGTCGGGTCTTTAAGTGCTGTACACAATCAGACAGTCGACTAACAGGTGTCTAAGCCTGTACGTTAAGGTACGCAAGGCGGATAATTCACAAGTTCTTAGGGTCAACATGGTCAAGGTAAGTACGGGACAGTCCACAGTGTCCTAGGGTCATACAGTCTAAATATATATATATATATATATATATAGTCATAATTATCAATTTAGCATTTACTTACATATATATTCATATTTATATAATAATATAACCAGCAATTTATGTACATAACTATTGGAATACATATATATATTAAATATGTACATAAATATATACCAATTAATACTAAGCTAATGATTAACTTAATATACATATACTAGATTGAATCATGTCTGCGTACGCGTACGTGTATGAACGCGCGTTGGGTTCTCCGACTCAGGGTCTGATATAAACTAACCGTGGTAACAAAATGCTACTGTCCTACTGAAACACACACAAACATACATAAAAGGGGAAGACAGACAGGTTCATACCTCAGAATACGTGCACGGGTACGACTGTGAGATTGACAAAGATGACGACGAGGGTGATGATTGAGAGATGTTTAGGGTTACTGTGTTGAATGAATGGTGATGATGATGATTATAGGATGGTGATGACGAGGAAGAGGATGATATTGATGATGGTGATGATGATAACGATGATGGAGGGTTGATGAAGTTCATGATGAAGATGATGATGAGTATGATGATAACGATGATGGGGGTGGATGAAGTTCATGATGAAGATGATGATGAGTATGATGATGGTTAGGGTGTTGATAACGACGACGATGGCGTTGGTGATGATGATGGGAGTTGATGAAGATGATGAAGAGGAGGAGGATGTGGTGGGGATACAGCTCCGGCCAGGGGAGGGGAAGGTCCGGCCATGGAGATCAGGAAGAGAGGAGAAGAGGAGAGGGTGGTGATAATGTAGGTGGTAGTGGTGGTGACTGCTGGTGGATAGCAGGGAGCGGGGTGGTCGGGGTGTGCAGGTCCGGCGAGGTCGACAAGGGGAAGAGGGTGGTCGTGCTGGTGGAGTGGTGGTGCTGGCCTGGGTGGCTCGACGGGGGATGAGAGCAAGGAGGAGTGAAGGTCAGGGAGTCGGAGTTAATGGTGATGAGGTTGATAATGGCAATGCTGGTGGTGATGGGGTTGCTGCCATTCCGGCCAGGGGAGTCATTCAGTCGAGGGTGCTCGACGGCTCGGCGAGGGCGGAGGAAGGACAGGGGAGGGGAGGTGCGGTCTGAGAAGGGAGGAAGAAGAGGTGGAGGTGAAGACGTGGTTGCTGCTCGACGCTGCGGAGGAAGTCGGAGTCGGGTTGCAGGCTGCTCCGGTGAGGGGAGGTCTCGATGAGGGGACGGAGGGTCGTGGCAGGTGGTGCTCCACGATGCAGGGGGTAGTGATGATGGAGTCGTGCAGCGAGGGGAGCCTACCGTCGATGGAAGTCGATGATGGTGGTGGGACGAGGTCGACGGAGTCGGGCCTGGGCTCCGGCGATGACTCGGGGAAGTGGTAGACACGACGGGGGTGATGGTGATGAGATGGTGGTGGTGGTTGATAACTCTCAGGCGGAGGAGAGCAGCGGGGTTACTGTTAATGGAGGGGAGACATCAACGGTGGTGGTTCAGCCGCCCCGGGGGTCGAGGTGACCGGAGCTCCGGCTGCGGGGGGGAAGGAAATGGGTGGGAGAGATGAAGGTGAATAGTAACGGCTAGGGTGGTGTTTAGGTTTGGGAAAAAAAATAGAAAAAGAAAAGTAATAGAAAAGATATTATATACACATTTGAAAGAGGGTTGAATATTTGACCTAGCATTGTTGAGCTTGGTCAATCCTTGGGATGGGCCTTGGGCTCATATGAGGATGTTTGAGTTATAATTGCAGGGTTTAAAATTCAAGGATGGGGTTTAAAATAAGTGGGGGCGATGTGTGCGTTGCACATCCAGAAAATTATGGGAAAACTCCATGTGAAGGAAAAAATAGGTTTCTTCACGTATTGTCCAAGGGTGGGGATACCTCAATACATTTTTGCATAAAAACCCCCCAAGAATTGGAAAATTGCACAAAGGTGAAAAATTAGATTTAATTAATTAAATTGAACGCGCACGATGTTCTAGAATTAACTAGAAGTACATGGGATTAAATCAGGCGGGACACAATTGTCAAGGGTGTAGAGGGGACAGTGTAGAATATTAATAAAATTCGGTTTGCACAAAATGGTCAAGATTGTGCCCCAATTTCGATTGGGCCGTACAAGGGTACAAAATTGGAATTTATATCGAATTAAGAAATAACGTCCGTGACGTTTATTGTGCGGCTAAAATATAGCATCAAAGAGCAATATTATAAGTCAAACCATCAAGTTACTCGATTTAAACTAAGGGATAATCACCAGGTCACAATCTACAAGAATAACTTAAACCATCAAGTTCTAACTATTAAGCACACAACTTCAAAATTTAACATTAACAACTATAATCCTAGCAACTATATGTCCTTAACACAGAATAAAATCACCTGGCCTACAATCAGAAGTGTCAGATGGCACGAGTTGAAGGATGAAGAAGAGAAAACATGATTAGTCGTTGCACAAGTAGCGAGCGCTAAGGTCGCAGAGGAACAACATATGAAATAGAGGGGCTCTAGATAGCATCATGGTTCTCTAAAGGGGAGTGGGGTGTTAGTTGCTATGTTTGAGGTATGATTAGGAAAATATTCTAGGCATTGCTCTTGGCTTTCTAAGGTACTGTCTGCCTATCTCAAGATAAGAATCTAAATTTATAGTTCTCCAATACTTATCTAACTGTGTAGGTTAGGTTCAGTCCTAATGTTCAATATTGGTTCTCCATTGGTTCCTCAATACTAGGGTCAAACATTATGGTAAACTTCAAACTACTCTAGTAGCATCTATACTACTCTTAAGTCTTCATAATACATCAAGGGGTAATGGTAAACCAATTCTAGAGATAAGGAATCTAGGGTTCACTAGATATTCTAAACTTAGTGGTGTGTCTATACTCTCGTTGTATTCTTAATAGGTGTGCTATCATAATTATCATCCTAATAACAGGGGTTCCTATATTCTAGCAAAAGGCTATACTTAAAGAACTATTAGAGAAGTACAGGAATCAAGCAGGATACAATTGTTCGAATAGAACAGAGAGGAGGAAGATGAATCATAGTCAATTGTGGATAAGATCCTATACTCTAGTCATATGTGCAGGTTTGTTCGGTACAGTAACGTAACCGAGACAATATGCTCTCGACCAGCATGGGCCACCACAAAAATATGTCACGCCCCAGTCCCAAAATACGTAGGACTAGGACACGTAAGCATGCCAGCCGTATGGATATGGCAACTCCATTATATGGAAACCAAATCCACACGTACGCTGTATTATGAATATCAAATCCACAAGTGGTATAAATATATCACAAGTCACAGGGTATAATCTAAATCTCATCCACAAAAATCAAATATAATTAAATAACCAACATCTATAAAACTAGCTCTCAATAAGAAGTATCTAAGGATGATAGTTGGATGGAAACAAATCCACTACCAACTCGAATATAAGAGCAAATACAATATGAGTACAACACAATAAACACTATATAAGTATACCAGTTATCAATCACGGGCTCGAAGAGTTGACATCCCCGAATCATATGTAGCCATCCGGATCTACGCTCCTGCGAATACTCAAGAACAGATACACCTGGCAGGGGACCAGGTCCTCAGAGAGACATAACAAGATACTTAAACGCATGCCAATAAAGTACTGAAATAAATATCCAAAGGGATCGCCTAACCGTCTAAGTGAATGCAGTTAAGAACAACTTTCCCAACACGTGGACTATCTAGCTAAAATAGGATTAGCATGGTTCTCTTGGAGATCCAGGGGCCTACAAAGGCACGTTATCTTTTGAACGGCGGAGGCCCGCTTGATAATATATAATATATAGTGGTCATCATGACCGCGCATCTCCGGCGGAGCGTACGGGTTACACAAGAAAAGTGCAACGGAGCCCACACGCCTTACTTGTTGTTCTCCCCACCCCATGCTTTAAGCATGTCACATCCATGACACGATAAACCTCTAATAACTGCCAAGTCTACTAGCATGCAAAGTTTCTAACAGCAGTTATTCCTAACGCACGGCCCACACGTACTGGAGGCCAAACCATGCACGCAAGTCCGTGATCTACATGAGACTCACAACTCGTGTATCAACTGTGTCAAGGCCAATGAACCTAATGATGCTACATGATAATGGGGTAGTCTCATCAACAAGGTCAATGCAATACATAGATAAAAATATATTGCGACAACACCATCGCGCGCATTTTATATAACAGTTAAAATATATGAACTAAAGACAAAAAATAAAGATGCATGCAACATATGGAATATGAATAACAGTACAATGGCAAGGTATACTTGCCTGGCAAGGAAGCTGTAATGTACCAATAACCTGCTCCAGAAGTCGCACAGAACAAATCCAATATCCTATGTACACATAATATAATACAATAAAATTATTAATCATTACACAACCACATTTATACTGGACTCAGGGGGTATACTAGGGGTAACACTAGTCATCTAACACGGTCAATTACGCGTTGAATTACGCGGGTGTCGGGTCTTTAAGTGTTGTACACAATCAGACAGTCGACTGACAGGTGTCTAAGCATGTACGTTAAGGTACGCAAGGCGAACAATTCACAAGTTCTTAGGGTCAACATGGTCAAGGTAAGTACGGGACAGTCCACAGTATCCTAGGGTCATACAGTCTAAATATATATATATATATATATATATATATATATATATATATATATATATATATATATATATATATATATATATATATATATAGTCATAATTATCAATTTAGCATTTACTTACATATATATTCATATTTATATAATAATATAACCAGCAATTTATGTACATAACTATTGGAATACATATATATATTAAATATGTACATAAATATATACCAATTAATACTAAGCTAATGATTAACTTAATATACATATACTAGATTGAATCATGTCTGCGTACGCGTACGTGTATGAACGCGCGTTGGGTTCTCCGACTCAGGGTCTGATATAAACTAACCGTGGTAACGAAATGCTACTGTCCTACTGAAACACACACAAACATACATAAAAGGGGAAGACAGACAGGTTCATACCTCAGAATACGTGCACGGGTATGACTGTGAGATTGACAAAGATGACGACGAGGGTGATGATTGAGAGATGTTTAGGGTTACTGTGTTGAATGAATGGTGATGATGATGATTATAGGATGGTGATGACGAGGAAGGGGATGATGTTTATGATGGTGATGATGATAACGATGATGGGGGTTGATGAAGTTCATGATGAAGATGATGATGAGTATGATGATAACGATGATGGGGGTGGATGAAGTTCATGATGAAGATGATGATGAGTATGATGATGGTTAGGGTGTTGATAACGACGATGATGGCGTTGGTGATGATGATGGGAGTTGATGAAGATGATGAAGAGGAGGAGGATGTGGTGGGGATACAGCTCCGGCCAGGGGAGGGGAAGGTCCGGCCATGGAGATCAGGGAGAGAGGAGAAGAGGAGAGGGTGGTGATAATATAGGTGGTAGTGGTGGTGACTGCTGGTGGATAGCAGGGAGCGGGTAGTCGGGGTGTGCAGGTCCGGCGAGGTCGACAAGGGGAAGAGGGTGGTCGTGCTGGTGGAGTGGTGGTGCTGGCCTGGGTGGCTCGGCGGGGGATGAGAGCAAGGAGGAGTGAAGGTCAGGGAGTCGGAGTTAATGGTGATGAGGTTGATAATGGCAATGCTGGTGGTGATGGGGTTGCTGCCATTCCGGCCAGGGGAGTCATTCAGTCGAGGGTGCTCGACGGCTCGGCGAGGGCGGAGGAAGGACAGGGGAGGGGAGGAGCGGTCTGAGAAGGGAGGAAAAAGAGGTGGAGGTGAAGACGTGGTTGCTGCTCGACGCTGCGGGGGAAGTCGGAGTCGGGTTGCAGGCTGCTCCGGTTAGGGGAGGTCTCGACGAGGGGACGGAGGGTCGTGGCAGGTGGTGCTCCACGATGCAGGGGGTAATGATGATGGAGTCGTGCAGCGAGGGGGAGCCTACCGTCGATGGAAGTTGACGATGGTGGTGGGACGAGGTCGACGGAGTCGGGCCTGGGCTCCGGCGATGACTCGGGGAAGTGGTAGACTCGACGGGGGTGATGGTGATGAGATGGTGGTGGTGGTTGATAACTCTCAGGCGGAGGAGAGCAGCGGGGTTACTGTTAATGGAGGGGAGACGTCGACGGTGGTGGTTCAGCCGCCCCGGGGGTCGAGGTGACCGGAGCTCCGGCTGCGGGGGGGAAGGAAACGGGTGGGAGAGATGAAGGTGAATAGTAACGGCTAAGGTGGTGTTTAGGTTTGGGAAAAAAATAGAAAAAGAAAAGTAATAGAAAAGATATTATATACACATTTGAAAGAGGGTTGAATATTTGACCTAGCATTATTGGGCTTGGTCAACATCTCCTTGGGATGGGCCTTGGGCTCATATGAGGATGTTTGAGTTATAATTGCAGGGTTTAAAATTCAAGGATGGGGTTTAAAATAAGTGGGGGCGATGTGCGCGTTGCACATCCAGAAAATTATGGGAAAACTCCATGTAAAGGAAAAAATAAGTTTCTTCACGTATTGTCCAAGGGTGGGGATCCTCAATACGTTTTTGCATAAAAGCCCCCCAAGAATTAGAAAATTGCACAAAGGTGAAAAATTAGATTTAATTAATTAAATTGAATGCGCACGATGTTCTAGAATTAACTAGGAGTACATGGGATTAAATCAGGCGGGACACAATTGTCAAGGGTGTAGAGGGGACAATGTAGAATATTAATAAAATTCGGTTTGCACAAAACGGTCAAGATTGTGTACCCAATTTCGATTGGGCCGCACAAGGATACAAAATTGGAATTTATATCGAATTAAGAAATAACGTCCGTGACGTTTATTGTGCGGCTAAAATATAGCATCAAAGAGCAATATTATAAGTCAAACCATCAAGTTACTCGATTTAAACTAAGGGATAATCACCAGGTCATAATCTACAAGAATAACTTAAACCATCAAGTTCTAACTACTAAGCACACAACTTCAAAATTTAACATTAACAACTATAATCCTAGCAACTATATGTCCTTAACACAGAATAAAATCACCTGGCCTACAATCAGAAGTGTCAGATGGCACGAGTTGAAGGATGAAGAAGAGAAAACATGATTAGTCGTCGCACAAGAAGCGAGCGCTAAGGTCGCAGAGGAACAACATATGAAATAGAGGGGCTCTAGATAGCATCATGGTTCTCTAAAGGGGAGTGGGGTGTTAGTTGCTATGTTTGAGGTATGATTAGGAAAATATTCTAGGCATTGCTCTTGGCTTTCTAAGGTACTGTCTGCCTATCTCAAGACAAGAATCTAAATTTATAGTTCTCCAATACTTATCTAACTGTGTAGGTTAGGTTCAGTCCTAATGTTCAATATTGGTTCTCCATTGGTTCCTCAATACTAGGGTCAAACATTATGGTAAACTTCTAACTACTCTAGTAGCGTATATACTACTCTTAAGTCTTCATAATACATCAAGGGGTAATGGTAAACCAATTCTAGAGATAAGGAATCTAGGGTTCACTAGATATTCTAAACTTAGTGGTGTGTCTATACTCTCGTTGTATTCTTAATAGGTGTGCTACCATAATTATCATCCTAATAACAGGGGTTCCTATATTCTAGCAAAAGGCTATACTTAAAGAACTATTAGAGAAGTACAGGAATCAAGCAGGATACAATTGCTCGAATAGAACAGAGAGGAGGAAGATGAATCATAGTCAATTGTGGATAAGATCCTATACTCTAGTCCTATGTGCAGGTTTGTTCGGTACAGAAACGTAACCGAGACAATATGCTCTCGACCTGCATGGGCCACCACAAAAATATGTCATGTCCCAGTCCCAAAATACGTAGGACTAGGACACGTAAGCATGCCAGCCGTATGGATATGGCAACTCCATTATATGGAAACCAAATCCACACGTACGCTGTATTATGAATATCAAATCCATAAGTGGTATAAATATATCACAAGTCACAGGGTATAATCTAAATCTCATCCACAAAAATCAAATATAATTAAATAACCAACATCTATAAAACTAGCTCTCAATAAGAAGTATCTAAGGATGATAGTTGGATGGAAACAAATCCACTACCAACTCGAATATAAGAGCAAATACAATATGAGTACAACACAATAAACACTATATAAGTATACCAGTTATCAATCACGGGCTCGAAGAGTTGACATCCCCGAATCATATGTAGCCATCCGGATCTACGCTCATGCGAATACTCAAGAACAGATACACCTGGCAGGGGACCAGGTCCTCAGAGGGACATAACAAGATACTTAAACATATGCCAATAAAGTACTGAAATAAATATCCAAAGGGGTCGCCTAACCGTCTAAGTGAATGCAGTTAAGAACAACTTTCCCAACACGTGGGCTATCTAGCTAAAATAGGATTAGCATGGTTCTCTTGGAGATCCAGGGGCCTACAAAGGCACGTTATCTTTTGAACGGCGGAGGCCCGCTTGATAATATATAATATATAGTGGTCATCATGACCGCGCATCTCCGGCGGAGCGTACGGGTTACACAAGAAAAGTGCAACGGAGCCCACACGCCTTACTTGTTGTTCTCCCCACCCCATGCTCTAAGCATGTCACATCCATGACACGATAAACCTCTAATAACTGCCAAGTCTACTAGCATGCAAAGTTTCTAACAGCAGTTATTCCTAACGCACGGCCCACACGTACTGGAGGCCAAACCATGCACGCAAGTCCGTGATCTACATGAGACTCACAACTCGTGTATCAACTGTGTCACGGCCAATGAACCTAATGATGCTACATGATAATGGGGTAGTCTCATCAACAAGGTCAATGCAATACATAGATAAAAATTTATCGCGATAACACCATCGCGCGCATTTTATATAACAGTTAAAATATATGAACTAAAGACAAAAAATAAAGATGCATACAACATATGGAATATGAATAACAGTACAATGGCAAGGTATACTTGCCTGGCAAGGAAGCTGCAATGTACCAATAACCTGTTCCAGAAGTCGCACAGAACAAATCTAATATCCTATGTACACATAATATAATATAATAAAATTATTAGTCATTACACAACCACATTTATACTGGACTCAGGGGGTATACTAGGGGTAACAGTAGTCATCTAACACGGTCAATTACGCATTGAATTACGCGGGTGTCGGGTCTTTAAGTGTTGTACACAATCAGACAGTCGACTGACAGGTGTCTAAGCATGTACGTTAAGGTACGCAAGGCGAACAATTCACAAGTTCTTAGGGTCAACATGGTCAAGGTAAGTACGGGACAGTCCACAGTGTCCTAGGGTCATACAGTCTAAATATATATATATATATATATATATATATATATAGTCATAATTATCAATTTAGCATTTACTTACATATATATTCATATTTATATAATAATATAACCAGCAATTTATGTACATAACTATTGGAATACATATATATATTAAATATGTACATAAATATATACCAATTAATACTAAGCTAATGATTAACTTAATATACATATACTAGATTGAATCATGTCTGCGTACGCGTACGTGTATGAACGCGCGTTGGGTTCTCCGACTCAGGGTCTGATATAAACTAACCGTGGTAACGAAATGCTACTGTCCTACTGAAACACACACAAACATACATAAAAGGGGAAGACAGACAGGTTCATACCTCAGAATAAGTACACGGGTACGACGGTGAGATTGACGAAGATGACGACGAGGGTGATGATTGAGAGATGTTTAGGATTACTGTGTTGAATGAATGGTGATGATGATGATTACAGGATGGTGATAACGAGGAAGAGGATGATATTGATGATGGTGATGATGATAACGATGATGGGGGTTGATGAAGTTCATGATGAAGATGATGATGAGTATGATGATAACGATGATGGGGGTGGATGAAGTTCATGATGAAGATGATGATGAGTATGATGATGGTTAGGGTGTTGATAACGACGACGACAATGGCGTTGGTGATGATGATGGGAGTTGATGAAGATGATGAAGAGAAGGAGGATGTGGTGGGGATGCAGCTCCGGCCAGGGGAGGGGGAGGTCCGGCCATGGAGATAAGGGAGAGAGGAGAAGAGGAGAGGGTGGTGATAATGTAGGTGGTGGTGGTGGTGGTGACTGCTTGTAGATAGCAGGGAGCGGGGTGGCTCGGGGTGTGCAGGTCCGGCGAGGTCGACAAGGGAAAGAGGGCGGTCGTGCTGGTGGAGTGGTGGTGCTGGCCTAGGTGGTTCGGCGGGGGATGAGAGCAAGGAGGAGTGGAGGTCAGGGAGCCAGATTTAATGGTGATGAGGTTGATAATGGCAATGCTGGTGGTGATGGGGTTGCTGCCATTCCGGCCAGGGGAGTCATTCAGTCGAGGGTGCTCGACGGCTCGGCGAAGGCGGAGGAAGGACAGGGGAGGGGAGGAGCAGTCTGAGAAGGGAGGAAGAAGAGGTGGAGGTGGAGACGTGGTTGTTGCTCGACGCTGCGGGGGAAGTCGGAGTCGGGTTGCAGGCTGCTTCGGTGAGGGAAGGTCTCGATGAGGGGACGGAGGGTCGTGGCAGGTGGTGCTCCACGATGCAGGGGGTGGCGATGATGGAGTCGTGCAGCGAGGGGAGCCTACCGTCGATGGAAGTCGTCGATGGTTGTGGGGCGAGGTCGACGGAGTCGGGTCTGGGCTCCGGCGATGACTCGGGGAAGTGGTGGACTCGACGGGGGTGATGGTGATGAGATGGTGGCGGTGGTTGATAACTCTCAGGCGGAGGAGAGCAGCGGGGTTGCTATTAATGGAGGGGAGACATCGAAGGTGGTGGTTCAGCCGCCCCGGGGGTCGAGGTGACCGGAGCTCCGGCTGCGGGGGGGGAAGGAGACGGCTGGGAGAGATGAAGGTGAATAGTAACGGCTAGGGTGGTGTTTAGGTTTGGGAAAAAAATAGAAAAAGAAAAGTAATAGAAAAGATATTATATACACATGTAAAAGAGGGTTGAATATTTGACCTAGCATTGTTGGGCTTGGTCAACATCTCCTTGGAATGGGCCTTGGGCTCATATGAGGATGTTTGAGTTATAATTGCAGGGTTTAAAATACAAGGATGGGGTTTAAAATAAGTGTGGACGATGTGCCCTTTGCACATCTAGAAAATTATGGGAAAAATCCATGTAAAGGAAAAAATAGGTTTCTTCACGTATTGTCCAAGGGTGGGGATACCTCAATAAGTTTTTGCATAAAAGCCTCCAACAATTGGAAAATTGCATAAAGACAGAAAATTAGATTTAATTAATTAAATCAAATGCACACGATGTTCTAGAATTAACTCGGAGTACATGGGATTAAATCAGGCGGGACACAATTGTCAGAGGTATAGAGGGGACAGTATAGAATATTAATAAAATTTGGTTTGCACAAAACTGTCAAGATTGTGTCCCCAATTTTGATTGGGATGCATAAGGGTACAAAATTGGAATTTATATCGAATTAAGAAATAATGTCCGCGACATTTATTGTGCGGCTAAAATATAGCATCATAGAGCAATATTATAAGTTGTACTAGGGTCAGAATAGTAGGCGGACATGTCTAGGATGAGATCGTGAAGTTTGTAGACAGGCAATGGTTAGTGAGGTTCTCTAATTATCGAAGCAACGGTAAGGTACGCTATACAATATTTAATTATTGCATAACTAAATAAAAGCTGTGTTCTAATTCTAATTGGTTCAAACTAGCCCTAGTTTCACTATCTAAGCAAATTGGGCCTAATTTTGGGTGAGGGGGTTTACACCGTCCAGTCCGGCACAGCAGCTCCCCGACTTCAGCGAGCTGCAGCGGCCGACTCGGCTGTGCACCGGACTCCGGCAGTGCATCCCAGCGACTGCTCCGCTGTGCAGCCCTTCAACCCGCTCGACTCGAACCCCGGCCGCTCATCGTCGACCTCCCAGCCCCACACAGCATCGACGACCCGCTACCCTAGCCCCGGATAAGGCTAACCCGGACACAGCAGCATTCCAGAACCCAGACACGGCTGACTCAGGACACAGCACCTTGACCCGGACACGAGAAATCCTCGTTCCACGAAGCCCTGTTCAGGTAATCCGTTCTCTCTCCTCGTTAATCCGATTTTTGTTCCGCCAGTTATGACGTGTAGGCTGTGTAACCCTCTCGATGCCCGTGTAACCCGCTCGGTGCGTCGCGTCCTGTGGCGATCGCAAACTGCGATCCAAAAACAGGAAAAGCAACATCCCATTTTCACCTGAAACTGAGTACGCCCCGCCAAACGGAATAACTTGGTCGCGCGTGGTCTTCACCAAAATGTGCGCGCCGTTGATACGAATGTGCAAAATTTTGCAGAAGTTAATTTGGATATGCGTGCACACCGGAATCAACGCATATTCGCCGACAATGCCCCGTATTCGTCTGTTCTGGAATATGCTGTAACTTTGTGTACACACGCCGGATCAAAACGAAACTTGCGTCATCAGACTCGTAGTGATACGCTGGTCCTGTGACCCAAGTTTGGTTCGATTCTGAGAATGTGGACAAAATCCCGTATCGTGGGCCCCACGGCTCCACTTGACTGGCAATTTTGTGATCGACTCATCGGAATCCAGTTCTGGACATTCCGTTGGGTTCGTATCGACGTTCTGGACTTGTTGACACTAAGTTTGGCAAATTTGGAGACCATTGGTTCTGACACATTTTTCGGTACAAAGCGGCCCACATGTGGACCCCGCTTTGACCAGAAAATGTGATTTTTACCCTTGTTTTCAAATTGGACTTAAGGACAGGTATTTCTAGCTATTTGATATTTTCTGAGACTGTTGGTGATATTTATTTCAGCTTTTGGATGAGTACCTACAGGATCCACTGATATAGGGATAACTGTTGGTATTCAAACCCTGGGCAAGTATAACTTGCCTTGTTGTACTGTTTAAATCCAGTTATTTTAGTTACATATTTATTTATTTTAATATTATATAAATGTGTGCGTCCGAGCAGACTCGGGTGCAGTCAACGAAGACGTTGACGTTAGGACTTGTGTCTGACCTAGTGTCTAGTAGACCCACCTAAAGTTGTGGAGTTATTGGTATGACTCCCCAGGCCTTGACACGTATCATTACACATCACAAAGTGAGTTCATGTAGGGATGCGTGTCTCATGCACGACTAGCCATCAGTGTGAGCAACATGTATAATGGTATATAGCTTAGTTGTTTATTTTATAGAGACTTGCATCATAGTACGAGATGTCCACGTCGTGTTCATGACTTGTACATCTACATTGGGCGGGGAAGATACTAGTAGGCGTATGGGACACCCCCCTCCTTGTATGTTATACCTTCGTACCATGCTCCTCGGAGATGGACGATTGCAGAGCTACCCATGTGTCTGGGGGCATATGACACATATACTAGCCAGTTATGACGATTGGTGAATTAAGTCAGCATATGTCTAGTCTACACTTTCCCATATGTACTATAAGGTCTTCATATTGTATTTACTTAGATGGTTAGCACACCCCCTTTATTTATTCAGTATTTATATTATGGCATGTTTCTATGTATCTTGTTATGTCCCTCTGAGGACCTGGTCCCTTTTCAAGTGTGGATGTTCATGAGTATTCGCAGGAGCGTAGATCCGGACATGTTACGTATAGTCCGAGGAGGTCTTCTCTTCGAGCCTCATGATTGTCAGATGTTGTTCTTATATGGTGTGTATCTGGTTTATTTTATATTCTATTTCGGCAGTGGATTTGTTTCCATCCGACTGTCATTCTTTAGATACTTATTATTGAGATCTAGTTGCATGGTTATTGGTTATTCATATTTGATTTCTGTGGATGAGATTTAGATTATACCCTGTGACTTGTGATAGTTTTACCACTTGTGAATTATTGTTCATTATACAGCGTACGTATGTATTTATGGTTTCCATATATTGGAGTTGCTATATATACAGGCGGCTGGCATGCTTACGTGTCCTGGTCCTACGTATTTTAGGATTGGGGCGTGACAACCATCTCCATTTGGTAGAGTTTGCTTACAACAACAGCTACTAGGCTAGTATAGAGATATCACCATTTGAGGCTCTGTACGATCGGAGATATCGTACTCCCTTGTCATGGAACGATGTTGGAGAGAGAGCTTTGCTAGGACCAGAGATGGTTGTGGATGCAGCAGAGAAGGTTCAGTTGATCAGAGACAAACTTTGAGAGGCGCAGGACAGACAGCGGCAATGGGTCGATAGCTACCGGAGACCCTTGGAGTTTGAGGTATAGTTTAGATTTTATTTTATGCTTGATATTGGTTATTTGTTATAGATTATGTTCTTAAGGCTGTATTTTGTTCTAGGTCAGAGGTTTGGAGTTTCTGAGGATTTCTCCGACACGAGGTACGATTCATTTTGGTGGAGGTGGGAAGCTTAATCCGTGATTCATCGAACCTTTCACTATTCTAGAGAGGGTCGGTACAGTTGCTAATAGACTAGACTTGCTACCTGCATTAAAGGGAGTGCATAACGTGTCTCACGTATCGCAGTTGAGATGGTACATGGCGGATCCTAGTCATGTGTTGGATCACTCACAGATAGAGGTGGGCCCTACTCTTAGCTATCCAGAGCAGCCAGTTGAGATTCTGGATCGGAGAGAGAAGGTGCTGAGGAACCAGAATATTCCTTTGGTATGCGTCACATGGAGGCATCACTCTCTGGGGGAGTTCACCTGGGAGAGAGAGGAGGAAATATGAGAGTGTTACCCATATTTGTTTGTGCCTTGAGGTATGTTCTTTTCTAGTTATGTTCTATTCTTTTTGTTCTGTTCTGTTCTGTTATTTTCTGGGGATAGTTTTCGTCTTTGAATTTCGAGGACAAAATTATTTTAAGGAGGGTAGACTTGTCACTACCATATTTTCTAGGAGAGGATATTTTAGTCATTTCATAATTAATTAAATATTATGCATGATGAATAATTATTTATTATATTATTTAATTATTGTTAGATGTTAGTTTAATATTTAGACTTGTGTTAGTGGACCTAACTAGTTTAGATTAGATCCATGGACCAACATTTATTATTAGTTAGATTTGAGCCCAATTAGAAGCCCATTGATTAAAAGAAGGATTAACTTAATTAAATCATTAGACTAGAACCTTCTCTCCTTAATTATTTCTTTATAAGAGGCGCCAAGGGGTATAATGGACATTACATAGTATCTTGAGGAAGGGCAAGTGGGGGCGGTCATTATAAAGAGAGGAAAAAAGTTTCTCTCTCCTCTTTTTATTTCAAATCTAGATCTAGAATTTTTCTCAACCAAATTCATTCATTCCTACATCATTTTTCTACCAAATTTTATCACAAATTTCTTTGCAAATCACCATTAGAGACTGGTGGAGCAAGGATCTACAAGGAGGAAGCAAAAATCTACAAAGAGGAGCAAGGATCTACAAGTTGAAGGCCAATTTTATCATATTTGGAGGTTGCATTGGGAATCCATCTCCCAATAGATACAATTCAGATTTTTTCCCGTCAATTAGGTTCTAAATATGAGAATTAACTATGAGAAACCAACCCATATATATAGGCTACCCATAGGAATGGGAATTGAGTTCATAGGAGGCCTATGGAGAAAGTTATGGTACTTTTTGTGTCAATTTTGAGGAAATTTCGAGATTGATACTTGTTGTGATTGTCAATTGGTCTTATAGATCCAAGTGACATGTGTTTGTGTGTTTGTGACTAGTGGCATGTCCATAATTGGATACATGTAGGTCGTATCCCAATAAATTGGTGATACATATTATTTTGGGGGGTTTTCCTCCGACACGGGGCTATATGCATGTAACATTTTGACCCAGACACGTAGATGTATATTTGACTCTTCGTATTGTTCATATATAGTAATTTTGAATTGCTCGTTTCCTTCGGGGTACGTTTGGTTGTGTGGTGGACTCGTGTCGCAAGCGTATCATAGATCTAGTGTGATACGGGTGTGATGCACTCTACGTGGTTGTTGTGTTGCATTCTAGATCCAATTCCCTTTGTTCTTAGCCATTTGTAATATATATATATATATATATATATATATATATATATATATATATATATATATATATATATATATATATATATATATATATATATATATATATGTATATGTGTATTTATATATACGTACTTTTATATATGTGTTTGTATATATATGCATATGTATATAGTTTGAGAGGGGTATTATATATATATATATATATATATATATATATATATATATATATATATAATATGAGTGTGTGGGTATATGAACATTTATATGTTATGAATCTAGATATATTAGATAGTGTACATAGATATATATTATAGCTACTAGGGAGAGTGGTTATATATATATATAATATGTGAGAGAATGAGTGTGTGCATATATGAACATTTATATGTTATGAATCTAGATATATTAGATAGTGTACATAGATATATATTATAGCTACTAGGGAGAGTGGTTATATATCTATGTAGTTAGATAGAGTGTGGATAAATACATATATGAGTATGCTTGTAGGTGTGTGTGATAGGGGGCTAGGATTGAGGCAGTGTGCACGCAGTCACTGCACAGTGCAGTAACCGAGTTGGTACAGCAGCAGCAGCAGCATCATGTAGGAGCAGCAGCATCATGTAGGTGCAGCAGTAGCAGCAAGTAAAGGAGCAGCAACAGCAGCATGAAGGAGCAGCAGCAGCATGAAGGTGCAGCAGCAGCAGCAGCAGCAGCAGCGGGTAGATCAGCAACTGCAACAACAGTGCTAGCCCGCAGCAACAAGTGCAAGCTCCAGCATTTCGGTCAGCACCTACAACTAGTTAAGGTATGGTTTAGTTAGTTATTTGTTAGTATAGCTAGTAGATAGCTAGCTAGTTTGGTAGTAGTTAGATATATATACTAGTGATACTATTAGTATTGAGTATGTATTGATATCTCTAGTAGTGTTATGTAGATGTATGTATACATGTATATATGTATATTTGTAGTAGTTAGCTAGTAGTATTGTGTTAAGTGATAGTTGTTAATTTATAGTTAATTTGGATAATTAGTACATATTAGTATATACCTAAAGAATGGGAAGTTAATATATACTAGATATCATATTTACCTTGAGATACCAAGGTAAGTGTCAAGGTAATTGAGAGATACACAAGGTATTTGGATTTGGGTACCAAGATGAGTGTTTAGTGGTGCGATACCGAGTTGGTTCAAAGCCAAGGCATCCACATAGCATTTGGTAGTTAGGATTTATATATATAATATTGTTTGAATATGCATATATGATTATTTCATATCTCTCGTTTGCGTATCCTGAGATACGGTATCTTAGTATCCTAGATTTAGCTTGTATGACCTAGTTTCATAGTTTATGAACCCAACATCATTGAGATAGACTCATGCAACCTAGAAATAGGTAGTTTGACCAAGTTTGATTAATTTGACTTATAGTTGACCTAGTTTGACTGTTTTGACTTAGAAATGACTTTTTGACCTAGAAGTTGACTAGTTTAACTTATTTTAATTCCAAAATCTTGTATTGATATTGTATTCCCTATCTAGGTCTTCGAGGCCCCGTACCGGACATATGTGATACTATTCACCGGACTTCAGGTGAGTATATTCTCTGATAGTTTCTCATTTATGATATCATCTATGTTCATTGTATTTAGTGTAGATATCCATGATTTCTTGACACGATTGTCACGCTCCAGTCCTAAAATACGTAGGACTAGGACTACGTAACACGTCAGCCGTATGTATACGAACTCCAATATATGGAAACCATATACACACGTACGCTGTACATGAATATCCAATCCACAGTGGTAATATACTGTCACAACAAGACACATGCAATCTATATCTCATCCACAACACAAATAGATAAATAAATAGAAAATAATAACTGAATATCAAATAAGCAGTCTCAAAGTATGATAGTCGGATGGAAACAAATCCACTGCAAATCGACTATACTAAACTACTAAAGAGAGAAGAGAATAAACTCTAATATAAGAATAAATGTCTCGAAAAGAATAACAACTAGAATCTCTAAACAGCTGCGGTGAATCACAAATAATCTGAAGGTAAGACCTCCTTAGTCTGATAAGTAGCGTCAGGTCCAGGCCCATACTCCTACGGATACTCCTGCTCATCTATATATGGAAAGGGACCAGGTCCTAAGAGGAACGTAACAAGATACATATAAACATGCAAATAAAGTACTGAAATGTAAACATCCAATGGGGTCGCCTAACCGTCTAAGTGAATGCAGTTTGAGAACAACTTTCCACCAAGTGGGCTATCTGGCTAAAAATGGGATTGGCATGGTTCTCTTGGAGATCCAGGGGCCTACAAATCATGTCGTCTTTTAAACGCCAGAGGCCGCCTGATAATATATAATATATAGTGGTCATCATGACCGTGCATCTCCGGCGGAGCATACGGGTTACAAGGGAAAAAGTACAAAGGAGCCCAAATGCCTTACTTGTTGTTCTCCCCACCCCATGCTCTAAGCAAGTCACATCCATGACACGATAAAACCTCTAATAACTGCCAAGTCTACTAGTATGCAAAGTTTTTATCAGCAGTTATCCCTATCCGTCGCACGACCTATACGTACCAGTGGCCAGCCGAATACGCAAGTCTGTGTCCTATATGTGACTCACTCTCATGTAAGAATAGTGGCTTGGCCAATGAAACATAAAATACCTCATGATAATGGGGTGGTCTCATAAAGTAGGTCCAATGCATATACATAAATAAAAATAGAATACGACGACACCGTCGTTGCACCCAAGTTTCCTTGGACGTGCAGTTTATATAGCAGTTAAAATAAATGAACTAAATAAGCAGAAATAAAACATGCATGCATCATATAGAATGTAAACAAAGTACAATGGCAAGGTATACTTTCCTGGCAAGAAATTTGTATAGTGAAAGCGTCCAAATGTCAAGGACACGGAATCAGAAAACAAAGCCTCCAAACAAACGTCTCCAGATGCTGAAATAGACATCACCAACATTTTCAAAATCAGCAAAATAGCTAAAAATCACTACCCTTTCGTCCAATTTGGACACAGGGGCAAAACGGTAATTTTGAGTCAAAGTATGTTCCACGTGTGGCCAACTTTGCACCAAAAAGCGTGCCAAGGGTAACAGTCTCTAAATAGAACATAACATAGGTCAAACAAACTCTAAAAGTCCGTATGAACTCAACGTTATGTCCAAATATCGATTCCGGTGAGCCGAACACAATTTCGCCCAAAAAGTCAACCGTGGGGCCCGCCAATTCGCAACTTGGTCAACTATCTCAGAATTGCGTGAAAATTGGGTCACAGGACCAGCGTGTTACCATGAGTCCAGTGGCGCAAGTTTTGTCGCAATCTGACGAGCGTGCACTAAATACGCAGGGATTTTGTAAAAGTTACGACACGGAAGATTTGCTGCGGATACGGGCTGATTCCGACGCGCACATGTGTCCAAATCAGTTTTCGTGAAAACCCACACGTTCGGGTATACTGCGCACACCTTTTGGTATACTTGGTATACGACGGGGCAGTCCCGTTTGGCGGGACGCGCTCCGTATCGCAATTTCTAGAATTTGCCAAAAGTAGGTTTTTCGAATTTTTCTAACTGGTTTAATTCTACATACAGCAGTTAACAAATTAATGTAAATAACATAAATTAAACTAGGTCAAGTGGTCTCCGTATACCAAAAAGAAAAATCGAATTTGGATCTCTGTGGTGAGAGATACGAATCCGTGAGCATAGGTAGTCACCGCAGTTTTCTGCGATACCTAAAAGTTGTTATTTTTTGTCAACTTGGGCGCTATTTTTGCCTAGGTTTATGCCCTGTTCGAGGTCAACTAACGTACAGATATTGAAGGGGGTTAAGTGGTGAACATACCGGTGAAGGCGGGGTCGAGTTTGGTTGAGCGAGGTGACAAAAAATATCACGTGAACACAGGTTCTCTGCTGTTCCAAACTGTCGTGGTTGCGGGGTCGCGGTTGATCGCGGTCGTCGTGCGGGCGATTCTAGGTCAGTTTTCGACGGTCTGGGCTAGGCGGCACGGTGGCTAGAGGCGGTCAGAGGGTTTAGATGGGAAGGAGATCTACGTTTAGGGTTTGGTCGAATGTGGCGATGAATATATAGGGGGAGAGGTCGGGTCTTCACACAGCGCGGGGGGGGGGAGGGAACTCGCAGCCTGCTGCTGTTATGTTTGTTTCTAGCGGGTTTGTGGGTGTTTAAGGCTAATGGGTTTTAGATCCATTATTAATTTATTTATTTTTCTTTTTCTTTCTTTATTCCATTTCTAATTCCTTTATTCATTTCTTATTAAACTCTAATTAAACTATATATATATATATATATATATATATATATATATATATATATATATATATATATATATATATATATATATATTTATTTATTTATTTATTTATTTATACACATATATATATATATATACGTAGAAATTTCTAGAAATTGTATTAGTGGATACCATTAAGCTATCAACTGTCTAAAGGTTCTCCTACATGGAATAAATTAGGAAAAATTTATAATGGCTCCATAAATCCCCTAAATGCACAAACACCTAGAATAAAAATTAAATAAATTCTATTTCTCCTAATTTGCTCATAATTACTATAATTCAATTATTAATTAATTAAAAAAGGTAAATACAATTTTTAGGATTAGGGGTTTTACAACGATGGTTACACGGATTGGTATATCCGGATCTCATCATGAGATGTTATTCCTTGGTATATATGGTGTATCTTGTGCAAGCCTTATTTTATTATTCTTTTTGTACATGTACAAATACTGATTCTCGGGGAGACTAGCTATCTTCTTAGAAAATCCTGTGCCATAGCGTACCATGGTTGGATCCACTATACCAGTCGGGGTTGGAGATTATGTAGTATAGATATATGATCATACCCTCCTTGTATCAAGTCTTGTTCATTGAATAGTGTTAATAATATACTGCACGTATGATTAGCCAGGCCATATATCTTGTATCAAGTTCCCAAGCCGATCATATGTTAAAGTTGGTACTCACTCACTTAGTCATTAGTATTCTTGTTCATTGCCATATTGTTTGTTCTTGTATTTATTTCCAGTATTTTGTTTATTGTATTTCTCTTGTATCTATTGTTGCATCTTGTATATTCATATCTATTTACTGTTACATAGTATATATCATTGATTAGAACTGATGTTAGAGATATACTCTGCTCCTTTCCTGACTGGATATATTTTTTTCAGATGAAACTGATGAGTGGTACCCTACTCATTATGGGCCTCAGGATGTTGTGGGCTTAGAGTCAGAGACCCTGGCTCAGGAGGGACTTATCCCGACTGAGACAGATGACCCAGGACTTATAGCTTCTTAGTATTCTTTGTACTGAATTTGTCTCCAGCATATTATTTAGTATTTTTCAGACTCATTGATGTTATTTTTTGTCAATTATATTATTTTATTTGATGTTGTATGCTGAATTAAATTAGGTTAAAAATCCATAAAACTTATTTTTCAAACTTCCAAAATTTGCGATATGAAGCGCGTCCCGCCAAACGGGACCACCCCATCATATACCAATTGTACCAAAATATGCACATAGTATAACCAGACGTGTAGACTTTCGCAGAAACTGATACGGACGTGTGTGCGCATCGAAATCATTCCGTATCCACGAAAAATCCCTATATCGTAACTTTTGCAAAACCACATACCATTTATTGTACGTTCGTCAGAATAAGATAAAACTTGTACCATTGGACTCGTGGTATCGCGCTGGTCCTGTGACCCAAGTTTCACGCGATTCTGAGACAGTTGACCAAGCCACCTATTTGCGGGCCTTACGGTTGACTTTTTGGGCAAATTTGTGTACGGCTCACCGAAATTCAAAATTGAACATACCGTTGAGTCCGTATTGACGTTTAGAATTTGTTTGACCTATAATTTGTCCTATTTAGAGACCTTTACCCCTGGCACACTTTTCGATGAAAAGTGGATCACATGTGGACCTTGCTTTGACCCGAAATTACCGTTTGCCCCTGTGTCCAAATTGGACGAAAGGGTAGTATTTTTTAGCTATCTCGCTTATTCTGGGAATGTTGGTGATATTTATTTCAGCATCCGGAGACGTTCATTCTAAGACGTAGCTTCTGATCCTGTGTGCTTAACTCCTGGATGATACACTTTGCAGCTTTCTTGCCAGGCAAGTATACCTTGCCAAATTATTATAATACTTTGCATGCTATTTATATGTATATTTTTGTATATTCATTGCATGTGTAGTTTCGTTCAGTCATTACTATATATTAGATATGTTGACACACACTTGACACCTAGTATCATGAGAGGACAATCATTAGGTGTATAGGCTTTAACCACTCTGGTAAACCGTAGTATCTAGCTCGCACTACGGGAGTGTGTCGCGCTGGTCGCTACCCCCACGGTATGTCAATTTTTAGAGTCACATGCTGGTCGCTACCCCTACGGTATATCGATTTCTGATGTCCACTGACGTATGTGTGAGTTGTGAGATTTAGATCGAGTAGCCTACCCTTGCCCATACGTCGAAAGGTTGTCCTCATTTGCATTCATATAGATTGTCTTGTACAGTATACTTATTTATTTTCAAATATTATGCATGTTTACTATATTCAAATTGGCATGCTTCTATGTATCTTATTACATCCCTCTGAGGACCTGGTCCCTTTCCAGGTGTAGATGTTCATGACTATTCGCAGGAGCACGGATCAGGACTTACTACTTATCTCTCCCGAGGAGATCTTACCTTCGGAGCATCTTTGATTATCTCTAGCGATGGATTGCTTCGTTGATACCTTTATATCATCATCTTATTTATATTATAGATTTACCCTTCTCCCTCATTTTAGTATTGATATAGTCATTGGTAGTGGATTTGTCTCCACCCGACTATTATTTTGGATTATTCAGACTCATTATTCTAGTTTAGTTATTTCTTTTCTATGACTTGTTGTGTGGATGAGATTAGTACATCAGTGACTTGTGACACTATATATATACCACATGTGAGTTTATATTCATATTACAGCGTATGTGTGTATCATGGTATCCATATATTGGAGTTACCATATACATACGGCTGGCATGCTTACGTATTTCTAGTCCTATATATTTTGGGACTGGGATGTGACATATTTTTGTGGTGGCCCATGCAGGTCGAGAGCATATTGTCTCGGTTATGTTACTGTACCGAGCAAGCCTCCGCATAGGATTAGAATATAGGATCTCATCTACTTATTTATCACCTCCCTTGATTTTATTTTGCATTCTTATTTGATTGCTTGTATTGCATCTTGTTTGATCCCTTCTCAACGTCAATCTCCTCTCGTGCTTGATAGGGGTTAGGAAGATGACTTAGGTATATACACTCTAGTATTCAATAATACTATTAGTTAAATTTTTGTAAGTTTGGTAGTATGCCTCCTAACCTAGTATCACATAGTCCTCCTGACCAATTAATGAAATATAAATGAATGACACCAACTATTGACTTGCATAAAAGATAGTGTTTATTCAGACTGTAGAACTTAGAGGCCCATACACCCAATTGGTTGACTTTAGGCTTAGACAAGAAATTAGTATGGCAACTATAGAGATACTACACCGGTCTTCTTGGTGAACTTAAATTATTCTGTACCTTCCTCCATCATAATCAAGCGTACTTTTTTTTTTTTACTACCTCGACTTATGCTGCTATTATAACCTAGTTTTGCAAGCTTATTCTTTTATTGAGCTTGTTCGTGACATATGTATTATTGGGGCCCACACTAATATATTGTCTAAATCAGAATCAGTGCATTATGGTCTGATCAACCGTAGTGCGCTTGGTTCGCTCTTTGTATCACTACTTTATGTGGATTGAGATATAGTTGACTCAACTTGTTAGACGAATATACTTGCCTTCTAGACTGGTCAGAGCATATCATGTCAAGTACATAACTGTTCTGATATGAACATGAATATAGGAATTTACCAAAATAAGATTTCAATCCACAACTGCCTTGGCAACTCCCTCTCAAATTCTCTAATCCCTTTTGACTCCGTACTTGTATCCTATCACCTCCTCCTTGAGCTCTTTATTGTTGTTTTTCGTCTTCCCCTATTTCGGAAAGACGAACGTTCGTGCTTAGTATAAGTTGATACATGGATAGTACCAGATATACCCCATAGGCCAAGCACTCATGATGACAAATAAGGAGCGCGGGCACTAGAAGTCGTAGATACAGGTACGACCTTAGTTATATGTATCATTTCATACTCATGACCCCCTTTATGACACGGGATCTTAGATGTATAAATAGAGGTAGAATTATAGATAAGGTAGTTTAGCAGATATGAGGATGTATTGATATTATACCCAGATGGCATACACGCAATGCTAATAGATGTCACGCGTGGCAGTAGTAGTATTCTCTTTCTATCACCATCTCGCCCCTTGGGGTGACTCACCTTCTCTTCCATATGCATTCCTTATCGCGTGCTTAACTCTTCCTATCATAGTCGTATCCTTTCGTGCCATCATGAATTGTTGGTTTACTTCGACCCCACCCTTAGTTTTGTTAGTTAAAAACATAAATGGTTTAGTAAATGATTAATAACTAAAGGATGATTTCTTAATGATAACCCTTATGTATATGCACTGTAGCAATATATGTATCCTCTTATTATTTTAAAACCATGAATAACATCCCTTAGTCTAAACGTTAATTAGTTGGATTATTGAATTAGTACTACTTCTAATAGTTATATAAGTTAGTCAAGACCTTAATTGTTACCCTAAAACCTAGACCAAACCTAGGAAAGAGTTGAAGGCACTTGTTATGAACTGACAACCATGACAATTCGCTGGCGAAGTAGCGACAGCTACAGCTAGACCGTTGTAGTAGAGTAGTCAAAGTATTTGCAGACATATTGGTCAGGTGGCATGGCAGTATTAGACTATGATACATGACGGTTACAAAGAAAAAAATCATGGTTGTGAGATTCAAGACAAGTATCCCAAGATTCTTGACCCAAAAAATATATTCGTCTTACAACCTAGGCAATAGCCTCAAGAGACTGTGACTACTAGTAGAACTCTTGTAAGTTGGGTAGTGTAGATGAGTTAGAAATAGAATAATGTATGGACGATAAATGAGAAAGTGTTAGAATGACAGACCATGACTTTAGGAAGAACTACTAGATAGCAATGTAGTGTAATAGCTATAGTGATTATTATGGATATGGGTTAGTGTCAATTTCGAGGACAAAATTTTTGTAAGTTGGGTAGAATATAAAACCCCTAATTTTAAAAACTATATTAATTATTTAATTAATTATTTAATTGATTTATAATAATTATTAGCTAATTAAAAGAAATAGAATTTATTGGATTTTTTATTTTTAGGTGATTATGCAATAGAGGTTTTACGGAGCAATTATTATTTTACCTTAATTATTTATATGTAGGAGACCTTATGGACAGTTGATAGATTAATTATATGCACTAAAATAATTTTCTCAAATTTTATATATATATATATATATAAAGTTTATTAAAAGAATAGAAAACAAAGAGAAAAGGAAAGAAAAAGAAAAAGAAATAAAATAGAAATAAAAAAAGAATAAAAGGAAAAAGAATAAAAATAAAAGAAAGAATAAAAGAAAAAGAAAGGAAAGGAATTAGAACTCAAACCCTAAAACCTATTAAACCATGCCCGCAACCCCTACCCTACCCGCTAAAACTAACCCGGCCCGCACCCTTCCTAACAAACAGCAGCAGCGGCAGAAACCCCAGACCCGCGCGCGAGCGATTCACCCCCCCCCCCCCCCCCCGCTATTCCTATATATATGTACTATCCCACAAAACCCTAACCCTACTCTTCCAACCCGACACCAGATTCGCCGCCTTCAGCCCAGACCGCCACCGCCGGAGTAGCCGTCGCCGTTTGTGCCACGTCCGCACAAACGCGCGCCGCGCAAGACCTGAACAGCAGCGTACCCCTGTTCACGCATTGATTTCTGCCTCATCGCTCAACCAAATTCTAATTTGTCTTCATCGGTATGATTCTCACCTATCCCTCTTCCAATCCCGTAATTTAGTTTTCTCCGAACAGCGCGCAAAACTAGGTAAAAATCAACGCCAACTTTAGAAAAAATGACCACTTTTGATTCCAGAAAAACTGTTGTAAACATCAATGTTTACGGACTCGTATCTCCCATCACAGAGATCCGAACTTAGAAATTCATTTTGCTATGTGAAGACCACCTAACCTAGATAATTTTTTGTCAATTATATTATTTTATTTGATATTGTATGCTGAATTAAATTAGGTTAAAAATCCATAAAAACCTGTTTTTGAAACATCCAGAATTTACGATACGGAGCGCATCCCGCCAAACGGGACCACCCCGTCGCATAACAATTATATCGAAATGTGCGCATGGTATAACCAGACGTGTAGGATTTCGCAAAAACTGATTCGGACGCGTGTGCGCATCGGAATCACTTCGTATCCACGAAAAGTCCCCGTATCACGACTTTTGTAAAACCCTGCACCTTTTATTTTATGCTCGTCAGAATGCGACGAAACTTGCTCCATTGGACTCGTGGTATCGCGTTGGTCCTGTGACCTAAGTTTTACGCGATTCTGAGATAGTTGACCAAGCCGCCTATTTGCGGGCCCTACGGTTGACTTTTTGGGCGAATTTGTGTACGGCTCACTGAAATCCAAAATTGGATGTACCGTTGAGTTTGTATTGACGTTTAGAATTTTTTTGACCTATAATTTATCCTATTTAGAGACCTTTATCCCGGACACGCTTTTTGGTGCAAAGTGAGTCACATGTGGACCCCGCTTTAATCCAAAATTATTATTTTGCCCCTGTGTCCAAATTGGACGAAAGGGTAGTGTTTTCTAGCTATCTTGCTCATTCTGGGAACGTTGGTAATATTTATTTCAACATCCGAAAACGTTCATTCTGAGACCGTAGCTTCTGATCTTGTGTGCTTGACTCCTGGACGATACACTTTGCAGCTTTCTTGCCAAGCAAGTATACCTTGCCAAATTATTAAAGTACTTTGCATGCTATTTATATTTATATTTTTGTATATTCATTTCATGTGTAGTTTCGTTCAGTCATTACTATATATTAGATATGTTGACACACACTTGACACCTAGTATCATGAGAGGACAATCATTAGGCGTATGGGCTTAAACACTCTGGTAAACCGTAGTATCTAGCTCGCACTACGGGAGTGTGTCGCGCTGGTCGCTACCCCCGCGGTATATCGATTTCTAGAGTCACACGCTGGTCGCTACCCCCGCGGTATGTCAATTTCTGATGTCCACTAACGTGTGTGTGAGTTGTGAGATTTAGATAGAGTAGCCTACCATTGCCCATACGTCGAAAGGTTGTCCTCATTTACATTCATATAGATTATCTTGTATAGCATACTTATTTATTTTCAAATATTATGCATGTTTACTATATTCAAATTGGCATGCTTCTATATATCTTGTTACATCCCTCTGAGGACCTGGTCCCTTTTCAGGTGTAGATGTTCATGACTATTCGCAGGAGCACGGATCAGGACTTACTACTTATCTCTCCCAAGGAGATCTTACCTTTGGAGCATCTTTGATTATCTCTAGCGATGGATCGCTTCGCTGATACCTTTATATCAACATCTTATTTATATTATAGATTTACCCTTCTCCCTCATTTTAGTATTGATATAGTCATTGGTAGTGGATTTGTCTCCACCCGACTATTATTTTGGATTATTCAGACTCATTATTATAGTTTAGTTATTTCTTTTCTATGACTTATTGTATGGATGAGATTAGTACATCGGTGACTTGTGACACTATATATATACCACATATGAGTTTATATTCATATTACAGCGTACGTGTGTATCATAGTATCTATATAATGGAGTTGCCATATGCATACGGCTGGTATGCTTACGTATTTCTAGTCCTACATATTTGGAACTGGGGCATGACAAGAGGAGAAGGGCTTGCCATATCCCATTATTACGGAGTTCCTAGATGTGTTTTTCGAGGAGTTGCCAAGATTGCTACCAGATAGAGATATAGAATTCTCTATTGACTTAGTACAGGGAACAGAGTCGATGTCGTAGCAGGTCTACCAGATCCACAATAGCTAACTAGCAGAGCTGAAGAAGCAGGTTGATAAATTGCTAGACAAGGGTTTCATTAGATCGAGTTCCTCGCCTTGGGGAGCCCGGGTCTTATTTGTACCAAATAAGGATTGGTCGGTGCAAATGTGCATCGACTACAGGGCCCTGAATAACCTCATTATCAAGAACAAATATCCGCTGCCAATGATAGACGATATTTTCTATTAATTGAGCAATACGAGAGTATTTTCGAAGATCGACTTGAGGTCTGGCTATTATAACGTCCCGCAACCGTACGGTGCATTACGCTGAGTCGGATTGAATAAAACAATAGCTGGTTACATTTTGATTTGTTGGATTTGGGAACGAGTATTGATTTGAGTTAGTTTCATGTGCAGATTGCTAACGGAGTTCGATAGAAATCAGGTGTTCGTTCAGAGCAGTACTGAGATAGCTGGATTAGAGCAATAATGCTGTCTTCCTTAGTCCGATCGGTCGGATGATTTGGAGAGCACGGCCTGCTCACACGGTCATACCAGTTGAGTAGATTGCGCTTTGCATCGGACCACAGGTTCAAGGAATCGGCTGTATCGGCAGGACAGGATGCTTAAAGGAATCAAACTATGTGAGTGGGCTCTGTCCCTTCTCCTCTACTCCTTTATGCCTAATAATATAGAACACATGTGAACACTTGGACTGGAACTTTGGAATCACTACACTGAGGCGTGCATAGAGTGTACGTTATTTGCTTGGATAGGATTGTGGCTTAAATTGATTTGCGCGTTTGGGTAGTTGGAGCTAGAGTTGGATTGTATTTGGGGCAGTTGGTTGGAGAAATACTTGGAATTATGCTTGGACAGTTGGGATTATACATCTTGGTTGGAACATTGAGGCATTAGGAATATCGGGAATTAGGCGAGCGAGCGTGCATCCGTGCACGAGTATCACTTGGACACTTTGTCAAGCAAAGCGTGCAGTTGTAGTTCAAAACCGAACAACTGCATCGGCGAGGGCATTGTGCCACTGTTGGGTCATTGTGCCATGGGATTGTTCTGAGCGTGGGATGTTGCACCATTTAGAAACACTGTGTTGAGAAGCGACATTGTGCCTATGGCAATAACTTGAGATTTGTGCCTTGGGCAATATGTTGGAAGAATGGTTATAGATATTTTTGTTAGATAGTTGGTTAAATGAGTCTAGGATCATTTGGTGGGGCAAGAATGCTCGATCCTCTCGTCATACCTACTTGGTGTCTGTATGTCACGGACAACCTGTGTTGCACAGAATTTCGTTTTCTCGAACGGGATGGACTCCGTGACACCGGGACCGTTCGGCCATGGAGGAGACAATGGTAACACGTCTTGGGCGCGGTGCCGGTAGTTCGATACCGAACCAGAGGGGGATAGCTGCCCATTGCTGGATCGGGTAAGACTGCCTATTGATTAGTCCGATCAATATCCTTTATGTCTTGGCCAGTGACTTCATATAGATAAGTATTGGCTTGCTTTACTTTGGTTGGTTTTTGCTTTCGTATAGGCGCGGCTACCTTGCCTCGGCAAGAGTGTGCACTTTGAGATTGGATTGTAAGTTTTAGTTGAGGATGGATATTGAGGCTTGGTTGATGGTTCGATATGTTATCGTGTTGCTTGGGTTTGAGTAGGACGGGTTGCATGCTAGAATCCTTCGGGTTGGTTATTTATTGCTTGTTGATTGGCTTGAGTTGAATGTTTGCATGCTTAAACTGCTTTACAGCTTTCCTTAACATGTCATCCCTATGCCATGAAATGAATCTAGGATTCAATTAGAAAGATCACCATTTAACTGTTTGCATTCACTATTTTACTTAGTGTCGACTTAGACGAGTGGGTTACCCCGCTCACCAGTACGGCTGTGTATTGACCCACGTTTGTGGGCATTATTTTAGGTACGCAGGTGTAGTGGCACTGCTTGGATATACGGGACATGATGTATGAATTGTACGTACCTTTGTGGGCTAGAGAAAGAGCAAGAGTATTTCATCGTCTTTGAGGCAATCGCTTTTGTGGCATTTCACTTGGACCCTATCGAGAGCTTCGCTGCATATTACTCTGATGTGTGCTTGGTACACAATACTTGACTTTCGTTGCAACTTGGTCGTTTCGATGATAACTTTGGTGTTTGATAACATCGTCTTGTACGAGTGCAACTTGTAAAACCCCCTTCCTAGAAAATCGTATATACCCTTTTATTTATTAATTATTAATTAAATTGTAGTAATTAGGTCTAAATAGGATAAATAGATTTTTAATAATTTTTATGTTAGGTGTTCGGGCACTTAGAGGACTTATGGGACCATCAGGAATTTTTAGGAATTTATTCCATGTAGGAGATCCCTTAAGCAGTTGCTAGCCTAACGATGTGCAATACCCTACTCTATAAATTTTCTTATGTGTGAATATATATATATATATATATATATATATATATATATATATATATATATATATATATATATACAAATATATATATGTGTATATATATATTTGAAAAGAAAGAAATAAAAAGGAAATATTAAGTAAGAATTTAATAACAAATATAATAATAATAGTAATAATAATAACAATGATAACTATGCAGACTCCTTAGCATTAGACCCGCCCTTAGTATCCTATATTCTGCAAGTTGCAAAAGTTGCAACTTAGCAAATATGCTAGACCCGCCCTTAAGTTCCATTCAGCGGCCAAACCCGCGGACCACCCACTTCCCCCTCTCTCTTAATATATATAATATATATATATATATAGTTTCTCATCCCAAAAACCCTAACCTAATAGTTCCAGACCTTCCTCTTCCCATCTAAGAGCCGTCACCGTAGCCAGAGAAGCCCCCAAGCCATCCAACCATCCCGTCGATGCCGACCTCGCATCCTGCAGTTTCTCACTCGAGGCACCTTCGCTCCGGCATGATTTTCCGTCGACTCGCTCACCAAACGCTGTTTCATTTTCATAGGTATGATCATCCCTTAACCCTCTCCAATATTCGTTTTATAGCAAACCTCGGAAAATGTGTACCCCTAGGTGTAAAACAGCGTCCAAAGTGGACGGACAGACAGAATTCTGGAATCGCAGAATTCCAGAATGACCACCCGTATTACCGAGTTCGTATCTCCCACCACAGAGATCCGAATTCAGTGATTCTTTTTGATACCTGTAGAATACCTGATCTAGTTTAATTTCTGTAAAATAACCCTAGGCTAATAGTTGCTGTGGACATAGTTATATTCATCACAAAACTGCACGCACCCACTTTTTCTGGTTTTCCAAAAGTTGGAAAACGGAGCGCGCCCCGCCAAACGGGACCGCCCCGCCGTGTGCTAAGTGTACCCAATGGTGCACACAGCATAACCGGACACGTAAAAATTCGTGGGGACTGATTCGGACGCGTGTACGCGCCGGAATCAGGCCGTATCCGTGGACACATTTCGTATCGCCATTTTTGTGGAACTCGTACGTATTTTGTGCACGCTTGTCAGATTGCGACAAAACTTGCGCCACTGGACTCGTGGTAACGCGCTGGTCCTGTGACCCAAATTTCACGCGATTCTAAGACGGTTGACCAAATTGCCAATTGGCGGGCCCCACAGTTGACTTTTTGGACCAAATTTTGTTCGGCTCATCGGAATCCACATTTGGACATACCGTTGGGTTCGTATTGACATCTAGAGTTGTTTGACCTATAGTTTGTCCCATTTAGAGACTGTTATCCTTGGCACGCTTTTCGGTGCAAAGTGGGCCACACGTGGACCCCACTTTTATCCGAAATTTCCGTTTTGCTCCTATGTCCAAATTGGACGAAAGGGATGTACTTTTTAGCTATTTTGCTCATTCCGGAAACGTTGGTGATGTTTATTTCAGCATCCGGAGATGTTTGTTCGGAGTCCTTAGTTCCAGGTTCAGTGTCCTTGACATTTGGGCGCGTACACTTTACAGATTTCTTGCCAGGCAAGTATACCTTGCCATTGTACTGTTTTTACATTCCATATGAGGCATGCATGTTTATTTTCTTTTTATTTAGTTCATTTATCTTAACTGTTATATAAACTGCGCGTCCAAGGAAACTTGAGTGCAACGACGGTGTCGTCGTACTATGTTTTTATTTATGTATATGCATTAGACCTACTTTACGAGACTACCCCATTTTCATGAGGCATTTATGTTTCATTGGCCATGACACTATTCTTACACGAGTGTGAGTCACATGTAGGACACGGACTTGCGTACTCGGCTGGCCACTGGTACGTATAGGTCGTACGACGGATAGGGATAACTGCCAATAGAAACTTTGCATGCTAGTAGACCTGGCGGTTATTAGAGGTTTATCGTGTCATGGACATGACATGCTTAGAGCATTGGGTGGGGAGAACAATAAGTACCGCATTTGAGCTCCTTTGCACTTTTTCTGTGACGCCCGGATTCTCCGCTGGAGATACGGGTGGTGATGACCCATATATATACATTGGCGGGCCTCCGCCGTTCAAAAGACGACGTGCCTTTGGGCCCCTGGATCTTCAAAAGAGAACCATGCCAAATCCCAGTTTTCAGCCAGATAGCTCACTTGTGGGGAAAGGTGTTCTTAACTGCATTCACATAGATGGTTAGGCGACCCCAATGGATGTTTATTTTCAGTACTTTATTGGCATGTGCTTTTTGTATCTTGTTACGTCCCTCTGAGGACCTGGTCCCTTCCAGATATAGGTGAGTAGGAGTACCCGCAGGAGTATGGACCTGGACCTGATGCTACCTATCAGCCTGAGGAGATCTTACCTTCTGATTATATGTGATTCATTGCAGCTGTTTAGAGATTCTAGTTGCTATTCTTTTCTAGACATTTATTCTTATATTAGAGTTTATTCTCTTTTCTCTTTAGTAGTTTATTATAGTCGATTTGCAGTGGATTTGTTTCCACCCGACTATCACACTTTGAGATTACTATTTGAGACTGCTTCTTTGATATTCATTTATTGATTTCCATTCTTCTATTATTTGTGTTGTGGATGAGATATAAAACTGCGTGTGACTTATTGTGACATATATTTACCACTGTGGATTGGATATTCATGTACAGCGTACGTGTGTATATGGTTTCCATATATTGGAGTTTGTATACATACGGCTGGCGTGTTACGTATTCCTAGTCCTACGTATTTTGGGACTGGGGCGTGACATATTTTTGTGGTGGCCCATGCAGGTCAAGAATATATTGTCTCGGTTACGTAACTGTACCGAACAAGCCTGCGTATAGGAATAGAGTATAAGGATCTCATCCACGCTTGATTGAAATTCATCCTTCCTATTTAATACTTGCATCCTGTTTGATTCCTGTACTTTTTCTAATCGTTTGGTACGTCAACTGCAGAGAGATGGATTTGCAGAATGGACGTACTATCGTCGATGGCGACGCAACTTCTGGAGTCAATGGTCAGACTCAAGAAGGGACCCCAACAATTCCTAGGCTTCCGGGACCAGATGGACAGACTCACACCCCAGTTCCATCTGATCTTCCCGCTTCACCTATTGGGAACCTTCCACCTGCCCCAGTACCGCAAGATGGCCAAGCGCAGATGTTCCAATTCTTTCAGATGATGATACAGGAACAGAGACAGTAGGCAGCCGAGCAGAGGCAGCAGGCAGTCGAGCAGAGGCAAGAATTTTTGGCAGCACTGGAGAGGATGGCTGCACATGCTACTGTACCAGCCCAAGCACTAGCTCCAGTACCTCGAGCTAAGGTTGGATCAGTAAAGGATTTTGTTCAGATGGGTGCAAGGCAGTACAAGGGCACTGAGAGCCCGGAGGAGACTACCAGCTGGATCACTCACACACAGAAGCTACTAGAGGCATCGCAGTTACCTACGGACCTATGGATGACGGGTGTACGGACGCTTCTGGATGGTAATGCTCATCACTGGTGGGAATCCATGGAGCGCCAGTTGGGTACTTACCAGACTTGGGAGCAGTTCTTGGAGTACTTTGAGGGAAAGTACTTCCCGGACACTGTCAGGGACACCTTGTATGATCAGTTTCTTCACTTAGAGCAAGGGAACAGAACCGTGGACGAGTATGATGCCGAGTTTAGTCGACTCAGCAAATATGGCGCTGCTTTGATACCAAATGACTTGGCTAAGGCTAAGAGATTTCATCGAGGACTGACCCAGGAGCTTCAACATTATACAAGCTCGCAGTCCCGAGTCTCTTATGCTGAACTACTGACAGAGACCAGATTTCAGGAAACCATTAGCAGAGAAAATGGAGGTCAGATGAGGACACAGCAAGGAACAGCAAGGATACAGCAGGGACCAGCCAGGACACAACAGGGAGGACCTATCAGACGTCCTTTGGCACAACAGCATCAGCAACACCGAGCAGGACCGTACCAGATTCTAGAAAAACCCTAATGTAATTATTGTGGGAAGATCAGACATATTTTGAGGGATTGTCGGACTCGCTTGGGTCAGTGTATGAGATATGGCTCCGGACAACACATGGCGAGAGACTGCCCAATGCAGACATCGACACTCCCACCAGCAGTTCAGAGACTAGCGCTTCCAGCACCGAAGCCAGCCCAGCAGATGACCGGACCGGGAGCACCTCGACCCCCAGCAGTAGGAGAATTTCAGAGAGGACCACCGCTACCCACTCAGGAGGAGCAGTATATGAGGACCGGACATGGACAGCCACAGAGGAACGGGAGAGCTTTTGCATTGGAGGTAGATGACCTGGATCATGAGGTGGATGTCATAGCAGGTATTACCCTTGCTTTTACTTTTCCTGCTGTGATATTATTTGATACGGGAGCCACCCACTCATTCATATCATCTAGTTTTATTGCCAAACACAACATTGCTTCTACACCATTATCTAGTTGTGTTAGAATACTTACCGGAGGAGGAGTTGTACCAGTTAGTCGAGTTTGTAGAACGGGTCCTATAGTGATTCGTGGCAGGGAGATGAATGCCCAACTCTTAGTCCTTCCTATGCCGTCTTTTGATATTGTGCTTGGAATGGACTGGCTGAGCAAGAACCACGCTTTCTTCGATTGTTTTGGAGGAAGCATTCTTTTTAAGGTACCAGGCCAGCCTGAACTTGAGTTTGCCCGAGGATCCACAGAAATCCTTGATGGTATGCAGCTCGCAATGGACGATGTTGTCTATCACCCTATTATTTCATAATTTCTAGACGTCTTTCCAGAGGATTTGCCAGGACTACCCCCAGACAGAGACGTAGAGTTTTCAATTGAACTAACACCCGGAGCAGCACCTATAGCATCGCATATTTACAGACTGGCGAAGAAGGAGATGGACGAGCTGAAGGCACAGTTAAAAGAGCTAGAGGAGAAAGGTTTCATCCGACCGAGTGCATCACCCTGGGGAGCACCAGTGCTGTTTGTACCCAAGAAGGATGGGTCAGTGCGTATGTGCATTGACTACAGAGCCTTGAATGTAGTGACAGTAAAGAACAAATATCCATTGCCACGCATTGATGACCTGTTTGATCAACTCAGTGGAGCTAAGGTATTCTCGAAGATAGATCTGAGATCGGGATATCACCAAGTGAAGGTACGGAAGCAGGACATTCCAAAGACCGCATTCAGAACAAGATATGGACACTACGAGTTTTTGGTCATGCCATTTGGATTGACCAATGCTCCAGCGATCTTCATGGACTTGATGAATCGAGTCTTCCACCAGTACTTGGATCAGTTCGTGGTCGTCTTCATAGATGATATACTTGTCTATTCGAAGAGCCACGAGGAGCACCTGCGGATTGTTCTAGAGACTTTGAGGAGAGAGCAGTTATATGCTAAACTCAGCAAATATGAGTTCTTCTTGGACAGAGTTTTATTTCTTGGACATGTTGTTACAGGAGATGGTATTTCTGTTGATCCAGAGAAGATCTTCGCAGTTGAGATATGGCCTGTTCCTAAATCAGCAGCAGAGGTGAGGAGTTTCCTTGGACTTGCGGGATATTACCGACGGTTCGTGGAAAACTTCTCAAGGATAGCGGCACCTATGACTCGTCTGACTTGTAAGGATCAAGAATTTATATGGACTGACGAGTGTTAAGCAGCCTTTGAAGAGTTGAAGAAGCGACTGACTACAGCACCAGTATTGGCGATTCCGTCAGGATCAGGAGGATATATGATCTACAGTGATGCATCAGGAAAAGGCTTAGGATGCGTATTGATGCAGCATGGCAAGGTGATTGCATATGCATCTAGGCAGTTACGAGTGCATGAGAAGAATTATCCGACTCATGACTTGGAACTTGCAGCCGTTGTATTTGCTCTGAAGCTATGGAGACATTACTTATATGGGGAACGAGTGGAAATCTATACAGACCACAAAAGCCTCAAGTATGTCTTCACGCAGAAGGAGTTAAATATGAGGCAACGTCGATGGCTCGAGTTGATAAAAGATTTTGAGATAGAGCTACATTATCATCCAGGCAAGGCTAACGTGGTAGCAGACGCGTTAAGCCAGAAGCCAGCAGCTTACATCTTGACAGCACAGAGGGAACTTTTGGAGGATTTGCAAGAGCTTGGCATTGAAGTGATATTACCCGGAGCAGATGGGACACTAGCCAACTTACAAGTTCAATCATCATTGGTAGAGAGGATTAGGGCAGCTTTGCCTACAGATACCAGATTCAGGAGACTAAAGGAAAGGACAGAGGCCGAAGAGCAAACCGGATTGCGCATTCATGAGGATGGAACATTACGATGTGGTGATCGTCTTTATGTTCCAAATGGAGAGATTCGACAGGAGCTGATGACAGAGGCTCATAGTTTGATCTATTCTATTCATCCTGGAGGCACCAAGATGTATCGTGACTTACGACAGCATTTTTGGTGGCATGGGATGAAGAGAGAGATAGCTCATTTTGTAGCTAAATGTCTGGTATGTCAACAAGTGAAGGCAGAGCACCAGAGGACAGCAGGATTATTGCAACCACTTCCGATTCCAGAGTGGAAGTGGGAGCACATCACTATGGACTTTGTCACGGGTTTTCCCAAGAGCCCAAGTGGGAGAGATGCAGTGTGGGTAATAGTGGACCGACTCACCAAGTCAGCCCATTTTATACCTTTTAGAGTGGGTCAGTCTACAGAAGCTTTAGCTGATTTATATATGAGACAGATCGTGAGATTGCACGACATACCAGTCAGCATTGTATCGGACAGAGATTCACGCTTCACATCGCACTTTTGGAGGAGCATGCAAAAGAGTCTTGGTACTCGTCTGAAGTTCAGTACCTCTTACCACCCGCAGACAGATGGGCAATCGGAGCGTACTATTCAGACCTTGGAGGACATGTTGAGGGCTTGCATGTTAGACTTCGGAGGATCATGGGAGGACCACCTACATCTTGTAGAATTTTCTTACAACAATAGCTATCAAGCGAGTATTCAGATGGCTCCGTTTGAAGCATTGTATGGAAGAAAATGTAGGTCTCCTGTGTGTTGGAGTGACGTGGGAGAACGTCAGATTCTGGGACCCGAGTTGGTGGTCAACACCGTAGAGACAGTCAAGAAGATTCAGGGACACTTGCGAGCAGCGCAAGACAGGCAGAAGCAGTGGGCAGACCTTCATCGTCGTCCCTTGGAGTTCAAAGAGGGCGATCACGTCTTCTTGAGGATATCACCGACCAGAGGCACCATCCGATTCGGAGGGCACGGCAAGTTAAGTCCAAGGTATATTGGACCATTTGACGTGCTCGAGAGAGTTGGAGAGGTGGCATATCGACTTGCGCTACCACCTTCACTGGAGGGAGTACATGATGTATTCCATGTGTCACAGCTCAGGCGATATGTGGCAGACAGCAGTCATGTTCTTGACCATTCAGAGATCACCATTGGGCCGAGCTTGTCATACCAAGAGCAACCCGTGGGAATCCTTGATCGTCGAGAGAAGGTATTGAGGAACCAGTCTATTCCCTTGGTTTGCGTAGCATGGAGGCATGGCGCGCCAGGAGAATCAACTTGGGAGCGCGAGAACGACATGCGCAAGCATTTTTCGAACCTATTCGCAGACTAAGGTATGAATTTACATTGTTAAATTATATCTTATACCATCCTTGCATTCTATCGTGGCTTGATTTTAATTTCGAGGACGAAATTTTTACAAGTTGGGTAGAATGTAAAACCCCCTTCCTAGAAAATCGTATATACCCTTTTATTTATTAATTATTAATTAGTCTAAATAGGATAAATAGATTTTTAATAAATTTTATGTTAGGTGATCGGGCACTTAGAGGACTTGTGGGACCATCAGGAATTTTAGAAATTTATTCCATGTAGGAGACTCCTTAAGCAGTTGCTAGCCTAACGATGTGCAATACCCTACTCTATAAATTTTCTTATGTGTGAATATATATATATATATATATATATATATATATGTGTATATATATATTTGAAAAGAAAGAAATAAAAAGAAAATATTAAGTAAGAATTTAATAACAAATATAATAATAATAGTAATAATAATAACAATGATAACTATGCAGACTCCTTAGCATTAGACCCGCCCTTAGTATCCTATATTCTGCAAGTTGCAAAAGTTGAAACTTAGCAAATATGCTAGACCCGCCCTTAAGTTCCATTCAGCGGCCAAACCCGCGGACCACCCACTTCCCCCTCTCTCTTAATATATATAATATATATATATATAGTTTCTCATCCCAAAAATCCTAACCTAATAGTTCCAGACCTTCCTCTTCCCATCTAAGAGCCGTCACCGTAGCCAGAGAAGCCCCCAAGCCATCCAACCATCCCGTCGACGCCGACCTCGCATCCTGCAGTTTCCCACTCGAGGCACCTTCGCTCCGGCGTGATTTTCCGTCGACTCGCTCGACCAAACATTGTTCCGTTTTTATAGGTATGATCATCCCTTAACCCTCTCCAATATTCATTTTATAGCAAACCTCAGAAAATGTGTGCCCCTAGGTGTGAAACAGCGTCCAAAGTGAAAAGACAGACAGAATTCTGGAATCGCAGAATTCCAGAATGACCACCCGTATTGCCGAGTTCGTATCTCCCACCACAGAGATCCGAATTCGGTGATTCTTTTTTATACCTGTAGAATACCTGATCTAGTTTAATTTCTATAAAATAACCCTAGGCTAATAGTTGCTGTGGACATAGTTATATTCGTCACAAAACTGCACGCACCCACTTTTTCCGATTTTCCAAAAGTTGGAAAACGGAGCGCGCCCCGCCAAACGGGACCGCCCCGCCGTGTGCTAAGTGTACCCAATGGTGCACACAGCATAACCGGACACGTGAAAATTTGTGGGGACTGATTCGGACGCGTGTACGCGTCGGAATCAGGCCGTATCCGTGGACACATTTCGTGTCGCCATTTTTGTGGAACTCGCACGTATTTTGTGCACGCTTGTCAGATTGCGACGAAACTTGCGCCACTGGACTCGTGGTAACGCGCTGGTCCTGTGACCCAAATTTCACACGATTCTGAGACGGTTGACCAAATTGCCAATTGGCGGGCCCCACAGTTGACTTTTTGGACCAAATTTTGTTCGGCTCATCGGAATCCACATTTGGACATACCGTTGGGTTCGTATTGACATCTAGAGTTGTTTGACCTATAGTTTGTCCCATTTAGAGACTGTTACCCTTGGCACGCTTTTCGGTGCAAAGTGGGCCACACGTGGACCCCACTTTTATCCGAAATTTCCGTTTTGCCCCTGTGTCCAAATTGGACGAAAGGGATGTGCTTTTTAGCTATTTTGCTCATTCCGGAAACGTTGGTGATGTTTATTTCAGCATCCGAAGATGTTTGTTCGGAGTCCTTAGTTCCAGGTTCAGTGTCCTTGACATTTGGGCGCGTACACTTTACAGATTTCTTGCCAGGCAAGTATACCTTGCCATTGTACTGTTTTTACATTCCATATGAGGCATGCATGTTTATTTTTTTTTTATTTAGTTTATTTATCTTAACTGTTATATAAACTGCTCGTCCAAGGAAACTTGAGTGCAACGACGGTGTCGTCGTACTATATTTTTATTTATGTATATGTATTAGACCTACTTTACGAGACTACCCCATTTTCATGAGGCATTTATGTTTCATTGGCCATGACACTATTCTTACACGAGTGTGAGTCACATGTAGGACACGGACTTGCGTACTCGGTTGGCCACTGGTACGTATAGGTCGTGCGACGGATAGGGATAACTGCCAATAAAAACTTTGCATGCTAGTAGACCTGGCGGTTATTAGAGGTTTATCGTGTCATGGACATGACATGCTTAGAGCATTGGGTGGGGAGAACAATAAGTACCGCATTTGAGCTCCTTTGCACTTTTTCTGTGACGCCCGGATTCTCCGCTGGAGATACGGGTGGTGATGACCCATATATATACATTGGCGGGCCTCCGCCGTTCAAAAGACGACGTGCCTTTGGGCCCCTGGATCTTCAAAAGAGAACCATGCCAAATCCCAGTTTTCAGCCAGATAGCTCACTTGTGGGGAAATGTGTTCTTAACTGCATTCACATAGATGGTTAGGCGACCCCAATGGATGTTTATTTTTAGTACTTTATTGGCATGTGCTTTTTGTATCTTGTTACATCCCTCTGAGGACCTAGTCCCTTCCAGATATAGGTGAGCAGGAGTACCCGCAGGAGTATGGACCTGGACCTGATGCTACCTATCAGCCTGAGGAGATCTTACCTTCTGATTATATGTGATTCATTGCAGCTGTTTAGAGATTCTAGTTGCTATTCTTTTCTAGACATTTATTCTTATATTAGAGTTTATTCTCTTTTCTCTTTAGTAGTTTATTATAGTCGATTTGCAGTGGATTTGTTTCACCCGACTATCACACTTTGAGATTACTATTTGAGACTGCTTCTTTGATATTCATTTATTGATTTCCATTCTTCTATTATTTGTGTTGTGGATGAGATATAGAACTGCGTGTGACTTATTGTGACATATATTTACCACTGTGGATTGGATATTCATGTACAGCGTACGTGTGTATATGGTTTCCATATATTGGAGTTCGTATACATACAGCTGGCGTGTTACGTATTCCTAGTCCTACGTATTTTGGGACTGGGGCGTGACACAACTCCAGGCTAGTACGGCATCACGTCCCAATGAGAACAATTATCCTGCGGGAGAGCTGCAACATGGTGATTCACGTTCAACGGGGACTATTGAGCTTGCGGGATATTGGGGCATGACAGCTATCACCAGCTGAAGGTGAAGAAGAAAGATATTCTAAAAACTGTATTTCGGACAAGATACGGCCAGTATGAGTTTATGGTGGTGTCGTTTGGGTTAAATAATGCTCCGACAGTCTTTATGAACTTGATAAACAAGGTATTCCATCAATTCCTTGACAAATTTATGGTGGTGTTTATAGATGACATTTTCGTCTATTAAAAAATATCAGAGGAGCACGAGGAGCATCTTAGGATTGCGCTGGAGACCCTCAGAAAGGAGAAGCTCTATGGAAAGCTCTCGAAATATAAGTTTTTCTTAGATAAGGTAGAGTTCCTTGGGCATGTGGTAACTGGAGTTAGGATATCGGTAGATCCGAAGAAGATTGTTATTGTAGAGTCTTGGATTACTCCGAGTTTTATTGTAGAGATCAGAAGCTTCTTAGGATTGGCCAGATATTACAGAAAATTTATAAAGGATTTTCTCGGATTGCAGAGCCATTGACTAGACTCACTTGGAAGGATATGAAGTTCGTGTGGACCAAAGAATATCTGGCTATATTTTATGAGCTAAAGAAGAGGTTGACCATAGAGCCTATTTTAACGGTATCATCGAGAATATGTGGATTCGTTAATTATAGCGATGCTTTTGGGAAAGGCTTGGGATATGTTCTAAAGCAGAACAAGAAGGTAGTGGCATATTCTTCTAGACAGTTGTGGCCACATGAGAAGAACTATCTCACTCATTACTTGAAATTAGCAGCGGTGATCTTCGCTCTGAAGCTGTGGAGACATTATCGTTACGAAGAGCGTATGGAAATATTTACTGACCACAAAAGCTTGAAGTACGTCTTTACGCAGAAAGAGCTGAATATGAGGCAGCGCATATGGCTAGAACTGATGAAAGATTTTGATATTTTACTGCAGTATCATCCAGGGAAGGCTAACGTAGTTGTTGATACCTTGAGCAGATATCCAATAGCTATGTACCAGACGACAGATCGTCGCTTCTAGAAGACTTGGATAGCTTGGGCGTCGATATTATTATTCTGGGAGTGGAGAAGCAAATGATGGGCATGCAAATTCAGTCTGGGATGATGGACAAGATCCGAGAGATCCAGTATCAGGATGAGAGTCTGCGTAGCATCAGAGTTCAGGTGCAGACAGAATTGTTAGAGGACTTCGATATTGCAGAGGATGGTTCACTGAGGCTTAGGACTAGGTTACGTGTGCCTAGTGCTGACCTGTAGAAAGAGATCATGCATGAGGCTCATCTTTTTCAGTATTCTATACATCCGGGAGCTAAAAAGATGTACAAGGACCTGAGGGAACACATGTGGTGCTATGGGATGAAGAGAGAGGTGGCATGCTTTGTCTCCAGATGTCTAGTGTGCCAGCAGGTCAAAGCCGAGAGACAGAGACCAGGAGGGTTGCTCCAACTACTACTGATTCCTGAGTGAAAATGGGAACATATCACGATGGATTTTGTTTTCGGACGTTCACGCACTCCAGGAAGAAGGATACAATTTCGGTCATCATTGACAAGTTGACCAAATCTTTCCACTTTTTGCCCTTCAAAGTAGGATTGTCTACGGAGAAGCTCATCAATTTATATGTGAGACAAATAGTCAGGCTTCATGGAGTTCTAGTAAGCATCATCTCCGATCAGAATAATAGATTTATATCCCACTTTTGGAGGAGTTTGTAGGCTAGCTTGGGTACCCAACTCAAATTTAGCACTACTTACCACTCTCAGACGGATGGCGGTCAGAAAGGACTATTCAGACGCTCAAGGATATGCTTCAGACATGTGTACTATATTTTAGTGGATCATGGGAGGACCATCTTCATCTGGTAGAGTTTGCATACAATAATAGCTATCAGAAAAGTATCGAGATATCTACTTTCGAGGCTCTGTACGGTAGGAGATATCGGACTCTATTATCTTAGGACGACATAGATGAGAGAGAACTTTTAGGACCAGACATGGTAGTTGATATTGCAGAAAAGGTGAAGCAGATTAGAGAGAGACTTTGTGTTGCTCAAGAAAGACAAAATCAGTGGGCCGATAGCCACCGGAGAAGACTAGAGTTTGAGGTATCAATTTATTTAGTTTATGGTCGATTACGTTCTTAGATTATATGTTGAGTTTCTGTTTTGGCATAGGTTGGTGACCTGGTGCTCTTGAGGACTTCTTCGATACGTGGCATGATTTATTTTGGTAGAGGTGGAAAGCTTAGTCCAAGGCTCATTGGACCTTTCGGTGTTTTTGAGAAGATTGGTGCTATAGCCTATCGACTACCCATACCGCCTATGTTGGAAGGAGTATACAACGTGTTCCACGTGTCCTAGCTAAGGTGATATGTGGCAGATCCTAGCCATGTACTAGATCATTCTGAGCTCGAGGTTGGACCGAGTCTCAGCTACCCAGAACAACCCGTAGAGATCCTGGATCGAAGGGAGAAGGTATTGTGTAACCAGACGATTCTGTTGGTTCGCGTCGCTTGGCGGCATCACTCTTCCGGTGAATCTACTTGGGAGAGAGAATATGAGATGCGTGAGCGTTACCCTTATATTTTTGCACCATGAGGTATTTCTTTCCTTTTTGTACTTGTTCTACCTTAAATTTTGAGGACAAATTTTTTTAAGGAGGGTAGGTTTGTAGCATCCACTTTTCAATTAAATAATTATTATTATAATAAATAATATGCTAGTACTAATGTGTACTCATAGGGTGGATACCACCAATAAGGTAACACTAGGTCCTACGGCTCATAAATGATTATTTTAGGGTTTAGAGTCATAAATTAGGGCAATTAGAATTTTCTGGAATTTTATGTAGTCGTTAATAATTAAAACCTAATTTTTTCTAAGAATTTCTGAAGGAAGCTTATAGGTCAAATTTGACCACAAATATTTTTATAGGGTCTAATTTCCTATTTTACATTTTCTAGAATTTTTCCATAATTTTTTGGATATTTTTAATACTTATTTTGAGTTATTTTAATTAAAATAATTAATTAAATAAGTTTCCGTAAATAAAAACTAAAAAGGAATTAACCCTAACGAGTCAGCCGACCGCGGGCCCACGCGTCAATGTCAGCGACACAGCGGGGGGACTCGAACTCGGGTGCGAGTGCGCGTAGGTCTGCGGGCCGAGCCGACCCGAGTTCGAGGCCAACTCGAACTCGGCTAAGCCAAGCCGCATGGAGCGAGGGCCGTCTGATCCTAGCGGAAAGTCTCAGATGACCACCACGTGTCAAGTTTTTGAGCCGCAACTTTCTCCCTGCTCTCTCTCTCTCTCTCTCTCTCTATATATATATATATATATATATATATATATATATATAGAGAGAGAGAGAGAGAGAGTTAGGGTTTTCGTCTTTTCTGTCGAATTAAATTTAGAGGGGAGAGAGAGAGAAGAGATTATGAAAGTTCATAGCTCCGGGCTCCAAACGCATCCCCGTTTCTTGTGTTGGGATTGTAACGAGGTTAGATTTCTGAATCTCAAACTTATTTTTAATAATCATAAACAAAAAATTCTAAAAAATTCATGGAGTGTCGGTTACCCAAAATCTGACACATTTCGGTATTTTTAAGATTTTTGGATATTTTGAACTCGGAATCATGAACCGCTAGAATTTCTAGAAAGATGACATGATAAAATTTCATAAAATTATTTTTCCAAAATTTAACATGCAAGTTTAATCTACTATAAAATTCGTGCAACCTAGATGTAGTAAGAGAACCGATAAAACTGTCATCTATGCGTCGTATTGGCTATAACTTCTTACCGTCTTGTGACTTTGTGAAACCATCGAATCCAGCATTCATGTGACACTAAAATCTATAGGATTTCACACACAAATCTAGATTTTGTGCTAGTTGACTTTTTGGTCAACATGACGTCTCGATTTGCGTTCACGAGTCTCGAGTTTACAAATTCGGTTTCGTTGGAATTTTTTTTTAGAATTAACCTAAAATTAGAATAATAGGATTAAAATAGAATTTTAGAGTAATTATTTCAAAATTAAATAAATTAAAGTAAATTATCTCTTGAATTCATCATGCGTAGGATTTGGACTCTGATTGGGGACATGATTGTACCACAACTAAGGACCACAGGCGGGTGCATTTTTGTGATTACTTTCAGTACTTGATAGTCTCTATAATGCATGCTTAGTATTGATTACTTAATTCTTGACACTCGTTACACAAATTAGTAAATAGTGGATTCTTGTATGAGATATGTGACTTTCTGGACTATTGTTATTTCTTCGTATTTTATTCGAAATCCATGTTGTACTAGTCGGAAGGGAAAATACTTAGTGGACGTGTGAACTACCATTTTCATCCCATAGTCTTACTAGAATAATAGCAACCATGCACGACACGTGTGGTTTGCCGGATTTTATCCTTAGTCGTTCACATATCGACAAGGTATTTTATACTATGTAGATTAATTTATTCCTATTATTTCTCCCATACTTGCAGTTATTTTCTATGATCGCTTATGGTTACTATACATCATTACCATGACAGGACTTTAGCATTTAGTTATTTTGGTTGCCTTATTGTGATTTTAGTTTTGTTGCTATCATATATTCTTTACTATTTTATTGCCTTATATTTTCTACTATGTGTTGGAACTATTTTCATTGGGATGTACTCGTTCCAATCCTGACTGGATAACAATATTTTAGGTGACTACGATGAGGATGAGATCTCCACACATTATGGACCGTATGTTGGCAACATAACATAGCCTGATCTTGCCCTTTAGGAGGATCATAGAGAGTTAGCATCTCAGACACCGGCTGTGATTGAGTAGTTTAGTAAAGTAGTTATTTTAGTTAGTTATTTTGGACCGGATTGTTCTCCGGGACTTCTAGTTATATTTAGATATTATCATTTGGATCTTTAGTATTATTTGGGAGACTATTTGAACACATACTTTTGAGACTATTATTTGATTATCTTCTTATGAATTCATTATCTTAGTGTCTGTGATTGAGTATAGTGTGGATTTGTGTGTTATATATGAGTTTAGAAAATGCTTGTGGTTTATTGTACAGCTTTCTACCTCCAACATTGTGGCATAGGCTGGGCGTGCCCATGACTCATGTCCAAATTTAGGGTGCGGATCGTGACACATTTTTTTCTCTATTGTTATTATTCTTATCATTATATTATTGTCGACGTAGTTTGGGACACGTGAACGGTAATTGGGATGGTTCTTTCCTTTTGTCCATGTTTGGTATAAAAGTAAAAAACTAGGCCTATTGCTTTCCACGGGTTCCATTAGTTTTATAGTTATTGCATTCAGTTCCTTTTGATCCCTTACCTGCTAGCTACTTATGCCATGTTCTAGATATTGTATGCACATACTATGCCCGTCCCTTGTACAGAACATGTCCACTGTCCTAGATGACTTTGCTTATTCCTAGTCCTTGTTTTCGATCTCGTATATGTTCTCGGTTTTGTTCAGGCACGTTGCATGTTCACTTGTACACGTTTATTTTTTTCTTACTCCATGTTTATTTTTCTATCACCAGTAGCTTAATATATATCATATGTTACTTAGCTTATTATCCTTCTTTCTCGAGATAAGTGCAGTGGTAGCGCACGAGGCTCGATGTGCATTTATTTACTTCTGTCTTATCTGTTGCTGTGTTAAGAAAGTATTTATTTTAGTTCATAATTTTTGGCCTTCCTTTATGGTACTTGCTATTGGGGGTCTGATCCTACTGGTTTTGCATGGCCAGATCTCGTAGCGGATCTAGAGGACACTCCTTATCTTCCTCTGGTTGGTGACTACCTGGAGCATCAGACTACTTAAGTGGGTTTCTACTTGTCCACCCACTAGATTCTGTGTTGTATATTCTTTTGAGGCGTTTAGCCACCGAGCACGTATTTAGCTCATGTTTTGGACTTGACTTCTAGCCTACGGGGCAATGACATGGTTAGCTTATTCTAGACTATGAGTTGATCATGTATGACTATACTCTTGCTAGTTCTTCAATTTGTATTACTAGATTCATGATCATCTATGTATATTTGGTTTGGGATACTTTACTATTTTTGTTCCTGGTGATCATATTCCTTGTATGTTGTTGTTTGCTTGTGATTGAGACACCTAGAACCACTTGACCTAGGATTGACGGATGGATTGTAGTGTTAACCCCCTATGTCTTACAGCTTCACAGTATATTAGGAGTACTAGTGTGCTCTGAGTATACGTAGTTGGTCGTTGTCTGCCCTCCCTTTCTAGTATTCTGGGCCCGGGGCCTGACACTAGTAGAAATTCTTGATCGAAGGGAAAATATACTAAATAATTGAATTATTTTTCTTGTACGGATAGCTTAGAATAATGTTCACCAGGATAATATACTTGGAAAAGAGAGGAGGAAATACAGAAGCAGTACTCGTATATGTTCGACGCTCAAGGTTAATTGTAACTTAACTCTCGTTCGATTCGATATCCTTATTTAGTATAGTTCAAATTCCTAGGAAAAAATTTTCTATAGGGAGATTAAAGTGTCATAATTGTTTAAAATAAATTAATTAATAAAAAATTAGGGAGGGAGAAATTGCATCCTCTTTTTTCCCTCACCAGATCAATCATTCACCTTCCTCACTCTTCTAACATCTTCCTACTTCTTTTTTTATGATCCTTATTCTTATTCTCCTTCTCTATTCTCCATCACCATATTCATCACTCCCTCTCTAATCTACCATCACCGTCCCTTCATCACTATACCACCCGACAACCTACAACCCTCACCACTGCAACCAACACTATCATCATCATCATCATCCTTCCCATCTTCCAACTTAATCCAAAGGCAAGTCATCCATTTCATTTCAAGTTTTAATTCCAAATTTATTTTGTTAAATTATTATGTTTGAATTAGGATTAATTGCTTATTTGATTTAGAAATTAAATTCGAATCTTTATATTGTTATATTGAGACAAGGATACACGAATCATACACGATCCGGACAAGTTGACTCGGTTAATTAGGATACACTAACATGGTTAATTGCTAATTTAATTTACAAATTAAATTTGGATCTTCATATTCTATAATAGAAATCCCGTTATCATGATATAGAGTGTGAATGATTTATTAACTTTCAACCCGCATAATTAATTGACAAATTTTATCTGAACTAGAAGGTCCTAGAGTCCTATTATTTGGGTAGTATATTATCTAGTAATTGTATCCTAGACTTGATATATTTGATGATCAGTATATCGATGAATTATTGATGAGATTGGATTCGTGATTGATTGACTGCCTGATTGTCTCTGTCCTTACATAGCTATATTGTATCCGTGATATTATTACCATGTTAACCTTTGAGGTACTAGCCATGTTGTCGCACCAAGGTGCTCTTGTTTATTTATGCACTATAGTACTATTTTCTATTTACTTATGGACTAAGGTACTATATCATGTTCTAGTTATATTATATTATTTCCCATGCATATACTCGCGTAGTTGGTTAGTGTTCGTAGTGTGGATTAGGAGTTGGTTAGTGTTCTAGTTGGTTAGTGTTCTAGTTATATTATATTATATTATTTCCCATGCATGACTTGTATCTTGATTGTTGCATATACGTTCATGATTAATCTAGGTTGGAACCCTCAGGAACCAATACGTTTTTACACATGGCGTACCAGTATCACGGTACGACATCTAGGATGGATAATTGTATGTCTACGATGCGGGTTCCACATAATCAATGTGGTTAATTATAACTTAGACACATAGATTCATTGGGGGGAAATGACCCCAATATAGTGCATCTTCTTGGTCAGCCACTAGATATTGTGATATCATTCACCTAGGTGGAGTGCAATATCTGCCATTATTATTGTTACCAACCCAATATCTACCTTAAAAGAGTGGTGGGACCGTTACTGAGATTGACCAACCCAATGACCTCCCAAGAGGTGGCACCGTGGTGTACGATTGGCAAACTTTTATATTGCATCCTTGGGATAACCCCCAGGGCCAGTCTTGAATAATTGAAGGCCTTGTGCAAATCTCAAAATAAGACCCTAAATTTATTTATTCGTATTTTTAAAGGTATTATTTTATATCTTTATTAAAATCTCTAGAGATGTTCTTGATTATATATTATAACTGAATCTATAAATAGTTACTAAACAAAATAACCAGAGCTCCAATTATCTATATTTAAGCACATTACAAAATATAATAAAGATGTTTTAGATAGAAGACATACTGACCTTTAAATTGTATAAATAAAAACTATGCCTGCATATCAATGTTTATTAAATAAAGACTAGACCCACACATCTAAACTCCTAAATTATATATATAAAATAAATATGATCATTATTGTAGAAAATAAAACTCATGTCAGATCTTTATTGTAGAAAATAAATTCATATAACAATTGAGGGATGTTTAGAAGCAAAATAGCAATTGAACTGCTTAGAGATGATAGACAGCATACCGGTCAGAGCAAGATCTTTGATAAATTCTAAAAAATTTATATGATTATAAATATGAGTCTTAGAGTCGGTAGGGAATAGGGATTGAAAAATTAGAGGTCTTGTGCGAAACGTATAGTATAGGGATTAAGGAAAAAAATAGGATGACTTAAATTATAAAATTACATAACTGACCATAATGTGTGTGTGTGTGTGTGTGTGTGTGTGTGTGTATATATATATATATATATATATTTATTTATTTATTTATTTAGGCCCCCCAAAAATTGGAGGTCCTGTGCGGCCGCAATTTTGGCACGGCCCCAGGGCTGGCCCTGATAATCCCAATACTAATATAGAAAATCTTAGAAATTTATTGGGAACTATATTAAATCACTTGTGTTTATACTACCTTGCGAAGGAAGGATGTGAGAACTTAGCTCACTACCTGTTCCGGAACCTGTACATAATTAATCAAGTTTCGATTAAGTGTAATAAATGATATTGTTTTACCACATCCTATGTGAGACCGGTTACTAAATATCGTGTCAATCCTAAAACAACATGTTCCCATGGAAAATGAGATTATTGTCGATAAACTAGTTAATCGTGAGATCCGATTATTATCCAAATTGTATAATCATTTAGACAAATTGTATTGTGATTGAGTTTGTAATTACTATGCAGTGAGGACAGTTTGGACACCGAGAAATCACTATAATTAGAAATATATCAGAATTATATTTCAAATTAACACTAAAATATGTCCTTTAGGGTTATATTATAATAAATTTCTTCTTCGAGGATCGGAACACGATTCATAATCATATCTTATTTTTTTCACTTTACTTATCGCTCTTGAATCAAGGGCTTGCATGTCTATGATGGCAAAGTGTTTGTTCACTAGGTGAAGATGAGATACCAGACGAGGCGCTATACAACGTAGACGAATATGAAGCATGATGACCGAGGACAAAGAAGTAGATTTTCTTTTTTTAACAGTGTAATCTCTTATGTAAATTAATTTATTTTGGGATAATAGATCTCAATGTATGTGAGTAGAAGCAACTATATGTGAACCTATGTAAATATTCGTAGAAATATAAATATTCTAGCATTGTCTGTACTTTATCTTAAAACTTTAGTGACAACAATTATGGATACAAATACAGACGTATTCGTTTGACACATAGCCTGGAATGTTGGTTACGCAACTTGCTTATCTTATTCCTGAAGCGGGACATAACAAAATGACATAGTTAGTTTCAAAATTTATTATTATTATTATTATTATTATTATTATTATTATTATTATTATTTATTTGAAAATATAAGTTCTACGAGAAAATAGCTTTTCGAGAAATTATATTATTTTAATATAATTTTTTGGGTTCTCAAAAATTTCTAATATAATATTATTATTTATTCTACAAAAAATCTTTTACATTTTTTTTTTATTTTTTGTTAAGTTTTAAGCCTTTTGATTGCTATCAATTAGGGCATAAACTAGTATAAAGGATTAAGTGTGATTAGGAGATGATTTGGGTTAATTAAAAATCTAAGCACCAAAACCTAGAAATTACCTTAATGCCCTTAACCCTTGGCTTTCTTAAGAAGCCAAGGGGTGGCCGGCCATGTAAGGGGGTCCAATCCCCTTTGTTTCACTTTTTACAACCTTAAATAGCTTGTAAAAGATAAGAAGGTTGATTATTATATATATATATAAGAATTAATTATATATATATATACATGTAAGCTTTCTTCTTTACATAACCCCTTTTACTTCTTAACTTCTAAATTTTCACTATACACCATCTCATATCTCCTCCCAAACCATCTTTCCATCCTCTATAATTTCTAAACCCTATAGAATCAAGGCAAGTCCTCCATTTCTCTACATAAATCTCATTTTTATGTATTTTTTCATATTGTTCTTGGTTTATTCTATTAATTCAAAAATAAACTTTATATTCTAGATTAATTCTGAGATTAATATATAAGATTTAAAATATGTTTCTAAGAGTTTTTCGTTAAGGTGACACACCCGTAGGAGGCTTGGACATGAGATGGAACTAGGTTTATACGTGCTAAATTCGTTCCTACGGTGCAGTATTTTCCCGAGTCAGTTTTAATCTACTAAAACCTATAAAAATTTAATTTTGTCTATAAGAAAATCGAAGATAATTGATAAACTTTCCAACGTTATATGATATGATAGGGTTTGAATTCATATGGTAGGAATTATGGATATAGAATCCTGGAATCAAAATATGGAATATATGTGCATATTTTTGTGTATGCCAGTTTTGACCTATTAAACTTCTTCAAAATCTGGATATATCTAAACAAATATCGAAGAGGATTCGATATGCTTTCCAACCGTATATGATATGATAGCATTCTGGTATATTTAATAGGAGTTATTAGCCATGCACCATCGACGTATAATTCTAAAAATAAAATCTGGGACATTTTATATCTTATTTCGTATACCAGTTTTGATCTATTAAACGTAGTCAAAATTCTATTATGTCTAAACAAAAATCGAAAAGGATTCGATAAGCTTTCCAACATATAATTTGATAGTATTTGGATTCATATAATAGGAGTTATGCTATGTACAAAGTAGGATATACATGCTAGAATCTTTATAAATTTTGGTTTTGTGCTTCTATGCATTTACTATCTATCCTATTAACTGCGTTCGGTGTTCAATATAATTATAGAGTTGTTCTACCAAAGGGGCTTTGAACCATGTCAATTCTATAAAGAGTTACATTAGTTTGATATATTACTGTGTTTGGAGCTCGAAATACAAAGGAGACTCTATTCGAAAGTCAGGATTTCGGAAGATAGCCTAATTTCGAAGCTTAAACGTTGTGATATCATACCGAACACTAAACCTAGATAATTGTATATCGAATGGAGAGAGAGTAATGATAATTCTAGGAATACCTAGAGGTTAAAAGTCTAAGTTCGAATTCATACGGACATGGACTTGTAAACACGTAAGCGATCTGATTATCAAATATTGTTTCCTTGGTTTTGGAATACCCTGTTAACTGTATTATCGTATTACATGAGATTAACATGTATAGAGAATTTATTTAATATTATTCTAATAGTTGGAAGTATTCCTGCAAGTGATACATGTATTCTAGAAATACAAATCAAGATGTGTACTTGAGCCGGGAAACAAAGTTTTAACTATTAGAATGAACTTAGGATTGATTGTGATTGTTGAATAGAGCATTGGGCGGGAGAGAACAGTTTGGATCACAGAGTATGAAATATAGGCAATATAATTAAATAAAATTGATTAGTACATGTTGCTCATTCACAAGGCCTAGCATTGAGAGTGGGTGAATGCTTAGATCACCTACCTACATGTATCTCATGTTATCTGTAAATGGTTGTCCTCATTCGATAAAAAGTCAAATTTGGTATTAAATGATGTTATGATTTATTGCTCCCGAAGTGGCTGAACTACTAAGCACCATGCCTACCTGCCACCACTTGATCCATGGTAACGGGATTATTGTCTAGATAGTGTTCGTGATACTGCGATTGTGAGATCCAAACATATTATCTAAACTTTGCAACATCATATAGAAAAAATTGACTTGTGACTGTGTCAGTGACATTATGACTTAAGAAATAATTTTGGATACAATTATTTCACAAAATTAATATTACTTTAGAGGTTAGTTCAAAGTTACATTTAATCTTGTACTTAGAGTTTATTCGGGTTAGATTTTTATTGCACTTGATCTTCAGTATCATATTATTTTATTTATTTCACCTTCCTTGAATTGAGGACTTGCATGTCCTTGATGACCTACTTTTTGTTCACTAGATGAAGGTCGAGACGAAGACGAGATTCTCCCTTTGTATAATATGGACGAGTCTGAAGAATAAGGGATATCGCGTATAGAATAACTTTATTTTGTATTCCTGTATAATTATATGTATATTAATCTTTATGGGAGATAGTTATATGGTTGTATATTTTAGTAAGTAGCTTGTATACTTTCTTTTGAAGACAGAACTCAGACTTGTGAGTTGTAATTGTAAAAACTTGATATTGTGAGTATACTTAGTTCTTACTTGTTGATGGTTTAGCTTTACCATATACTTTATCCTAGAACTTGCAAGCAACAATTATGGTTACAAATATAGGTTTATTCGTAAAGCACTTAGCTTAGGGATGCTCGTTATGTTATCGACTTACCATATATTGGGAGCGGGACGTGACACATCTTTTAGTGGTGGCCCATGCAGGTCTGCATTATAGATATATAGCAGTCTACATATAGTTAGCAGATCTATTAATTATATCTATAAGACCCTAAGATTGATTCGTAGAAAAAGTCTAACAAGAACCTTAGGACATGAGTATTGGGAATTATAAGGTTAAGGAAATTAAGTTCAGTATGCTTGTTTTATATTTCTATAATATGTGCTTATGTTTTAAGAAAACCTGATTCAGGATTATTTACTCTTAATTACCTATAGTTGTGTTTAAGTTTCTAATTCTAAGTACTGATTAGTTTCCTTTATGTGTGTATAGAATGGTTCATCGATTCCTACCTTATTTACGATTCGACGGAGTGACCGGACCACATATGGGTATTATTACCATTGTAGGTTCCTGTTGGGGATGGAAGAAAATGAAGAGATAATTGTTTATGGGATTCTCTACGGAGTTATGAAACCTACATTCAGGATGTAGAAGACGGGGCTGAAGTAATATTCGAGAAAGGAACATACTTTCAGATTATTCAAGCCCAACCATCCCAAGACTCAAATCCACGAATAAATGGCTATGATTGTACTTTATCGGAATGGAGGGCTAGACATCCTTACATGGAGATTTTAGGTTATAGGATAAGGATGATACATATCTGACCGAGAGAGTATAGTAGATGGTTATGTAAATAAAACTACTATGTGTGTAGTGTGTATGTATATAAGACTAGTTTGTGTGCAAGATAGATATATGGTTGTCTTTTTGTCTGCTGCAGTTTATTTTAGTATAACAACATATATAAATAGTAGCTGGGTATCTTTGTAGCACTGTATAATATACTATTTCTGTAAATAAAGTATGCAGTTTTCTTATTTATTTTGTTCTACATTTATATAATTGTTCTTTCGATTTTAATTATTGTTAATAATGGTATTATAACTACTTGGGTTAGTTTATTAAAAATTCTATATTCCTTGTCTCCATTTAGAAAATGGGCGATTCTGAATTCCAGTCCCCTCTTAACAACCAAGTTGAGATAAGTGTCGCTGATTTACTTCAAATTTTTTAACAACTCTTACAAATAAATAATCAGCATGCTAATGCTGCCCACGCTCATCAACTGTACTTGAACAACTTAGGGTACCTCCCCAACAGAAAACTGGAACCATTGCCACTTCAGAAATCTAATTCCAAAGAAATTTTATGGAACTGAAAGTCCATTGGAAGATGGGCAATGGTTGAGAACTACTGAAGGATTGCTTAAAGGATCAAAGATTGCACTAGAAGATATGGTAGCAATAATTAGAATACAATTAGAAGATATAGCATAAAGCTGGGGGAGTGCTTAGCACCCAGAGGAGTCTGATACAGTAGTGACATGGGAAGAGTTTAAAGTAAATTTGAAGAAAGATTTTTCCCAGAATCAGCTCAAATGGATTTAGAAAGGAGATTTATCCAACTAAAATAGGATAAATATACTGTGAATGAATATGCTGCAAAATTTACCAGACTAAGTAGATTTGCTCCTTACATGGTAGCTACAGAAAAAGCTAAACTATATAGGTTCAAAGAAGGGTTAGAAAGTACACTTAAGGGCAAAGTTGCACCTTATAAATACCAAACATATTCTAAGATAAATAAAGCTACCCGAGATCAAGAAAGGATACAAAAAGATAGGCAAGTAACAAAGGTTGGAGGTCAGAAGAGAAACTTTGAACCAGGATCTTCTTCAAAGAACTAATAACAAGGTCAGCCCAAGCGACTACATATGACAACATCAAAGGGTGTGCCCATATGCAATTTCTGTAGGAAACTAAGCCATTTGAAGAATCAATGTAGAAAATATAATGGTTAGTGCTTAAGATATGGATCAGCAGATCATCAAATTACTCAGTATCCCCAGATGTCTATGGCAAGGCCTATGGCACCATATCAACAATTTGTACCAAGGCCTATGAATGCAGGGTTTAACCCAAGGCAGGTAGTTCAGGCGAAGGTACTAAGGCCGATATTAAATGCACCAATGCCAATACAGCAAGCAGCACCAGTGATGCAAACTATGGTACCTATAGGAAGTCAGTATAGGCCTCTGTTACCACCCCAAATAAAATAATTTCAACAAGCACAAAGAACACAACAAACTTATACTGGCAAGAAGAAGCATGGCCATGCTTTCTTGATGGATACTAATGAGGCAAAATTACCTGGAGAAGTAGTGGCAGGTACAATATTAGTTTTATCTTATCCAGCAACAATATTATTTGATCCAGGCACTACACATTCCTTTATATATGTTGCATTTATATGTTTGCATGAGATTGAAACAGAACCATTAGCTAAGAAATTAAGAATTTTAATGGAGATTGGTGGAAGTCAGTCATATTTATAATACTGGAGAGCAGGGGCAGACAAAGCCAGCTACGTATATCAGAGTACTCTATACCCCGAGATACAGTCACGGCTGTCTAGACATGTGAGGGTTTACTCTATAATCTATCAGGTAATCCTGGGTCAAGAATCCTAGGTGTCTCAATCTCAAGCAAGCAACAAGTTTACAAGATGTATGATTACCAACATATTATGGCATCCTAAATTATACATACACAGATGATCAAGAAGCTAGTTACCAAAATAAAGAATTAGCATAGTACAATGTTACATGATCAGCACTAGTTATAGTATAGAATATGCTTTACATGTAGGCCCGTATGCTAGAATGTCAAGTCCCAAAATACAAGCTAAATACGTGCTCGGTGGCTAAATAACTCAAAAGAATAATGTACAAGATCAAGTGGGTGAGAAAGAAGAAATCCACTCATATCCTCAGGTGCTCCTCGTGTTTACCATCTTGTGGTGGAAAGTACGGGAGATCATATGGTCTTGCTTTGAAATCTATCTATACAAAACCAGTAGGGTCAGACCCCAAAACAACAAGTACCAAAAGGGAGCCAAACTTATAAACTAAAATCAGCATGCAGACAAATCAATAAGAATAGCAAGTAAAGTAACAGTTAAACAGTTCTGAAGTTTTTAAACATGGATATTTGGAATCAGTACTCAGGTTACTAACTGGACGAGACTAGACTAAAAATCAAGCGATCACGGCTAACTATGTCCTATGGCTTGCTATTATTAGCTAACTAGGGTTATCACAGTCCTAGCTACTAACACATGCAGTTTGAGATTCCTTACAGCCACATGCCCTGCAGACTATCCGGGTTATTCAAACGAACGGGCACATAGTATAGATTTATCAGGTATAATTATTTTCTTAACTTTTTTGGTAGTGCAATACTCGTTGGCGTGCTGGAAGTGTGCCCCTTACGATAGAGAGCTCCAAATCCATCAGGTATCCTTGGGATACCGGGATTGCATGTAGCCAGAAATTATTTCTAGATGTTGGCTAGATTATTATTTTAGTTATTAGCCTGGACAACTATCAAGGATTCCCAACCGTGGTGCTCAGGAATCTGCCTTAGACATGATACAAGATAGGATAGTAACTTGATGGGTAGAATAAAAAATAACCATGGGGATACAAGTCATGCAATACAGGTGCTACTAATAGTCTTGATAAGGACAGTTACATGAATTCTCAATTTAGGAGTATGCTACGTCGAGCTACTATCAGGAGTATCAGGATCAGGATTATCAGGATAGTGTAAGTCGAGCCAATATCAGGAGTATCAGGATCAAGAGTATCAGTACAGTGTCAGGATTTAGTTCAATATCAGGGTTATCACTACAGTATCAAGATTCAGTTCAATAATAGGATTATCAGTACAGTGTCAGGATTATCAGTAAATGGTCAGAATTTAGGAGTTTATTTATAATGTATAATCACTAGATGATGCCTGAAAATTAAAATTAATATCAAGAATATCATGTTCAAAAATAACCAGGATTAACAAAAATAACGGGATAAAAGAAAAGTAGAGAATCATCAAGGGTTAAGCATATTAAAGAGAATATTAGCATATAGGTGCATAAATTAATAATTCAGGGTTGGCGCATAAAATCAGGCAAGAAAGTAACATCCGTACACAATGAGCCAAAAACCACTATTGGTGCACAAATGGCCAAAATGAGCATTGACACACAAATGGCCAAAAATAGTTTTGGCGCATAAATCACTAATTTGGACAGTTCTGATGCACTTTGATACAAAAGTGCTCCAAGCAAAGATGATGCACAAATTATACTAAAGCGCACTTCTAGGACCCTGGCGCACAATGATAGAAGTGTACGAGCCAAGAGCTTGGCACATAAATATATCATTGGCGCACAAATGAAAGTACCCAATCTATGAACTTGGCGCAGTTTCATCAAGTATGTCACAATCTATGAACTTGGCGCAGTTTCATCAAGTATGCCAGTAGTGAGGTTGGGCGCACAAACAAGCATAGTAAGGTCTACTAAAGCATAAAACACAAGTTCCAAGGTATGGCATAGCAGTCGAGAATACATTTCTCGAGAATGGTTAGAAGTCATTGCTTAGTCATTAAGTAATTATCTGCAAAGCGCACCACACAGCAAAGTGTGTCATCTCTAGAGAATGCCACATAGTGCACAACACAGCAAAGTGCACAATTCTCCAGAAGGGACAGTGCATCGGTAAGAAAAGTGCACCAACTCTGCAATATCTGTAAAGTGCACCAACTTAGTTTTTTAAGCAGTGGCGCACATTCTTGATTACTTGTAGACCCATTTAAAAGTGCGCCAAGTAGGATTGGCGTACTTTTAAAAAAATTGTCATAGTACAAAATATACGTAGGAGTAGAGAAGTACATCCAGAGTACTTAACATATCTTGGCGCACTTTCTGAAAAAAATTTGAAATACACACAAGTGCGCTCACTGGAACTTCGCTTATGCGACAAGAGTTCACTGCAGACTTTTTATATGCATTCTCTGGCCAACTTTGCATTCTCCGACTTGCTGTTCTCGGGCTCCATAGGCAATCCAAAATCATCAATGAGACAATTTCTAAGTGTTATCCAAAAATAAAATCAATCAAATGATAAAAATAAGTTATACTAAGAATCAAAGCATGATCCATGGTTGTTCCTTCGGTTGGCTAGATGTACATGCCTACAGTCAAGTTCTAGTCGAATACCAACACTATCAAGGTCACCCACAGCCAAGGCCAAGCTCAGCTGCTGCTCTCTGCTGGAAAAGAAATGAAGAATGAAAGAGAAATGAAAGAAAAGGAAAGAAAAATGGAGGAAAGAGAATATGATTGCTTATATAGCCAAGGGACTGATTGTAGGCCATTGGATCATAATCCATGCCCTCACCTGGGTTCATCACAGCCACCCACAAAGAAAACCAAGGGACCAACGGTCCAAAATATGCAACTAAGAAAAACTTACAAAAATAACCTAAATAATGCATGAATGGCACAAAGCATGATATAAACAATTAAACAATAAACAAGCTATACATGTATAATATACATATATCGGGTACGTATACTAGAATAGTGAGATGAGTCTCATAACTCTCTTCTCCTTAGAAAATTTTGTCCTCAAAATTTTAATAAGGAACGGGGTGTAGCAAGAAAACTTTGGGGACATACAATCAAGGTAAGCAAGGGCATACAGGAATCAAGCACAATCCTAGAACAAGACAAGCATGCACAAGACAATATCAGGGTATGAGATATACAAATAAGTATACACCACAAGTCAAACAAATACGGGTATCGAGCACGGATTTTATCATCTTGCTCCCAAGTTGACTTGTCTGGTGAGTGATGTCCCCAAGCAACTAGGACTAACCGAATAGTCCAGTTCTTGATAATTTTTTCTCTCAGGTCCAAAATGGATATAGGACCTTCCTCATATGAAAGGTCGATACCAACAACCAATTCTGAACGATACAGGATATGGCTTGAATCCGGTATATACCGTCATAACTGAGATACATGGAAAACTTTATGTATCTCGCGAAGCCACGACGAAAAAGCAAAGCGATAAAAAACATCTCCCATTCGCTCAAGGATATGGAACAGACCAATATACCATAGACTAAGCTTTTCCTGTACATCAAATATGAGGACTCCTCGTGTAGGCAAAATCTGAAGGAATACATGGTCGACGATAGAGAACTCAAGAGGTCGCCAATGCGAATCGGCCCAATGACGGTGACGATCTTGAGCAACCTTAAGATTCTTCCAGACTTGTTTGAATATCTCAACTGTCTGGGATATCAACTTGGGACCAAGCAATTGCCTCTCATAAATATTATCCCAAGCTACAGTGGATATGCACTTTCTGCCATACAGTGCCTCGAAAGGTGCCATCTGGATACTTGCCTGGAAACTATTGTTGTAAGAGAATTCTACCAAGTGCAAGTGATCCTCACACAAAACACCAAGGTCAAGGGTACATGATTGAAGCATATATTCTAGAGTCTGGATCGTACGTTCTGACGGACCATCTGTTTGGGGATGATAATACGTACTGAACTTCAGACAGGTATCCAAAATCTGTTGTAGACTTTGCCAAAAGTGAGATATGAACCTAGAATCTCTATCTGTTATGATGCTGACTGGCACTCTATGAATTTTGACAATCTGATTCATGTACATCTGAGCCAACTGCTTTATAGACTGTCCTACTCTGAAAGAAAAAAAAAGTGAGCAACCTTTGTGAGTCGATCCATTACTACCCAAATTGTATCTCTGCCAGCTTGGGATCTAGGAAGACTGGCTACAAAATCCATGGTGATATGGCCCCACTTCCATTCCAGAATTGGTAAAGGTTGAAGAAGTTCTGCTGGTCTCTGATGCTCAGCCTTGACTTGCTGATAAACTAAATATCATAAGACAAACCGTGTTGTCTCCCTCTTCATACCATTCCACCAGAAATAATAACGAATATCTCTCTACATATTCATTCCTCCTGGGTGAACGGAATACTGAGAACTGTGGGCTTCTGACATGATCTTTTGACGGATATCTTCATTTGGTACACAAAGATGATTACCAAATCGGAGAGTTTTGTTACTGTGAATGCTTAGTTCTGGTCTACACCCTGCCTCACATTTTGCTCTAAGTCGCTGAAGCTTGACATCCGTTGAATGTGTTGCTCTGATCATTTCCACTATACTAGATTAAACTTATAAGCCAGTCATCAATATCGTATTACCAGGCAACAGTACTTCTATGTCCATATCTTGAAGATCTTCTAAAATCTCTCGTTGCGTCATGAGAAAATATGCTCCCGCTCTCTAGCTCAAAGCATCTGCCACGACATTAGCCTTTCTTGGATGATACTGAAGATCAAGATCATAGATTATCATCATCTTTAACCATCTTCTATGCCTTATGTTAAGATCCTTCTGAGTAAAGACGTATTTTAATTCTTATAATCAGTATAAATCTCTATTTGATCTCCATATAGGTAATGTCTCCAAAGTTTGAGTGCAAAGACAATTACTTCTAACTCCAAGTCGTGTGTTGGATAGTTCTTCTCGTGGTCTCAAAGCTGTCGAGATGCATAAGCTATAACATTATCATGCTGCATAAGAACACATCATAGTCATTTTCCTGATGCATCATAATATACCGTTAAACCACATGTCCCATCTGGAAGCGTCAAAATTGGTATCGTAATCAACTTCTGCTTGAGCTTCTTAAAAGAGGTTTGACATTTATATGTCCAATCAAAGCGCACATCCTTACGAGTAAATTATGTCAAGGGTGTGAAAATTCTAGCAAAGTCTGACACAAATCTTCGATAATATCCTGCTAGTTCAAGAAAACTATGAACTTCTGCAACTGCTCTAGGTACTGGCCACGTCTCAACGGCTTCTATCTTTTGGGGATCCACTTCTACTCCATATTTTGCAATAATATGACCTAAGTATGAAATACGATCAAACCATAACTCACACTTGTTATACTTGGCATATAACTTATGTTTTGTAAGGACTTGAAGAACTGCACGAAGATGTTGCTCGTGCTCTACTTTACTTCAATTGTAAACCAAGATATCATCGATAAACACAATCACGAACTTGTCCAAGTATGGCATAAAAATATGATTCATGAGATCCATAAATACTGCTGACGCATTGGTTGCTCTAAAGGGCATTACTAGAAACTCCTAATATCTATATCTTGATCTGAACGTCGTCTTGGCTATATCTTATTCTCTGACTCTAATCTGATTATATTCCGACCGCAGATCAATCTTGGAAAATACTGCTTTTCCACTAAGCTGATCGAACAGGTCATCGATCCTTGGCAAGGGATACTTGTTCTTGATGGTTACTGTATTGAGGGTACGATAATCAACACACAAATAAAAAGTTCCATCCTTCTTAGCATTTGGGTTCCCCAAGGTTAACCACTAGCACGAATAAATCCCTTGGTTCTCAATTCTTCAATTATTCGGTACTTGTCACTACCATATTTTAGGAAAAATGGTATTTTAGTAATTTCTTATTTAAATAAATATTGTGCATGATAAATAATTTTTGTTGTATTATTTAATTGTTGTTGGGTGTTATTTAATTATTTTAGACTTATTTTAGTGGACCCAACTAGTTTAGTTTGGACCCATGGACCAACATGAATTAAATAGTTAGACTTGGCCCATTTAGAAAGCCCATAGTTAAGGAGATGGATTAAATTAATTAAATAATTAGACTAGAAGCTTCCTTCCTTAATTATTTCTTCATGAGAGGCCCCAAGGGGTACATTGGATATTTTACAATTACTTGGGAAAGGGGGCATGGCCAGCTTATATTAGAGGGGGGAATTTCTCTCTCCTCTCATTCTCATTCCAAATCTAGATCTAGAATTTTCCACTCCCAAATTTCCTCCATTCCCATTCCAATTTCCCACCAAATTCATCCCAAATTCTTCCCAATTCACCATTAGAAAGTTGAGAAGCAAGGATCTAGAAGGAGGAAGTAAGGATCTACAAAGAGGAGCAAGGATCTACAATTTGGAAGCAAGTTCATCTCAATTGGAGGTTTCATTGGGAATCCATCTCCCAATAGGTATAATTCAGTTTTTTCCATTAAAATAGCTTCTAAATCTGAGATTTAATCATGTAAAATCAACCTATATGTATGTACTACCCATAGGACTTTGTTTTGTGTTCATAGGAGACCCATGGAGAAAGTTATGGTACTTTTTGTGTCAATTTTGTTGGAATTCCGAATTTACATTTTGTTGTGTGTGTCAATTGATCCTATAGATCAATTGGACATGTGCTTATGTGTTTGGGGCTTGTGTCATGTCCATATTTGGTACATGTGGTTCGTATCCCAACTATTTGGTGATACGTGTCATTTTGGGGGGTTTTCCTCCGACACGGGGCTTTGTACATGTCGCATTTTGACACGGACACATAGATCTACTTTTGACACTTTGATTTATTCATAAATATTATTTGTGACTTGTTTGTGTCCTTCGGGGTATATTTGGTTGTGTGTTGGACTCGTGTCACATGCGTATCCTAGATCTAGTGGGATACGGTGTGATACTCTCCAATTTGGTGTGTTTTTGTGTAAATCTAATTATTTATACTTTAAAATTCTTCATTTATAACTAGTAAATATATATAGATATTATATATTATTTTAGTGTATTTATTATGGTATTTATTGTAGCATAGATCTATATTTCTATGTGTTCTAATGTGATGTATAAATATATGTATGTAGCTTTCTTGCATGCAAATATATATGTACTTATGTTAATAACATAAATTATACATAAATATTTTATAAAATATATTTATGTATTTAAATGTGTAATTATATTATTTATAATTATTATATATTTAATTGTTAATTTAATGAATGTATTTTTATGTGTGCTTCTAGCCATGTAAAATACGTACATATGTGCATGTGTTTGGTATTTTAATTTTATAAGTTTATATGTATGTATATATAAGTATATAGTTATTAAATTGTTTATATATATATATATATATATATATGCATTTTGATTTATATATGTATATATATAGGTGTTTTTGTGAGGTATAATACTAATAATAATATATTATTTTATTTGTATAAATATTGGTTTGTATATACATTATTTAGAGTGTGCATTATTTGTATTATTAGTATTCTTGTGTGGGTATCTTTTGGAATCTAATTTTGATTCCTAAATTATTGTATTTTATTTTCTATATTATTTATATAGATTTCTTGTGAGGTTGACCTTGGTTTGACCATGTTTGACTTTAGTTGACTTTAGAGTTGACCATAGTTGACTTTTGACTTAGAATTTATTTATTGACCTAGAAGTTGACTAGTTTGACTTGTTCTCTTTCCGGGACCTTGTATTAATGTGGTATTCTATATCTAGGTCTTCGAGGCACCGAGTCAGACATCTGTGAGACTGTTCTTTGGACTTCAGGCGAGTACATTCTCTGATAGTTTCTCATTTATGATATCCTCTATGTTCGTTGTATCTAGTGTAGATATACATGTTTCTCTTGACACTATGGTTACACGGATTGGTATATCCGGATCTCGTCATGAGATGTTATTCCTTGGTATAAGGTGTATATGGTGCAAGTATTGTTTCATTGGTTATCTTGTACATGTACAGACACCAATTTTTGGGAGGAGTCGCTCTCTTCTTGGGGAATCTAGTGCCATAGCATACCGTGGTTGGATCTATTATACCAGTTGGGGTGGGGAGTATTAATATAGATATGTGATCAAATCCCTATTGAATAAAGTATTGGTAAGCGAATAGTGTTGATCATGCACCGCACGTATGATTAGCCAGGCCGCATTGTATCTTGCCCAAGCCGATCACATGTTAAGCTAGTACTCACACACTTAGTCATTAGTATTATTATTTTATTGGCATATTATTCATTATTGTATTTCTTTCCAGTATTTCCTTATTGTCTATATATCTCTTGTATCTATTTTGTGCATCTTATTTATCCACAGCTATTTACTGTTACATAGTTTTTATCATGGATTAGAACTGCTGTTAGAGATGTACTCTGCTCCTTTCCTGACTGGATATATTTTTCCAGATGACACTGAGGAGTACCCTACCTATTATGGACCCCAGGATGTTGTGGGTTTAGATTCGGAGACCCTGGCTCAAGAGGGACTTATCCCAACTGAGACAGTTGACCCTGGAGTGTAGCTTTGTAGTATGATAGTATTCTTTTGTACTGGATTTGTCTCCAGCTTATTTTGTTACTCTTCAGACTCATTGATGTATTATTTTAAACTCATGAGTTGTATGATGACTATCCTATTCTTATCTGATTCGTGCTCATTCTATCTTAGTTCTGTGATTGAGTATTCTATCATTATTGGTGGTTTATTACTTTAGATAGACTATCTAGACAGCGTTCTACCACCGATTCTGCGGCGTAGGCTGGGCGTTGTTTCCGACTAGTATCCTTACATCGGGTATGGGTCGTGACACATTTTTGGTGGTGGCCCATGCAGGTCTAGCTTCACAAAGTATGTGATGTCGTGGTAGTGCGACAATTTAGTTGTACTATTGCGAGCCTGCAATAGGATATAGGATATAGGCTGAGATACTCAATCACATCTAGGAAAATTCTTTTGATTCAATTATTCTCCTTTGACATTGATACTTGATCCCTTAAACTGTCCTTTCCTTGATGTCTTATATCTTGTGCCATATTAATTCTATTCTTCTTGATTCCATTCCAGTTTTAGCTTTGTTTGATAGTGGTGCTTCCCATAGTTTTGTATCTGTTTCTTTTGCTCTGAAGCGTGGTTTGGTAGCTGAGTCTTTTCTTAGGACTTGCAAGATCAGGACCGGGGGAGGCATTATTCTGGTTAATGATATTTGCAAGGATCGGAGAGTTACTCTGGGAGGCCGGGAGTTGAGTGCGTGTCTACTTATAATGCCACTTTCGAGCTACGACATTGTACTTGGGATGGATTGGTTGAGTAGGCACCGTGCTAGCATAGACTGTACAGGAGGTAGAGTTTTGTTTGGTTCGCCAGGAGAGCCAGAGTTCGAGTTTGCTAGAGGAGCTGCGGAGCAGGGGGAAGGCATTATTTGTGGAGCTATGGTGGAAGACAAGGAGTTGCCGTATCCGTTGATAGCAGAATTCTTGGATGTGTTTCCTGAGGAATTGCCAGGATTGCCACCAGATCGAGATATTGAATTTTCTATAGACTTGGTACCAGGTGTAGAACCAATTTCACAGTATGTCTATAGAGTAAACAACAGCGAGCTGGCCGAGTTGAAGAAGCAGGTGGACGAATTGCAGGATAAGGGGTTTATCAGATCGAGTTCTTTACCATGGGAAGCCCCGGTATTGTTTGTACCAAAGAAGGATGGATCGGTGCGCATGTGCATTGATTACAGGGCTTTGAATAATCTCACTATCAAAAATAGGTATCCTTTGCCACGGATTGATGATCTGTTTGATCAGTTGAGTGGTGCGAAGGTATTTTCTAAGATAGATTTGAGATCAGGCTACCATCAGGTGAAGGTGAAGCCGGAGGACATACCGAAGACTGCTTTTAGAACTCGGTATGGTCAGTACGAGTTTATGGTGATGCCGTTTGGTTTGACTAATGCACCAGCAGTATTTATGAACTTGATGAACAAGGTGTTCCACCAGTACCTTGACAAGTTCGTGGTGGTGTTCATCGATGACATACTCATATACTCGAGGACACCGGAGGAGCATGAGGAGCATTTGAGGATTGTGTTGGATGTGTTGAGGAAGGAGAAGTTGTATGGGAAGTTGTCCAAATATGAGTTTTTCTTGGACAAGGTAGAATTCTTGGGGCATGTTGTGACTGGTGATGGTATTTCAGTGGATCCGAAGAAGATTTCAGCAGTGGAATCTTGGAATACTCCGAGTTCGGTGGTAGAGATCAGGAGTTTCTTGGGATTGGCAGGCTACTACAGGAAGTTTATGCAAGATTTTTCGAGGATTGCCGAGCCGATGACCAGACTCACAAGGAAGGATGTGGAGTTTGTTTGGACGGAGGATTGCCAGGTTGCTTTTGAAGAGTTGAAGAAGAGGTTGACGTCTGCTCCTATTTTGACGTTGCCATCAGGGTCTGGAGGTTTCACTATTTATAGTGATGCATCGGAAAAGGGTTTAGGTTATGTTCTTCAGCAGCATAGGAAAGTGATTGCCTATGCATCCAGGCAATTGCGTCCTCATGAAAAGAACTATCCTACCCATGATTTGGAGTTGGCAGCTGTCATATTCGCCCTGAAGTTGTGGAAATATTATTTGTACGGAGAGCGTGTGGAGATCTTCACAGACCACAAAAGCTTGAAGTACGTTTTCACGCAGAAGGAGTTGAACATGAGGCAGCGTTGGTGGTTGGAACTGATGAAGGATTTTGATATCTCTTTGCAATATCATCCTGGGAAAGCCAATGTAGTTGCCGATGCTTTGAGCAGGTATCCAGTAGCTATGTTCTTAACGCAGGATCGATATTTGCTGGAGGACTTGGAGAGCTTGGACATTGAGGTGATTGTTCCTGGGTGTGCTATACAGATGTGGGGATTACAGATACACTCAGATTTGATGGACAGGATTAAGGCAGCACAGTATGATGATGATGTATCTTTGAGGAGTATCAGAGCTCAAGTGAGAGCAGGATTGGAGGATGATTTTACTATTTCAGAGGATGGATCTTTGTGGCATGGAGTTAGATTGTGTGTGCCTAGTGGGGAGTTGCGTGAGGAGGTATTGCAGGAAGCGCATCGCTCTCAGTATTCCATACATCCAGGTGCTAACAAGATGTATCGGGATATGCGAGAGAGTGTATGGTGGTATGGCATGAAGAGGGAAGTGGCACAGTTTATATCCAGATGCTTAGTGTGCCAGCAGGTGAAAGCCGAGAGGCAGAGGTCAGGAGGGTTACTTCAGCCATTATCCATTCCAGAGTGGAAGTGGGAACGCATTACTATGGATTTTGTGTCCGGACTTCCACGATCTCCAGGAGGAAAAGACGCGATTTGGGTCATTGTTGATAGGTTGACCAAGTCGGCCCACTTTTTGCCTTTCAAGGTGGGTTTGTCTACGGAGAAGCTGGCAGAGATGTATGTGAGGCAGATCGTTAGGATACATGGAGTTCCCGTCAGCATAGTCTCAGATCGGGATAGTCATTTCACTTCTCATTTCTGGAGGAGTTTGCAGGAGAGTTTGGGCACTCAGCTCAAATTCAGTACTGCATATCATCCCCAGACAGATGGGCAGTCAGAGAGGACTATCCAGACTCTCGAGGATATGTTGCGCACTTGTGTACTAGATTTCGGGGGTTCTTGGGAGGACTATCTCCATTTGGTAGAGTTTGCTTACAACAACAGTTACCAGGCCAGTATAGAGATGTCACCTTTTGAAGCTCTATATGGTCGGAGGTGTCGTACTCCTTTGTCTTGGGACGATGTTGGAGAGAGAGTTTTGCTTGGGCCAGAGATGGTTGTAGATGCAGCGGAGAAGGTTCAGTTGATCAGAGACAGACTTCGAGTGGCGCAGGACAGACAGCGGCATTGGGCCGATAGCCATCGAAGACCTTTGGAGTTTGAGGTGGGTGGTTTGGTGTTTCTGAGGATTTCTCCGACACGAGGCACGATTCGCTTCGGTGGGGGCGGAAAGCTTAGTCCGCGATTCATCGGACCTTTCACTATTCTAGAGAGGGTCGGTGCAGTTGCTTATAGACTAGACTTGCCACCTGCATTGGAGGGAGTGCACAATGTATTTTATGTGTCGTAGTTGAGACGATACGTGGCAGATCCTAGTCATGTATTGGATCACTCAGAGATAGAGGTGGGCCCTACTCTTAGCTATCCAAAGCAGCCAGTTGAGATTCTGGATCGGAGAGAGAAGGTGCTGAGGAACCAGACTATTCCTTTGGTATGCGTCGCATGGAGGCATCACTTTCCGGGGGAGTCTACCTGGGAGAGAGAGGATGACATGCGAGAGCGTTATCCATATTTGTTTGTACCTTGAGGTATGTTATTTTCTAGTTATGTTCTGTTCATTGTTATGTTTTATTCATTAGTTAGTTATGATTCTTTATTCTGTTCTGTGATTTTCTGGGGGTAGTTTTCATCTTTAAATTTCAAGGACGAAATTATTTTAAGGAGGGTAGACTTGTCACTACCATATTTTAGGAAAAAGGGTATTTTAGTAATTTCCTATTTAAATAAATATTGTGCATGGTAAATAATTTTTGTTGTATTATTTAATTGTTGTTGGATGTTATTTAATTATTTTGGACTTATTTTAGTGGACCCAACTAGTTTAGTTTTGACCCATGGACCAACATGAATTAAATAGTTAGACTTGGCCCATTTAGAAAGCCCATAGTTAAGAAGATGGATTAAATTAATTAAATAATTAGACTAGAAGCTTCCTTCCTTAATTATTTCTTCATGAGAGGCCCCAAGGGGTACATTGGACATTTTACAATTACTTGGGAAAGGGGGCATGGCCGGCCTATATTAGAGGGGGGAATTTCTCTCTCCTCTCATTCTCATTCCAAATCTAGATCTAGAATTTCCCACTCCCAAATTTCCTCCATTCCTATTCCAATTTTCTACCAAATTCATCCCAAATTCTTTCCAATTCACCATTAGAAAGTTGAGAAGCAAGGATCTAGAAGGAGGAAGCAAGGATCTACAAAGAGGAGCAAGGATCTACAATTTGGAAGCAAGTTTATCTCAATTGGAGGTTTCATTGGAAATCCATCTCCCAATAGGTATAATTCAGTTTTTTCCATTAAAATAGCTTCTAAATCTGAGATTTAATCATGTAAAATTAACCTATATGTATGTACTACCCATAGGACTTTGTTTTGTGTTCATAGGAGACCCATGGAGAAAGTTATGGTACTTTTGTGTCAATTTTGTTGGAATTCTGAATTTATATTTTGTTGTGTGTGTGTCAATTGATCCTATAGGTCAATTGGGCATGTGCTTATGTGTTTGGGGCTTGTGTCGTGTCCATATTTGGTACATGTGGTTCGTATCCCAACTATTTGGTGATACGTGTCATTTTGGGGGGTTTTTCTCCGACACGGGACTTTGTACATGTCGTATTTTGACACGGACACATAGATCTACTTTTGACACTTTGATTTATTCATAAATATTATTTGTGACTTATTTGTGTCCTTCGGGGTACATTTGGTTGTGTATTGGACTCGTGTCACATGCGTATCCTAGATCTAGTGGGATACGGTGTGATACTCTCCAATTTGGTGTGTTTTTGTGTAGATCTAATTACTTATACTTTAAAATTCTTCATTTATAACTAGTAAATATATATAGATATTATATATTATTTTAGTGTATTTATTATGGTATTTATTGTAGCATAGATCTATATTTCTATGTGTTCTAATATGATGTATAAATATATGTATGTAGCTTTCTTGCATGCAAATATATATGTACTTATGTTAATAACATAAATTATACATAAATATTTTATAAAATATATTTATGTATTTAAATGTGTAATTATATTATTTATAATTATTATATATTTAATTGTTAATTTAATGAATGTATTTTTATGTGTGCTTCTAGCCATGTAAAATACGTACATATGTGCATGTGTTTGGTATTTTAATTTTGTAAGTTTATATGTATGTATATATAAGTATATAGTTATTAAATTGTTTATACATATATATATGCATTTTGATTTATATATGTATATATATAGGTATTTTTGTGAGGTATAATACTAATAATAATATATTATTTTATTTGAATAAATATTGGTTTGTATATACATTATTTAAAGTGTGCATTATTTGTATTATTAGTATTCTTGTGTGGGTATCTTTTGGGATCTAATTTTGATTCCTAAATTATTGTATTTTATTTTCTATATTATTTATATAGATTTTTTGTGAGGTTGACCTTGGTTTGACCATGTTTGACTTTAGTTGACTTTAGAGTTGACCATAGTTGACTTTTGACTTAGAATTTATTTATTGACCTAGAAGTTGACTAGTTTGACTTGTTCTCTTTTCGGGACCTTGTATTAATGTGGTATTCTATATCTAGGTCTTCGAGGCACCGAGTCAGACATCTGTGAGACTGTTCTTTGGACTTCAGGCGAGTACATTCTCTGATAGTTTCTCATTTATGATATCCTCTATGTTCGTTGTATCTAGTGTAGATATACATGTTTCTCTTGACACTATGGTTACACGGATTGGTATATCCGGATCTTGTCATAAGATATTATTCCTTGGTATATGGTGTATATGGTGCAAGTATTGTTTTATTGGTTATCTTGTACATGTACAGACACCAATTTTCGGGAGGAGTCGCTCTCTTCTTGGGGAATCTAGTGCCATAGCATACCGTGGTTGGATCTATTATACCAGTTGGGGGTGGGGAGTATTAGTATAGATATGTGATCAAATCCTTATTGAATAAAGTATTGGTAAGCGAATAGTATTGATCATGCACCGCACGTATGATTAGCCAGGCTGTATTGTATCTTGCCCAAGCCGATCACATGTTAAGCTAGTACTCACACACTTAGTCATTAGTATTATTGTTTCATTGGCATATTGTTCATTATTGTGTTTCTTTCCAGTATTTCCTTATTGTCTATATATCTCTTGTATCTATTTTGTGCATCTTGTTTATCCACAGCTATTTACTGTTACATAGTTTTTATCATGGATTAGAACTGCTGTTAGAGATGTACTCTGCTCCTTTCCTGACTGGATATATTTTTTCAGATGACACTGAGGAGTACCCTACCTATTATGGACCCCAGGATGTTATGGGTTTAGATTCGGAGACCCTGGCTCAAGAGGGACTTATCCCAACTGAGACAGTTGACCCTGGAGTGTAGCTTTGTAGTATGATAGTATTCTTTTGTACTGGATTTGTCTCCAGCTTATTTTGTTACTCTTCAGACTCATTGATGTATTATTTTAAACTCATGAGTTGTATGATGACTATCCTATTCTTATCTGATTCGTGCTCATTCTATCTTAGTTCTGTAATTGAGTATTCTATCATTATTTGTGGTTCATTACTTTAGATAGACTATCTAGACAGCGTTCTACCGCCGATTCTGCGGCGTAGGCTGGGCGTTGTTTCCTACTAGTATCCTTACATCGGGTACGGGTCGTGACAGTACACAACTTCCAACTCTGAAGGCGCCATCATGTAGACTCTCTCTGATACTGGTGTTGTTCCTGAAAGTAGATCAATGGTAAACTCTATCTCTTTTTTTGATGGCATGCCTGGAAGCTTTTCTTAGAACACATCTAGAAACTCACTCACCACTCTAGGGAATTGTACTCCTTCTGCTACTGCCATTATCATGATTGTTGACGGAGACTCCATCTCTCATATAGAAAATAAGAATTCTTTCACTCCGGGGATACAAATGATAACCTTGCCAACATGTGAATCTATCATCACGTATCAGGCACTCAACCAATCCATGCCTAGGATGACATCATAATCTTACATAGGAAACTCTATCAGTCTAGCAGGAAAATCTTTCCGTACACTATGACCTGACATGAGGTATATACTCTATCTACTTCTACGATACCGTTACGAGTAAGTATATTGAGTCTTACTGATAATGATTCGGGTTCTAATCCAACTCGTGTCACAAATCGTGCAGACATAAAGGAATGTTATGCACCAGAATCAAACAATAATGAAGTTGAATGAGAGTTGACGAAAATGGTACCTACCACCATCTCACATGAAGCTAGCTGCTCTTCTACGGTGAGTACCATAGCCTGGCCACATCCTCTCGGTAATGGTCCTCACTGCTGTGGAACTCCTTGACTATCTTGTACTTGAGCTTGGGCCTGTGCATATTGCTATAGCCTCTGCTGCTGGAATACTTGAGATTGGGTCGGCAAAGGCCACGGACCCAGGTTCTGCTGAACCGGCGCTAGAGCCCTATACTGGGGCCCTACCGAGGAAGATGATAATAAACTAGCTCCGTATGGGCAAGATCTCACTCTGTGGCCTGGTGTTCCACGGGCTAAGCATAACCCCTATGCTCTACACCACTCTAATAAAATGTGCCCTGGTTTTCCATAATGAGAACACCATGCTGAAGAAGATATCCTATGGTGATGAGTTCGGGTTGGGGCTGTTTGCTGAACTGAGGCTGTTGAAACTGGCCTCCTCAGAGATCCGATAGCTAAAGCCCTAACTGTCAGGGCTGGGGCTGAAGATTGGTTATAAGAACCGTTTGAAGTATGGGCCCTCTTACGACCTCCAGTCATATCCACTATTCTCTGAGAGGTATACTCATGCCTCCTTACTGCTCTTAACACAACATCAAAAGGTTGGAACTCATATTGTTCCACTGCCAATATGATCTCCAGGTGAAGTCCCTGCTGGAACCTCCTTGCTCGGTCTAATTCGGTCGCCACCAAGGTGGGAGCAAACCGACTTAACCTACAAAACTCTGCCGCGTAGCCGTCGATAGTCCTGCCCATCTATTTTAAGTTATTAAATCTCTGTTGCAGATCATAATGCGACACCGCGTCAAAGTATCTGACCTAAAATCTTTTACTAAATTTGACCCAGGGGACGGGTACTGTTAGTGAAACCATCTATGCTGCCCACCAATCTCGGTCCGAATCTAGCAACTATAATCGAATCACCAAGACTTGCTCTCTAGCCGGAACTTTGGCTTCCTCTAGAATAGCCTCAGTTTCCTGAATCCAAGCGTCCGATGCAATCTCATCCTCGGTGCCATAAAAATACGAGGGTTAGAGGCGCTTGAAGTTGCCTGTTGAGTTGTTGGTACGATGTTTGCCTCCATCCAAATCCCCTTGTACTGAATGAATGAGTACGTCCTCAAGATGTCCTTGAGATGCCAATAATTCCCTAAGGATGCCAATTAGCACACTGTTGTCCCCTCCTGCATCAGGTATTGGTTACACAGGAGGTGTCACGCCCCAGTCCCAAAATACGTAGGACTAGGAATACGTAACACGCCAGCCATATGTATACGAACTCCAATATATGGAAACCATATACACACGTACGTTGTACATGAATATCCATTCCACAGTGGTAATATACTGTCACAATAAGTCACACACAATCTATATCTCATCCACAGCACAAATAATAGATAAATGAAAATCAATAACTGAATATCAAATAAGCAGTCTCAAAGTATGATAGTCGGGTGGAAACAAATCCACTGCAAATCGACTATACCAAAACTACTAAAGAGAGAAAAGAATTAACTCTAATATCAGAATAATGTCTCGAAAAGAATAGCAACTAGAATCTCTAAACAGCTGCAATGAATCACAAATAATCCGAAGGTAAGACCTACGCAGACTGATAGGTAGCGTCAGGTCCAGGTCCATACTCCTGCGGATACTCCTGCTCATCTATATCTGGAAAGGTACCAGGTCCTCAGAGGGACGTAACAAGATACATATAAATATGCCAATAAAGTACTGAAATGTAAATATCCAATGGGTCGCCTAACCATCTATGTGAATGCAGTTTGAGAATAACTTTCTAACAAGTGGGCTATCTGGCCATAAAATAGGATTGGCATGACTCTCTCGGAGAATCAGGGGCCTACAAAGTATGTCGTCTTTTGAACGGCATAGGCCTCCAAGTAGTATAAGGGTCATCACGACCGCGTATCTCCGGCGGAGCGTACGGGTTACATAAAAAGGAAAGTGCAAAGGAGCCCAAATACGGTACTTGTTGTTCTCCCCACACCATGCTCTAAGCATGTCATGTCCATGACACAATAAACCTCTAATAACTGCCAGGTCTACTAGCATGCAAAGTTTCTATCGACAGTTATCCCTATCCGTCGCACGACTTATACGTACCAGTGGCCAGCCGAGTACGCAAGTCCGTGTCCTACATGTGACTCACACTCGTGTAAGAATAGTGTCATGGCCAATGAAACATAAAATGCCTCATGAAAATGGGGTAGCCTCATAAAGTAGGTCCAATGCATATACATAAATAAAAACATAGTACGACGACACCGTCGTTGCACCCAAGTTTCCTTGGACGCACAATTTATATAACAGTTAAAATAAATGAACTAAAATAAGCAGAAATAAACATGCATACCTCATATGGAATGTAAATACAGTACAATGTCAAGGTATACTTGTCTGGCAAGAAATCTGTAAAGTATACGCGCCCAAATATCAAGGACACGGAATCTGAAACTAAGGTCTCCGAACAAACGTCTCCGGATGCTGAAATAAACATCACCAACATTTTCGAAATGAGCAAAATAGCTAAAAAATAATTCTCTTTCGTCCAATTTGGACACAGGGATAAAACGGTAATTTCGGATAAAAGTGGGGTCCACGTGTGGCCCACTTTGCACCGAAAAGTGTGCCAAGGGTAAAGGTCTCTAAATGGGACAAATTATAGGTCAAATAAACTCTAAATGTCAATACGAACCCAACGGTATGTCCAAATATGGATTTCGATGGGTCGAACACAGTTTTGCCCAAAAAGTCAACCGTGTGGCCCGCCAATTGACGACTTGGTCAACTATCTCAGAATTGCGTAAAAATTGGGTCACAGGACCAGTGCATTACCACGAATCCAGTGGCACAAGTTTTGTCGCAATCTGACGAGCGTGCACAAAATGCGTGCGACTTTCACAAAAGTTGTGACATAGAGTTTGTCCGTATATACGGGCTGATTACGGTGCGCACACGCGTCCGATTCAGTTTCCGCAAACTCTCACGTGTCCGGGTACACTGCGCGCACCATTTGGTACAATTGGTACATGATGGGGCGGTCCAGTTTGGCGGAGCGCGCTCCGTTTCACAACTTTTGGAAATCTGGAAAAAGCGTATTTTGGGGGTTTTCCAACGAATTTAATACTACCTACAGCAGTTAATAATCTAGGGTTATTTAACAGAAATTAAACTAGGTCAAGTGGTCTCCGCATACCAAAAAGAATCATCAAATTCATATCTCTATGGTGGGAGTTACGAATCCGAGAACATAGGTGATCACCGCAGTTTTCTGCGATCCCAGAAATTGGTCTTTTTCTGCCAACTTTGACGCTGTTTTTGCCTATGGTTACGCGTTGTTCGAGGTCTACTATCACACAGATATAGAAGAGGGTTAAGGGATTAGCATACCGATGAAGACGAGGTGACATTTGGTTGAGCGAGGCGACGGAAAACTGCGCGGGAATACAGGTACCTCGCTGCTGAATTCTGCAGTTGTGGTGTCGCGCGGGGTCGCGGTCGTCGGGATCGGTTTGGACGGCCTGGCGCGGTTCTCCGCCTGCGGTGGTGGCGTTCACTAGGTCTAGATGGGAAGAGGAAGAGATTGGATGATCTAGGGTTAGGGTTTTAGGATGAAGATGAGATTATATATAGATATGAAAGATGGAAAGGGGGGGTTTAAGTACTCGCGGGGGGGGGGGGGGGGGTCTGTGCTTGGGCGCGGGGTGTGGGCTGCTCATGGGTTGGGGTCTGTGGGATTTGCAAAGGGCAGCGGGTTTGGCTACTTAGTCCAGCGGGTTGGTAGTATAGGATGGTTTGGGTAATGGGTTTAAGGAAATGGGTAGTTATGTAGCATCCAATAGTATAGAAAAACCTATTTTCTTTTCTTTTCTTTTCTAATCTTTTTTTTCCATTTCTTTTTCCTTTAAATATATATGTGTGTGTATATATATATATATATATATATATATATATATATATATATATTTATTTATTTATTTATTTATTTATATATACATATATACTCATAGAAAAATCTAGAATTATACTAATGCATACCATTAAGCTAGCAACTGCCCAAAGGGTCTCCTACATGGAATAAATTCGAAAAAATTCCTAATGGCCCTATAAATCTTCTAAGTTCACCAACACCTAAAATAAAAATTAATAAAAATCTATTTCTCCTAATTAGCCACTAATTACTACAATTAAATTAATAATTAATAATTAAAAAGGTAAATACGGTTTTTAGGAATAAGGGTTTTACAGGAGGTACTGGATGGATCTGAGGTTCCTCATTTTGAGTTGTTCTAGACCCGGTCCCGGAATGCTGAGGCTGAACCTCAAGGGCTTGCTGGATATCGGGATATTGTCATCTTATTGGAGGAACTCTAGTTGGATGATCAGAATGACCAGGAACAATGTCCCTGAAAGATAAAGGACACAAGGATCATCAAAGAAATAAACATCATTGATCGAGGATCAAAGTGGATGTTGAATCAAGATTTCAGAGATATAAATTCGACACTGGAGGAGATCAAGGAGTAGTATGATTGAGACATCTAAAACACATTTGTAAACCTCCCCCTACACTTTTGATTTTTTAGACCTACTTGGGCCACCATTCAAACCGTGTCAAGCCCCAGAACCAGAATACTGGAGAGCGGGGGCAGACAAAGTCAGCTACGTGTACCAAAGTACTCTATATCCCGAGATACGGTAACAGTTGTCTAGACATATGAGGGTTTACTCTATAATCCATCAGACAATCCTGGGTTAAGAATCCTAGGTGTCTCAATCTCAAGTAAGCAACAAGTTTATAAGTTGTATGATCACCAACATATAATAGAAAGGCGTCCCAAACTATATATACCCAGATGATCATGAAGCTAGTTACCAAAATGAAGAACTAGCATAGTATAATGTTACATCATCAGCTCTAGCTATAGTCTAGAATATGCTTTACATGTAGGCCCGTAGGCTAGAATATCAAGTCCTAAAATATGAGCTAAATACATGATCGGTGGCTAAATGCCTCAAAAGAATAATATACAAGATCAAGTGGGTGAGCAAGAAGAAACTCACCAATGTCCTTGGGTGCTTCTCGTGTTCACCATATTGAGGCGGGAAGTACGGGAGATCCTGTTGTCCTACTCCAAAATCTGGCCATACAAAGCCAGTGGGGTCAGACCCCAAAATAGCAAGTACCATAAGGGAGCCAAAATTATGAACTAAAACCAGTATATAGACAAATCAATAAGAATAGCAGGTAAAGTAACAGTTAAACAGTTCTGGCGTATTTAAACAAGGATATCTGGAATCAGTACTCAGGTTACAATTTCTGGATTAGTTGCTAATGTAAATCAGGACGGGACAATGCTTGACTGGAAATCAAGCCATCACGGCCAATCATGCCCTATTGCATGCTATCATTAGCTAACTAGGGTTATCACCTAGTTACTAATACATGCAATTTGAGATTCTTTACGGCCACATACCCTGCAGACTATCCGGGTTATCTAAATAAACGGGTACATAGTATAGATTTATCAGGTATAATCAATTTTGTCTTTTTTGGTAGTACAACATTCATCGGGGTGTTGAAAGTGTGGCCCTCACGTCGGAGAGCTCCAAATCCATCAAGTGTCGTTGGGATACCAGGATTGCATGTAGCCAAAAAATCTCTCTGGATGCTGTCTCGATTATTATTCTAGTTATTAGCTTGGACAATTATCAAGGATTCACGACCGTGGTGCTCAAGAATCATCCTTAGACATGATGCAAGATAGGACAGTAACTTGACGGGTACAATCAAAATTAACCTATCACGTCCAGTCCTAAAATACATAGGACTAGGAATACGTGAGCATGCCAGTGTATGTATATGACAACTCTAATATATGGAAAATATAACACATACGTATGCTATATTATGAATAATAATTCACAAGTAGTATATAATGTCACAAGTCAAAGACAATACTAATCTCATCCACAAAACCAAATAGAAATAAATAACCAAATATGACAATGAACCAAGTATAAAATAGTTGAGAAGAACTAATAGTTGGGTGGAGACAAATCCACTATCAAACAAAATAAGTACATCATCTAATGATCAGAAAGGCTCGAAGGGAAGACCTCCTCGAAAAAGAAATAAGTAGCAAGTCCGTGTCCGTGCTCCTGCAGATAGTCATGATCGTCTACACCGGAAAAGGGACCATATACTCAAAGGGACGTAACAAGATACATAGAAACATGCCACATGTACAATATATAAACAGTATCATAGAAACTAAGCAACATGGAATCATACAAAGGTTGAAACTATCCTAAATATGGTACGTATATGAGAACCACTACTTGTGCGCGAACTGCCGAAAAGAAACCGATATCAAACCACCATAACTCTCAGCGAACTACGACTAGACGAGTCAAACCATAGACCTTCATGGCCACTAGGATAATAGCATAACCCTATCCTTCGTGGACACTAGGTTAAAATAAAAACGAGATAAGAAAAAGCAGTTCATACACGTATAATTATTCTTGCACGTGCGTCTCACACTCACGTAGGCATATACAATCCATTGCTACCCAAACTAATACATGGTTTATGACAAGTGTCTCTAATCAAGTAATAATGAAAATAATATCTAGGACTAGAATCATGTGAATCTACGAAAATAAATATAGATCATAAAATAAGTACATCAATTTAAATATGCTATATGAAATTAAAAACTTGGCAAGGTATATTTGAAAAATAGAAATAAAGACATATAATCATAAAAACAATGGAAACGATGTATGTAAATAAATAATACAAAGTTGGCAAGGTATCTTGCCTGCTCCGAAAAAGGATAAAGTCGCAACTCAAGACGTCGTCTGATCTATCCTTCACATAAATTAAAACAAGTTAGATCTGCAAAAGTGGGTAAATAGTTTTTATATTCTAATATATTTTAATTCTAAATAAAATAATTTAAAATACTAATTTAATTTAATTTAATTGTATTCTAATTTTAAGTCAAACCCTAGATTTTGGTTTTTTTTAATCAATTTTACGAATTCGGAATTCATGGTATTCAAATCGAAACGATCCGTTGATCGAAAAGTCAACCAACACAAACTCAACTTTTGTGCATGAATTCTTGTAGATTTTAGGGTCACAAGTATGCTAGAATTTATGGCTCATCCAAATTCAAAATCGTTTGAAAATTATTGCACACACAAAATCGTATTATACAACGGGGGTTGATTGATAACCTAGAAGTTTCACAGAATTAACAGCAAAAAAATAATTGGAATTAAATTCTAGGAAAAACATATGTCAACTGTCTTAACGTTATCTTTCTAAAACTTCAAATGGTTCATGATTCAGATTTTTGGTCTCCCAAAATCATAAAAACATCGAGCCGCGTCTATTTTTGGACATGTTGTACTCTACAAATTTTTTAGAATTTAATATTCAGAATTTTGTGAAATAAATTACATATTCAAAATTCTTACCTCGATACGGTTCCAAAAAAAGAAATGGGGACACATTTGGAGTCTAGAGCCAGGAGATATGGTCTTTCCAAGTCGTCAAAACTTCTAAAAAATGAGGCTGAATTTATGACGAATTTGAGCTATTTTTGGACAAAAAATCGAGGAGGTTGGGGAAGAAAAAGATAAATTTTGAGTTTAGTTCATAAGTTTAGTAGGTATTTATAATGGTGAAGACCACTTAATTTGAATACGGCTAGGATTTTCTTATTTGGATAGGATTAGGATCAGTTCAAATAATGATAGGATATGAATGAAGTTGCTATCTTAGTAGACTTAAGATTAGGATTAATTTAAAATAGAGTTTGAGTTTATCTCAATAATTTATAATCTTAAATAGAATTAAAGATAATACAAATAATTTATATATAATCTTATTTATATTTATTAACACTAAATTAGCATTTATCTAATATTAAGATGATATATATCCAAATAAATCCTAAATAATCCCAAAAATCTAAGTAAATTTCAAATAAATTACAGAAAAATATATTTAAAAATTTTAATCCTAAAATAAATATTTGGTAAAAAAATATGCAAGTATGATCTCACAATAAATCATGGAAGCCCTATAAAATTACGTTTAAAAGTAAACCATATTCGTAACAATTCACTATAGACATTAACACTTCATTGCCAACTAGCAGTTCTTTCTAAAAGGTTATGTTGAGTCATCCTAATACTTTTCTTTCTTATTTTTTATACACTATTTTTGTATCCCTTAAACTCTTCTATACTACAAACTTACAAGGATTCCACTAGTAGTTAAAATCTTAAAGCTATTTTCTAGGTTGTAGGACTAGTTTATCCATTGGGTCAAGAATTTTGGAATACTTGTCTTGAATCTCATAACCATATTTTTTTTCATAATCGTCAAGTATCGTAGTCTAATACTACCATGCCACCTGGCCAGTATGGCTGCAAATAATTTGACTACACTACCAAGATTGTGTAGCTGCAGTTGTCGCTACCTCACCGGCGATTAGTCATAGTTATCAGCCCGTGACAAGTGCCTTCAATTCTTTCCTAAGCTAAGTCTAAGATTTTAGGATAATAATTAAGGTCTTCATTAACTTTATAAAACTATTTAGAAGTATAAACCATTTCAACAATTCAACTAATTCTTGTTATTCTAAATAATGCTACTCAGGATCAAAATAATAATAAGTGAATATAGATATTATTATAGTGCATATACATACGGGTTATTGTTATGAATTCATCTTTTAGTTATTAATCATTACTAAAACTATTCACATAACCATTGATGTTTTAACTAACAAAATAAAGGGGTGAGATTGAAGTAAATCAAATAATTCATGATGGCACGAAAAGATGCAACTACGATGGGAAGGATTAAGCTAGATGCAAATCAAGCAATCAAATGAGGGTTCAAAAAATGGAATCAAGGAAGATGATTAAATAAGTGGATGAGATTTTAGACTCTAATCCTATACGCAGACTTGCTCGGTACAGTAACGTAACCGAGACAATATATTCTCGACCTGTATGGGCCACCACAAAAATATCACGCCCCATTCCAAAATACATAGGACTAGGAATACGTAAACATGCTAGCCGTATATATATATATATATATATATATATATATATATATATATATATATATATATATATATATGTGTGTGTGTGTGTGTGTGTGTGTGTGTGTGTGTGTGTAAACTCTAATATATAGAAACCATAACACATACATACGCTATATTATGAATAATAATTCACAAGTGGTATATAATGTTACAAGTCACAGGCAATATTAATCTCATCCACAAAACCAAATATAAAGAAATAACCAAATATAGTAATGAACCAAGTATGAAATAGTCGAGAAGAACTAATATTTGGGTGAAGACAAATCCACTATCAAACAAAATAAATACATCATCTAATGATCAGAGAGGCTCGAAGGAAAGACCTCCTCGAAAGAGAAATAAGTAGCAAGTCCTTGTCCGTACTCCTGCGGATAGTCATGACTGTCTACACCTAGAAAGGGACCATGTCCTCAAAGGAATGTAATAAGATACATAAAAATATGCCCCATATATATTATATAAATAGTATCATAGAAACTAAGCAAGATGGTATCATACAAAGTTGAAACTATCCTAAATATGGTACGTATATGAGAACCACTACTTGTGTGTGAACTGCCGAAAATAAAATGTGATCAAACCACCATAGCTCTCAGTGAACTACGGCTAGACAAATCAAACCATAGACCTTCGTGGCCACTAGGATAACAACATAACCCTATCCTTCGTGGACACTAGGTTAAAATAAAAATGAGATAAGGAAAAGTAGTTCATACACGTATAATCGTTCTCGTGCGTGGGTCTCACACTCATGTGGGCCTATACAATCCATTGCTATCCAAACTAATACATGATCTATGACAAGTCTCTATAATCAAGTAATAATGAAAATAATATCTAGGACTAGAATTATGTGAATCTACAAAAGTAAATATAGATCATAAAATAAGTGCATCAATTTAAATATGTTATATGAAATTAAAAACTTGGCAAGGTATATTTGCAAAATAGAAGACATATACTCATAAAAACAATAAGAACGATGGATGTAAATAAATAGTACAAAGTTGGCAAGGTATCTTGCCTACTCCGAAAAAGAATAAAGTCGCAACTCAAGACGTCGTCCGATCTACCCGTCATATAAATTAAAACAAGTTAAATCTACAAAAGTGGGTGAATAGGTTTTATATTCAAATATATTTTAATTTTGAATAAAATAATATAAAATACAAATTTAATTTAATTATATTCTAATTTTAAGTCTAACCCTAGATTTTGGTTTTGAAAAAAAAATTTACAAATTCGGGATCCGCGGCACGCAAATCGAGGCAATCAGTTGACCAAAAAGTCAACCAATATAAACATAACTTTTGTGCATGAGTACCTGTAGATTTCAGCGTTATAAGTAAAGTAGAATTTATGGCTCATCCAAATTCAAAATCGTTTGAAAATTATTGCACACACAAAATCGTATTGCGTTGTTGATTGATAACCTAGAAATTCCACAAAATTAACAACACATAAATATTTTGTGTTAAATTTTGTAAAAAATATACATCGACGATCTTGACGCTATCTTTCCAAAACTTTAAACGGTTCATGATTCGGATTCCTGGTTCTCCCAAAATTATAAAAACACCGAGACGCATCTATTTTCGGACATGTTGTACTCTACAAATTTTCCAAAATTTAATATTCAGGATTTTGTGAAACAAAATATATATTTAGAATTTTTATCTCGATACGGTTCCAATGAAAGAAATTGGAATGCATTTGGATTTTGGATCTAGGAGATATGGTCTTTTTAAGTCGTCAAAACTTCTAAAAAATGAGGCTGAATTTATGACGAATTTGGACTATTTTTTGGACTAAAAATTGAGGAGGTTGGGGAAGAAAAAGATGAAATTTGAGTTTAGTTCATAAGTTTAGTAGATATTTATAATTGTGAAGACTACTTAATTTGAATACGGCTAGGATTGTCTAATTTGGATAGGATTGGGATCAGTTCAAATAATGATAGGATATGAATGAAGTTGCTTTCCTAGTAGACTTAGGATTATGATTAATTTAAAATAGAGTTTGAGTTTATCTCAATAATTTATAATCTTAAATATAATTAAAGATAATACAAATAATTTTATATAATCTTATTTATATCTATTAACACTAAATTAGCATCTATCTAATATTAAGACTATATATATCCAAATAAATCCTAAATAATTCCAAAAATCCAAATAAATTTTTTAAAATTTCAAATAAATTACAGAAAAATATATTTAAATATTTTAACCATAAAATAAATGTTTGGTAGAAAAATATGCAAGTATGATCTCACAATAAATCATGGAAGCCCTATAAAATTATATTTTCTAGGTTTTATTATCCAAAAATGATAAAAAATCCAAAAAATTCTAGAATAGCCTGAAAATGATTCTAAATAAGTATTTATAAAAGTAATTAAATCTTAAATGGACTATTTGATTTTATCCCTTGTTAGATTATGTATATTGATATTATCCTCCCCCCCATGTTAGATCAAAAGTTGAGTTTATCCCCCTGAAAGTGTCGTTCAAAACTTATTAATGACACTTTCAAAACTTTTAACGACACTTTCAAGGGGTAAACTCAACTTTTGATCTAACATGGGAGTAATATCAATATACCTAATCTAACATGGGGTAAAATCAAATAGTCCTTAATCAAATAAGTTATTTTCTAATTAATCAACAAAATAGCCAAAAGAAATCCAATAATTTAATAAAAATACTAAAATTAAAAATTAAAAATTAAGGAGTTTATACAACTACGGGGATACGGGTCATGCAATACAAGTGCTACTAATAGCCTTGATCAAGACAGTTATAGAAATTCTCAAGTCAGGAGTGCGCTACATCGAGTCACTATCAGGAGTATCAGGATCAGGAGTATCAGGATCGGGATTATCATGATGGTGCGCTACGTCGAGCCACTATCAGGAGTATCAGGATCATGAGTATCAGTACAATATCAGGATTTAGTTTAATATTAGGGTTATTAGTACAGTATTAAGATTCAGTTCAAAACCAGGATTGTCAGTACAATGTCAAGATTATTAGTACAGTGTCAGTATTATCAGTACATAGTCAAAATTCAGGAGTTCATTTATAATGTGCAATCACTTGATTATGCCTTGAAGTCATATTCAGGAAATAAGCAGGATTAACGAAAATAACGGGATAAAAGAGAACTAGAGAATCATCAAGAGTTAAGCATATTAAAGAGAATACTGGCATATAGGCACATAAATTAATAATTCAGGGTTGGCGCATAAAATCAGGCAAGAAAGTAACATCCGCGCACAATGGGCCAAAAATCACTATTAGCGAACAAATGGCCAAAACGAGCATTGGCGCACAAATGGCCAAAAATAGTTTTTGTACACAAATCACTAATCTGGACAGTTCTTGTGCACTTTGATACAAAAGTGCTTCGAGCAAAGATGACGCATAAATCATACTAAAGCACACTTCTAGGACCTTGGCGCATAATGATAGAAGTGTGCGAGCCAGGAGCTTGGCGCATAAATCTATCATTGTCACACAAATGAAATTACCCAATCTAGGAACTTGGCGCACTTTCATCAAGTATGCCAGTAGTGAGATTGGACGCACAAACAAGCACATGAAGGCATACTAAAAAATAAAACACAAGTTCCAAGGCATGGCACAGCAGTCGAGATGACCCTGCAGTCGAGAATACTTTTCTTTAGAATGTTCATTAAGTAATTATGAAGGGCTACAAAGTATGTCGTCTCTGGAGAATGCCACATAGTGCACCACACAGCAAAGTGCACCATTCTCCATAAGGGATAAAGTACGTCGGTAAGAAAAGTTCACCAAAGTGTGCCAACTCTGCAATATCTGCAAAGTACGCCAACTTAGTTTTTTAAGCAGTGACGTACATTCTTGATTACTTGCAGACCCATTCAAAAGTGCGCCAAGTAGGATTTGCATACTTTTGAATGAATTGCCATAGTACAGAATGTACGTAGGAGTAGAGAAGTGCGCCTAGAGTACTTAACACATCTTGGCGCACTTTCTGAGGAATTTGTGAAACACACACAAGTGTGCTCACTGGAACTTCGCTTATGCGACAAGGGTTCCCTGTGTATTTTTTGTATGCATTCTCATACCAACTTTGCATTCTCCAACTTGTTGTTCTCGGGCTCCATAGGCAATCCAATTCAAGAAAAATAAAATCATCAATGAGACAAGTTCTAAGTGTTACCCAAAAATAAAATCGATCAAATGATAAAAATAAGTTATACTAAGAATCAAAGCAAGATCCATGGTTGTTCCTTCGATTGGCAAGATATACTTTTCTACGGTCAAATTCTAGCCTAATACCAACGCTACCAAGGTCACCCACGGCCAAGTCCAAGCTCAGCTGTTGCTCTCTGTTGGAAAAAAAAAAGAAGGAAAGAGAAAGAAAAAAAAGGAAAGAAAAGTGGAGGAAAGAGAATTAGATTCCTTATATAGCCAAGGGATTGTTTGTAGGCCATTGGATCATAATCCATGCCCCTCATCCGGGTTCATCATAGCCACCCATCAAGAAAACCAAGGGACCAATGGTCCAAAGCATGCAACTAAGGAAAACTTACAAAAATAACCTAAATAATGCATGAATGGCATAAAGCATGATGTAAGCAATTAAATAATAAATAAGCTATATATGTATAATACGCGTATATCGGGTACTATACTAGAACAGTGAGACGAGTCTCATAATTTTCTGATGAATTATCGGGACTACCACCAGACAGAATAGTAGAGTTTACTATAGATCTGATTCCTGGAGCAGCACCAGTAGCAAAAAAAAATCATATAAATAAGTAAGAATTAGCAGAGTTGAATAAACAAATAAAATAACTATTGACTAAAAGATTTATTCAACCAAGTATTTAACCTTGGGGAGCACCAATCTTGATTATGAAGAAGAAAGATGATACATTACAACTGGTCATTGATTATAGATGTCACGACCCACACCCGAAATTGGGACGCGAGTACGCGGGTACGTCCAGCCTACGCCGCAGCATCGGCGGTAGAACGCTGTCTAGGTCAAGCACTATCTAAATAATCTCGCACTAGTATCCAACTCCATAAGGAGACATGGATAACACAATATAATAAATGAATAACATACTCAATCACATAACTACAGCACGATAAGAAATCAAAGAAATAAATAAAAATACAACACAAGTCTAATGTAAATAAATCTAACTCAGCAATAAATCCAAGTCTCAACAAAATGCCGGAGACAAATCCGGTACCAAATAACTACTGAAGAAAACTAACTAGATATCTAGTTATTCCGGCTAGACCTCCCGGAATCACGACTGCACTACTAAGTCCAAGACTGCAGCTACTCACCCTGTGGTCCACAAGTGTCGGATACCAGTCCTCTAGGCATAGTGTGGAAAATATTTTCCAGTCAGGAAGGAGCAAAGTACATTTCTAAATAACAGTTCTATATCAATGATATAAACTATGTAGCAGTATATAGATGGAAATATACGAGATGCATGTATATGTACGAGAAATATACAATAAGGATATACTGGAAATACTGTAAGTAAATGCAGGAAAAGAAATAATATGTCAATGAGCAAGAATCTTATGACTAAGTGTGTGAGTACTAGCTTTAACATGTGATCGGCTTGGGACTGGTAAACTCATTACATTGGTTAGCGATCATCCTTGAGGTCAAGCTAATCCGTGCGGATAGCTATGATGCGAGTAATAGTCAGGCTAACCACATGTAACAGTGATGAGGCATGTAATGGTAAGGCTATACCGACGTGAGGCGTGGGTGAGCTATGATGCATGTATAGTTGGGTATGATCACATATCTACACTAAAATACTCTCCACCCCCGACTGGTATAGTAGATCCAATCATGGTACGCTATGGCACGGGATTCCCTAGGGAGGTAGCAAATCTCTCCGAAAATCAGTATCTGTATATGTACAAGATAACAATGAAACAAGACTTGTACAAGCTACACCATGAACAAGGAATAACATCTCATGACGAGATCCGTATACACCAATACGTGTAATCAGCGTGTCGAGAATATGGATATTTACACTAGATACAATGAACATAGGGGATATCATAAACAAGAAGCTAATCAGAGAATGTACTCGCCTTGGGTCCTTAGCTGGTAAAACCAATGTCCTGTCCTATAGTATCGTCTGGAGGATCCAACAGTCCTATAAACATATAATAAACAATACAACGTTTGCATCAGATGATACACTAACACAAATACATAACTCAGGGCTATGCCAGGTATGGCACTGGTCAATCAAGGGTCAGTGTGCGTCAAATTGCACGGGCGTCGCGTTTGCGATTGCACGGGCAAGACAGACGATCAAAATGGTACAGGGCTTGCCAGTACGTCAGCGTACGTGTGGCAGTCAACTGACCGTTCACAGGGTCATAGGTCCATGTAAATACGGGGTATTCGTATTTACTCGGGTCATCTAGTAGAGACATATAGAAATGTACATATTGTACTAACATATACATTAAATACATTTGGTACGAAAATAGATATGTGTATTTATATATACTTTAAGTAAAATTAATACTGTATGTTTAATTATAAATATATACTAGGAAATACTTTATACAAGGTATATTCAGAAGAATATAAGCCAAATTATAATTTTACTATATATACTAAATTCCAAAGTACAATTGACTATGCTAATACATGTACCTTATATACTAACATATAATATGTATATATATACATTTATACTGATTGAGGATGTACTATATATATATATATATATATATATATATATATATATATATATATATATATATATATATATATATATATAGTATATACTAAGTGAAATTACACATATACCATAATAAATATGTATATTTATATATATATATATATATATATATATATATATATATATATATATATATATATATATATATATATATATATACATATATGCATACACCCAAATACGTATACAACATACGTACGCACACACACACACACACACACACAAACACACACACACACACATATATATATATATATATATATATATATACGTATACACTAAAAGGAAGAAGAGGGAGAGGCTTACGGTGGTGGCTCGACGGAGGAGCTGACTCGCCGGAGAGGAGTCTTGGCCGAGCAGGGAGGATAGGCCGACTGGAGGAGGCTGTGTGGAGGTGACGGAGGTGCTCCGGAGGAACTCGACGCCGGAGCAGGGTGGTGGTATTCGTGGTGGTGGTGATAGGCGTAGGGAGTGCAGCTGGAGAGGGGAGTGATACAGGGAGGAGCAGTGAGCTGCGGGTGGCGAGGCTCGTCGGAGTTGTGGTACAGGGGAGTCGGGTGGATATGAGCAGGGTCGGGGAGGAGCTCGAGGGGAGCTGTGTTGCCGGGTGCAGTGGCGGGCTGGAGTCGGGTGCAGTAGCGGGAGGCTCGGCTACGTGGTCCAGTGAGGAGAGGAGCGGGTGGTCGACTGTGTCGAGGCGGCTCGATGGGGCTCGGCCAGACTGCGTGGCCGGGGAAGAAGAGGGGAGGAACTCGAGGGGAGTTGTGGTGGTGCCCAGCCGGAGATGATCAGTGGGAGCTCGGGGATGGCTGAGGGGGACTCGCTGAGGGCGAGGTGGATGAGTGGTGGATCGATGTGGGTTGCCGGACTGAAGAAGCGTGGAGCTCGGGTTGGCCATCGGGGAAGAAAAGAGCTGGCCGGGGAGAAGCTCGGGATGGGTGAGTGGCTCGGCGGAGGAGGATGCAGGGAGTCGATGATGATGGCGAGGTGGTGGACCGAGGTGCGGGGGATCTCGTCGACGCCGGAGGGGAAGCTGGAGTAAACCCGGGGAGTTACAACAGGCCAGCCGGAGTAATAGCTCCAGAGAAGAAGAGCTGCCGGGGCCCGGGAGGAACAGTGGCAGTGGGGGGTTGGAGCTCGGGATGGGCTGGTAAACAGTGATAGGTTGTGATTTTTCTCCCCTTTTTATTAAATTCAAAAGCAAGGAGAAGAAAGGAAGAAAAAGAAGAGAAGAAGAAAGGAAAAAATAAAATGAAGGAATAGGGGCTACGGTTGGGTGTGGGCTAGCCTAGGTTTTTGGGGATTAGGGCTTGGTGATAGGACATTAAATAGGGAGAGAGTGTGTGGGAATTGAAGGGTGAGGATGCACCCCTCTAGAATGGATGGTCCTGATTTGTCATGAAGAAAAATTCCTACATGTGAGGATGGGGGTGTTGACTAGTCAATATTGGGCTTCTCCATTTGGTTGAACCAATGGGGTGTCGACACATAATGCAAATTTGTAATTTAGCCCCCTTAAATTTGGGTATTTGCACAGACGCATAAAATAATAAAAAATTGGTGGGCGATTCGGTGTTTGGCATTTTGTAGGGTGAGGGGGCGCCGTGTGTTTGGTATGGGCTCAATTAGCAGGGTACTGGAATTAAACCGGAATTAACGCGATCAGACAAAAATGGTATCCTCAATTTAATTAGAAATAAATGTAAGCTGTGTTCTAAAATTAATTAGGAGTACATGGGGCCAAAATCAGGTCGGGTCATCAATATCATTAATGAAAAAGACTCAGAACAGAATATTACCCTAATTCGGGTCGTACGAAAAATAGGTCAAGATTGCCTCCAATTTTGATTGGAACGCACTACGATACAAAAATTAGAATTTATTTAGAATTTAAATAAACTTCCACGACGATTTTTGTGTGGCTAAAATGAAGCACAAGAGAGCACGATTATGAGTTACAAAAAATGGCAGAATGGAAGGCGGGCATGTCTAGGGCAAGGTTGTAAAATTTGTTGGAAGGTAAAAGCTAGGGTAGCGCTCCAAATATCGAAGCAACGGCAGCGCGCAACAATTAAATAAATTACGGTAATTAATTACTATCTTAATAATTAAATCCTAAATAATGTAATTCAAATTCATAACCCTACAATTTGGTCAGGTGTTCATCTAGTGGGCTTCTAGGTCCAGTCTACCAGCTCAAACATTAATGAACATAATTAAATATTTAAATACACATCTCATATAATTATTTAATTTAAATACACATATCGAGAAATTATTTAATATACATACCAGAATATTAATAATATATAAAAAGTCGAAAATACCCCTATTTTCAGAATGTGGTAGTGACAATAGAGCATTGAATGAGGCGACTATCAGGAACAAATATACATTACCAAGAATTGGTGATTTATTTGATCAACTTGGAGGAGCACAAGTATTTTCAAAAATTGATCTGATGTTGGGTTATCATCAAGTAAAAGTAAAAAAAAATGATGTATAAAAAATTGATTTTCGAACCAAATATAGACATTACAAATTCTTAGTTATGTCATTTAGAGTAACTAATGCTCCTACAATCTTTATGGATCTTATAAATTGTATATTCTACCAATACTTGGATAAATTTATCATAGTATTCATCGATGATATTTTAATATATTTCAAGAATAAGAAAGAACATGAAGAACATCTACGAATAGTACTTCAAACTTTGAGACAAGAACAATTATATGAAAAGCTTAGCAAATATGAATTTTGGCTAGACCATATATCTTTTCTTGGACATATCATCAGTGGCGAAGGAATTTCAGTTGATCAAAGGAAAGTAGAAGCAGTAAAATAATGGCATGTACAAAAATTTGTAGCACAAATTCGAAAATTTCTGGGATTAGCAGGATATTTCAGAAGATTTATAGAATTTTTTTCAGGATTTCTTAACCTATAAACCGTTTGACATGGAAGGATGAGAAATTTATCTGGACAGACAAATGCCAGGCAGTATTTGAAGAATTGAAAGAAAGACTTATTACATCACCTATTCTAGTATTACCAAGCGGATCCGAGGGTTATAAAATTTATAGTGATACTTTTGGTAAAGGCATGGGTTGTGTACTAATGCAACATGGAAGAGTTATAGCATATGCCTCTCGTCAGTTGAAGCATCATGAAAGAAATAATCCAACACATGATCTAAAGCTTGCAGCAGTAGTGTTTGCACTTAAATTATGGAGGCACTACCTATATGGTGAAAGCATTAAAGTTTATACTGACTACAAAAGTTTGAAATATATACACTCAGAAAGAGCTGAATATGAGATAAAGAAGGTGGTTAGAGCTACTTAAGGACTTTGATATGGAACTGGAATATCATCTTGTTAAAGCAAATAAAGTAGTAGATACATTAAGTAGAAGACCTACAATGTTCTTTATGAACACACCAAAAGAAATCCTTGATGATTTAAGAAAAATGGGAATTGAAATTATATATTCAAGGGCAGAAGGATCATGGGCTAACTTGCAAGTTCAATCGTCTTTAGTAGAGAGAATCAAAGTAACTCAACAAGAAGATGTTAAATTACAAGAATTATAGAAAAAGACTGAAACATGGCTTCAAACTGGGAGATACCCAGATGGAACATTGAGGTTTGAACATAGATTATGTGTACCAAAAGGAGATCTAAGAACAGAAGTTATGTCAGAGGCACATAACTCTCAATATTCTATTCAGTTAGGGAGTACAAAAATGTAATAAGATCTCAAACAAATTGTTTGGTGGCATGGAATAAAAAGAGAAATTGCAATATTTGTATCAAAATGCCTAGTATTTCAATAAGTAAAGGCAGAGCACGAGAGAATTGCAGGACTTCTTTAGCTATTACCAATACCAGAATGGAAATGAGATCATATTACTATGGACTTCATATCAGGACTTCCAAGGACTCAGAAGGCTAACAACTCTATTTGGGTTATTGTGGATAGACTTACAAAATTTGCTCGATTTTTACCATTTCGAGTGGGTCAATAAACTAAAATATTAGCTGATATGTATATGAGACAAATTGTTAGTCAACATAGAGTACCTGTAAACATAGTTTCAGACAGAGATTCCTAGTTTACTTCAAAATTTTGGGAGAGCTTACAAGAAAGTCTGGGCATACATTTAAAGTTTAGCTCAGCATATCACCCTCAAACAGATGGCTAATCAAAAAGAACTATTCAAACTCTTAAAGATATATTGAGAGCATGTACTCTTGATTTTGGAGGATCACGAGATGATCATCTTCATCTAATTGAATTCTCCTATAATAACAGTAATTATGCCAGCATTAAAATGGCACAATTTGAAGCTTTGTATGGAAGGAAGTGTCGATCTCCTATATGTTGGAGTGATGTAGGTGAACAATAACTATTGGGTCCAGAAATGGTGGTATAAACTGTAGACAAGATTAAAGCTATAAGGAGTCATCTTCAGGCAGCTCAAGACAAGCAAAAGATATGGACAGATAAACATAGAAGATCTTTAGAATTTTAACCTGGCGATCATGTATTCTTAAAAAATTTGCCATTTCGAGGAACAATCAGATTTGAAACTCGAGGAAAATTAAGCCTAAGGTACATTGGACCATTTGATGTAATTGAAAGAATTTGAGATGTATCATACATATTGGCCTTACCTTCAACACTAGAAGGAATTCATAATGTATTTTATATCTCACAACTTCGAAGATATGTACTAGACCCAGATTATATACTGGACCATTCGGAGATAACAATGGGCCTGATACTTCGAATAGAATAACAACCAGTAGAAATCTTGGATAGAAGAGAAAAGATACTCAAGAACAAAAGCATATATGTCACGTCTCAGTCCCAAAATACGTAGGACTATGAATACGCGAGCAGGCCAGCCGTATGTATATGCCAACTCCAATATATGGAAACTATAACACATACGTACGATATATTTTGAATAATAATTCATAAGTGGTATATAATATCACAAGTCACATGCAATACAAATCTCATCCACAAAACCAAATAGAAATAAATAACCAAATATGGCAATGAACCAAGTATGAAATAGTCAAGAAGAACTAATAGTTGGGTGAAGACAAATTCACTACCAAACTAGAATATGAAAGAAAGTATAATAAGTACATCATCTAATGATCAGAGAGGCTCGAAGGGAAGACCTCCTCGAAAGAGAAAGAATCAGGCCCTAGTACGTACTCCTGCGGATAATCCTGATCGTCTACACCTGGCAAGGGACCAGGTCCTCAGAGGGATGTAACAAGATACATAAAATAGCATGCCAATTAAATAAAGTAAAATATGCATAAATAATAGACAAAAAATATACAAGTACGCTACACTAAATAATCTATATAAAAATATACAATGAGGACAACTTTTCGACGTATGGACAGGTGTAGGCTACTCTAACACACACGCTATCTCATAACTTATGAATATAAAAACGTACATATACCATTAATCGACATACCTCGAGAGTAGTGACCATCGTAACATCAAATCGACATAACTTGAGGGTAGCGACCATCGCGACACAAATACCGTAGTGCGTCCAGTTACTACAGTTTACCAAAGTGGGTAGTCCATACGCCTATTGACTGTCCTCCCCTCCTATGATACTATGTGTCAAGTGTGTGTCAACATATATAATATATAATTATGACTGAAAGAAAACACATATAAAATATATATAATGAATATATGAAAATATTACAAGCATAGAAAGTACTGTAAGCAATTTGGCAAGGTATACTTGTAGAATATAAATAGAGACATATACACATAGAAATGGTTTATGATAAAGGCACTACAAAGTACACTCAGGGCTAGCCCAGTATTGGGGCTAGCCCAGTTATGAAGAAATTTTACTTAGGCTAGCCCAAATTTTACTAGGGCTGCCCACCCTCTTCACCTCGCTCCTCATGCTCCCCCTTTCGCTCCTCCACCGTTTGCCGTCGTCCCCGTGTACAGCAGCAACCCCGTCTTCCACCGGTCGTCGCCGCCCCCACCGCTCACCGCCGACCCCGCGCACAGCAGTTGCCCCGTCCTCCACCGCGTGTGCGCCTCCGCCTCCGCCTCCTCTTCCGCCTCCCGTCGCCTCCTTCCTCTCCCGCTCCTCTGCCTCGTCTCCCCTTTCGGCCTCCATGCAGCCCATCCCTCGTGGTCATCTCGCGTAGCCCTCCCTTCCGGACTGTCAAAATTTTGACAGTCCTATCAATTAGAAGGACTGTAAAAATTTTGACAGTCATAAAAAATTAACATATATTTTTAGGACTGTCAAAATTTTGACAATCTACCAATTGTTAGGACTATCAAAATTTTGACAGTCCTTCCAATTGGTAGGACTGTAAAAAATTTGACAGTCCTACTAATTGGTAGGACTGTCAAAATTTTGATAATCTTGATTATAAAAAAATTAATTGGAAGTGGACAGCTCGGTCAGTAATTTTTGGGAGTGGCAAACTTGTAATTAACAATGGTGATAATTTGGACTGCCCCGAGTGAATTTTGTAGTGCCTTTATCAAGAGCCCATAGAAATAATAGGAAGAATGCATGAAAATAAACTGTAAAAAGTTGTCAAAATATATTGCCTACGCCAAAAAAGGATGAAGTTGTAACTCAAGACGTCGTCCGATCTACCCGTCATATAAATTAAACAAGTTAGATCTACAAAAGTGGTTGAATATATTTTCTAGTCTAATCTATTTTAATTATGAATAAAATAACCTAAAATACTAATTTAATTTAATTATATCCTAATTTTAAGGCTAATTCTATATTTTGGTTTAAAGGAAATCAATTTTACGAATTCGAAATTCGTGGCATGCAAATCGAGGCATTATGTTGACAAAAAAATTAACCGACACAAAACCAAGATTTGTGTGTGAAATCCTATAGATTTCAGCACTACATGAATGCTGAAATTGACGGTTTCACCAAATCTCGAACATGTAAAGAATTTTCGTCCATATGGCGAAAATATGTCAGTTTTAGGTAATTTTCTAGTTACTTTTAGGTTGTACAATTTTTTCAGAATAGTAAACTAATATATTTAATTCTAAGGAAAATATTTATATTTTATCATGTCATCTTTCTGAAACTTTAAACGGATCATTATTTCGAGTTCAGAATCTTCCAAAATCTCGAAAACACCAAAATATGTCATATTTCGGACAACTGGCACTCCATGAATATTCCAGAAATTTAGGTTCAAAATTTATAAAAATAAATTAGATATTCATAAACTATATCTCGAGACTGTTCCAACGCAAGAAATGAGGACACATTTGGAGTCCGGATCTAGGAGATATAGCTATGCGAAGTTGGAGAAAACCCTAAATGAAATATCCTCAAATTATCTCTCTCTCTCTCTCTCTCTCTCTCTCCTCTAATTTCGGCGAAAATAATAAAACCCTACATATACACACACATATATATAGGCAGTAGCCGACGGGTGGGCCATGTCGGGTAATTAGGGCTGACTGTGTATGCTAACTGGGTATTTAAATAAGTTTTAATATCCAAAAATTTATTTATTAATCAGTTTTGACCTAATTAACTCCAAATGAATATGTAAAAATATCATAAAGATTCATAAAAATTCTAGAAAATGTAAAATACCATTATAAATCCTAAAAAATATTTGGGACCAAATTATGCTCCTAGGCTTGCACAATAAATTCTAGAACTCCTAGAAAATTAGTATTTAGCCTATTTTAAAACCAAAATTGTCCAAATAAATTCCAAAAAATTGTAAATAAATTACATAAAATATATTTAATTTTTTAATCCTAAAATAAATGTTTGGTAGGAATAATATGAAAGTATGGTCTCATAGTAAATCATGGAAACCCTAAAAATTTATGTTTCCTAGGTTTTTAATTACCCAAAAATTCTAGAAAAATTCAAGAGATTCTAAATTAGCCTAAAAATATTTCTAAATAAGTATTTATATAAGTAATTAAATCAAAGAATTTATTTTCTAATTAACCAACAAAATTGTCAAAAGAAATCCAATAATTTAATAAAATTACTAAAATTATAAATTACTAAAATTACAAATTAAAAAAATTAGGGAGTTTACAATATCTATGGTACAAGTGGCATGGAGTAAAGATTTTCCAGATGAATCTACCTGGGAACAGGAATAAGATATGTGAAAACAATATCCCTATCTATTTGCCACACAAGATTTTTTTAAAGCTTAAGTACTTTTGATATACTTCTATTAGCATAATTTGAATTCTGAGGACGAAATTTTTCTAAGGAGGGTAGAGTGTCATAGTTGATTTCAAAATTTATTATTATTATTATTATTATTATTATTATTATTATTATTATTTATGTGGAAATACAAGTTTTACAAAAACATAGCTTTTTGAAAAATTACATTATTTTTATATAATTTCTTGGGTTCTATAATTTTTTTAATATAATATTATTATTTATTCTACAAAAAACTTTTATGTTTTTTTATTATTTTGTTAAGTTTTATGTCTTGTGATTGGTATCAATTAGGGCTTAAATTAGTGTAAATGATTAAGTATGATTAGGAGATGGTTTTGATTAATTAAAAACTAAACACCAAAACCTAGAAATTACCTTAATGCCCTTAACCCTTGGCTTTCTTAAGAAGCCAAGGGGTGGCCGGCCATGTAAGGGGGGAGGGGGGGGGGGTTCCAATCCCCTTTGTTTCACTCTTTACAACCTTAAATATCTTGTAAAAGATAACAATGTTAATTATTATATATATAAGAATTGATTTTATATATATACATGTAAGCTTTCTTCTTTACATAACCCCTTTTACTTCTTAGCTTCTAAATTTTCACCATACACCATCTCCTACCTCCTCCCAAACTATCTTTCCATCCTACATAATTTCTAAACCCTATAAAATCAAGGCAAGTCCTTAATTTCTCTACACAAATCTCATTTTTATGTATTTTTTCATATTGTTCTTGGTTTATTCTATTAATTCAAAAATAAAGTTTATGTTCTAGATTAATTATGAGATTAATATATGTGGTTTAAAACATATTTTTAAGAGTTATTCGTTAAGGTGACATACCCGTATGAGGCTTGGATATGAGATGGAACTAGGTTTATACGTGCTGATTTCGTTCCTACAACGCAGTATTTTCCCGAGTCAGTTTTTATCTACTAAATCCTATCAAAATTTTATTTTGTCTAAAAAAAATCAAAGAGGATTCGATAAGCTTTCCAACAGTGTATGATATGATAGAGTTTGAATTCATATAATAGGAATTATGGGTCGTGCAACAGAGGTATAGAATCCTAGAATAAAAATTTGGAACCTATGTGCACATTTTTGTGTATGCCAGTTTTGACCTATTAAACTTCTTCAAAACTAGGATATGTCTGAACAAAATTCGAAGAGGATTCGATAAGTTTTCCAACCGTATATGATACGATATCATTCAGATATATTTAGTATAAGTTATTGGCTGTAAACCATAGACGTACAATTCTGAAAATGAAATCTAGAATATTTTATATATTATTTCGTAGACAAGTTTTGACCTATTAAATATTATCAAAATTTGATTATGTCTAAACAGAAATCGAAGATGATTCAATAAGCTTTCCAACGATATAATTTGCTGGTATTTGGATTCATATAATATGAGTTATCCTTTGTACAAAGTAGGATATACATGTTGGATTTTTTGTGAAATTTGGTTTTGTACTTTAATGCATTTACTATCTATCCTATTAACTGCGTGTGTCCGGTGTAGAGTTGTTCCACTGAAGGGGCTTTGACCCATGTCAATTCTACGGAGAGTTACTCCGGGTTGGATATATTACTGTGTTTGTAGCTCAAAATACAAATGAGACTCTGTCCGAAAGTCTAAGGATTTCAGAAGATAGCATAATTTTGAAGCTTAAACGTCGTGGTATCGTACCGAACCCTAAACCTAGATAACTGTATATCGACTAGAGACAGAGTAACGATAATTTTAGGAATATCTAGAGGTTAACTGTCTAAGTTCGAATTCATACGAACATGGACTTGTAAACGCATAAGCAATCTGATTATCAAATATTATTTTCTTGGTTCTGGAATACCCTGTTAACTGTATACTCATATTACATGAGATTAACATGTATAGAGAATTTATTTGGTGTTATTACAATAGTTGGAAGTATTCCTGCAAGTGATACCTGTATTACAGAAATACAAATCAAGATGTATACTTGAGCCAGAAAATAAAGTTTTAACTATTAGAATGAACTTATGATTGATTGTGATTGTAGAATAGAGCATTGGGTGGAGGAGAACAGTTTGGATCACAGCGTATGAAATCTGGGCAATATAATTAAATAAAACTGATCAATACATGTAGCTTATTCGCAAGACCTTGCGTTGAGAGTGGGTGAATGCTTAGATCACCTACCTACCTGTATCTCATGTTATCTATAAATAATTGTCCTAATTCGATAAAAAGTCGAATTTGGTATTAAATGATGTTATGATTTATTGCTCCTGAAGAGGAGTGGCCGGATTACTAAGCACCGTGCCTACCTGCCACCACCTGGTCCCTGGTAACGGGACTATTGCCAATATAGTGCTCGTGACACTATGATTGTGAGATCCAAACATGTTCTCTAAACTTTGCATCATCATATAGGAAAGATTGATTTGTGACTGTGTTAGTGACTTTAGGACTTAAGAAACGATTTTGGATACAATTATTTTATCAGATTAAGATTACTTTATAAGTTAGTTCAAAGTTACATTTAATCTTGTACTTAGAGTTTATTCGGGTTAGATTTCTATTGCATTTGAGCTTCAGTATCATATTATTTCATTTATTTTATCTTTCTTGAATCGAGGACTTGCATGTCTTTGATGACCTAGTTTTTGTTCACTAGATGAAGGCCGGGACGAAGACGAGATTCTTCCCTTGTATAATATGGACGAGTCTGAAGAATAATGGATGTCGCGTGTAGAACAACTTCATTTTGTGTTCCTATATAATTATATGTGTATTAATCTTTATGGGAGATAGTTATATAGTTGTATATTTTAGTAAGTAGCTTGTATACTTTCTTTTGAAGACAGAACTCAGACTTGTGAGTTGTAATTATAAAAGCTTGATATTGTGAGTATACTTAGTTCTTACTTGTTGATGGTTTGGCTTTACCCTATACTTTATCCTAGAACTTACATGCAACAATCGTGGTTACGAATATAGGTTTATTCGAAAAGTACGTAACTTGGGGATGCTCGTTATATTCTCGACTTACCATATAATGGGAGTGGGGCGTGACACAAAGAGCAAGATGGTGTGATGTTATCTAACAAATGGTGCGATGTCTTATAAAACTTTTACCACTTAAGAATGATGTCTTCTAATATTTTTACAACTTAAGAATAATGTCTCCTATCTTTTGATACTTAGGAGACGTTCGGTTCAAGTTTTGGAGGCTTAAGAATGTATTTTAGATTCATTGTCCTTGTTTAGTATGTCTAGGATTGAGAATTAGAAGAGAATACGGGGGACTTTATATTTCCATTGTTGTGGAAAAGGAACCCAAGGCCTTTTGGGAATACTTTTGCTGTTTTAGGAATGTTGTTCGGTCAATAATATCCTTATTTTACTTTTAAAATTCTAACTTCTATATCAAACATGTGAACTGAGGTAATAGATGCATTATAAAATTAATAAAAAAATATTTATGAAAAACTATATAAATTAAGATTTTTTTTCTCCATATTTTCAAGCAAACCTAATGTATGAAAATGTTATTTTTTTTTCATGAATTTTTTTCTTCTTCAAGAAATACAAAACCGCTGGTGCCCATAAGTAATTTCCGTGTAGCACGACGCTGGAATCCGTATAGTACAACGCTGAACTTACAAAATATCCTCCCCAGCTATACACTAGTTTCCATCTTTTATCCAGGTCAAGCGATTGGAGTCTTTTTTTCTCCCCCCAAATCTCCCCTCTCGATTTCAGGGTTAGGGTTTCTAACCTCTTTTCGAATTCATATGGTTTTTTAGGGTTAGGTTTTCTTCAATCCACGACTGATCTTCTTTCTTTGCTTCTAGAGCTCCGTAACCATGTTTCGCGCGCCGAGGAAGAGCAACAGCACCAAGTACTACGAGATCCTCGGCGTGTCGAAGAGCGCGAGCCCGGACGAGCTCAAGAAGGCCTACCGAGTCGCCGCGCTCAAGAACCACCCCGACAAGGGCGGAGATCCAGAAAAGGTCGCTCCTTTACTTATTTTTCGTTCGTTTTGGTGCGGAAATATTGCGGCTTTGTCCTGAATTCTGTTGTTGTTTGTTTTGTTGTTGAATCAGTTCAAGGAGCTGAGCCAGGCCTACGACATCCTCAGCGACCCGGAGAAGAGAGAGATCTATGATCAGTACGGCGAGGACGGGCTCAAGGAGGGGATGGGGGCGGGCGGCTCCGGCGGACACAGCCCGTTCGATATATTCGAGCAGTTCTTTGGCGGGGGAGGCTTCGGCGGTGAGAGAGATTGTTGCCTTATTTACTAGGGTTTCTTTTCTTGAATGATTTGTAGTGAATTGGGTGTTTCTCGATTTGTAGGCGGCGGCTCGAGAGTTCGTAGGCAGAGGAAAGGCGAGGATGTGGTTCAGACCCTGAAGGTGTCCCTTGAAGAGTTGTATAATGGGACGTCTAAGAAGCTTTCACTCACTAGATCGGCGCTTTGCTCGAGATGTGATGGGTATATATCTTTTTTTTAGAATTATTGTCTTTTCAGAGAAGTTCATGTCAAAATAGTTTAAATGTTGCTGCTTTTAGTCTCATATCGGAGTAACTTTAGTTTGCTTGTTTGGTACCGTGCTTAACAAATTCACAAGACTTTCTAAAGCAATTTATTCCCCCCCCCCCCCCCCCCCCCCCCCCCCCGGGAAATTGGTAAATCTTTCAACTCATAAGTCCACTTGGTATTAGATTCAGAACTTGCAAGTATTAAGTATAGATATCTTCATTTTTTTTTGAAAAGGTAGTAACGAATCAAACTGATGGTTGAGGTTATTTGCTTCCATCCCTATTTTTTTTTAACTTGTATCAGAATCGAGTCAGGCTATCAGCATGCAGTTATTTCAGCCTACTTAACAAATCAAAGCGGAAGGTTGAACTTCTTTTCCTCGCCGCTTTCCAAGGTCTTTTTACTTGTATCCAGTTTAGTCCTCGTGCACTTTTGTTTTTGTGAAAATTCTCATATTGCGTTCAGTACTACTACTGTATCGTGTTGAAATATTTTGTAACCTTTGTAAGGAGCATTTACAAATTTCTTTTTGAAGCATATACAAATACTTATGTATTTTCTGTCTACTGTTTATGCCAAAGTGACTGGCCATGTTAGTTGCTTATTCCTAGTAGTTATAAGTAGTATATTTCTTGCCTCGTACTCCTCTGTTTTCTCCAACTACCTAGTGAGGCTTTTTTGTATGCTCTCCTAGACTTGTCTAATTCTTATAGAATTTTGGAAAAAACATTTTACTCGTATTTAACACAACTTTAGGTGCTAGTTGAAAGGCTGTTTCATTTTTATGTGGTTGTTTACTGAAGTGCTTACATATTAGTGGAAAACATAGTGGTGGTTTGAAAGTAATACAATTCATCCTAGAACCCGTAAGTTGATTTAGCTTGAACTGTATCTAATCTTGCTTGTTGATTCCTCATGGACCTTGAGTTAAACTTATACAAGTTTTTATATATTAAACTATGATGTCAAACTTGTAGTTCTGGGGCTGGTTTTAAAATATTGATGTTGATTTTAATGCTCCATTTGGACATTTAGTTACTAAGCTTTACTTTTATGGGATAATGGCTTTGTTGTTGTAGTTAATAAGCTTTCCTTTTCTATTCTTATATTTGATTTATAAATTTAATCTTCTGTTAGGTTAATGTTGGAAGTGGTTTTAGAAGGAGATTTGTGACCGACCACATAAATTATGAAATTTGAAATTGTTGTGCGAAGAGTTTTTAGTACCACCTTGTAGGATGGAACACTTATCATTTTCTTAAACCATGAAATAAGCTCTCACCGCTCTCATCTCGAAAGCCTAAGACCGCGCGTCCTATTGGAAAGGCCTACGTTAGCGCATACGATTGATTTTATTTGAATGTGGTCACATTCTAAGCGAAGGGCCGTTGACTAAGAGCATTCGCCACTTCAAACTATTCAATACATTATATGGTTATTATATTTATTATAAACACAAAAAAAAATAGATATCATGTTTCTTGGCCTCTATTTCAATTCATCCTATTTGGAAGTATCAATTAATGTTTCTTCTAATTTTTGGGGTTTAATGTTCAATCACATTAGTTTAAGGCTTTGTTGTTGAATGTGTTTGGGCTTAGTAGAATGGAAGCAAGTGGGATGATCTTTTATGTTTTCTGTAAAATAATTGAGTTAAAAATCAAACTTCATCTGCACACAAGTGAGTAAGCTAAGTGTGCGTGGACACTATATTATGAAGTAAAATAAGAACTCTTTGTAAGCTGTAAACTAATAGCAGGTTTTGATAATTAAATCAAATGCAATTATTTCTTCACTACCTCTTTTTGGCTACTTGTCCGAGTCTCTGTCATGTCCCAGTTCCAAAAGTCACGGGACTAGCAAGTCACTTGGCCGACTGGCACAAACTGAAAGATGATCCAACTTATGGAATTTCCACGATTCGTTCGTACGCTGTCCATATAGGACTCAAGTCCATATCTTTAGTAGTACAAGTCGAAGCTAATCTCATCCACAAGAATAAAAATCAACTAACCAAATAGTAGAAAGTACAAATATCCAAGTTCAACAGCTATCGTCTGTTGGAGACAAATCTACAACTAGTAGACAAATAAATAAAATTATGAAACATAAAATAATATAAAGGAATGGTGAGCCCGCTCATAGGAACTCTGGCGGATCGGTCTTGTGATATGTTGTGTGTTTTCCTGTGTCGGGTCCCGGATCGTAATATGCGGATAAACTTGCTCGTCTATATCTGGATAAAAGTCCATGTCCTCAGTGGACCGTAACAAGATACATAATATGCATACCAAGCAAGGTAGTCAAAGGCACAAGGTGCACTCGAGGCGCAAATGGTCCATAATGTCTGAGGCCCAAGGCGCACTTAAGACGCGTGCCCGAGCGAAGTGAGGCTCCAAATAAAAAATAATAAAATATACAGAATAAATAAATAAATTAGTAATGTAAGAAATAAAACTAAATAACATATTAAAACCAACAAAAACATATTAAAACATAACCAAGTGAACTAGCAGAACAACAATAGCACTCAACAAAATTAATAAGAATTTATATTCTCCCTACCACGCTTTTAGTAAATATTAGTTTTTCAAGTTCAACTGTAGCAAACTTTGGCAACTGTGGAAAATGCTACCTCTCTCCCACTTATACGAGGTAAGGGTTAGGGCTTTAATTTTTTATAAAAAAATGCATAAGGTGCACCTAGGACCGTCTTTTCTTGGGTGCGCCTTAGGTGCGGCGCACCTAAGGCGCATCTAAGGCGCTCCTTGAGTGCGTTCGAAGAAAGG
>JAYESA010000007.1:40003031-40070531 GCA_036927795.1 Iris macrosiphon
GTATAGGTGGATGATAGTGATGAACCAACAGTTGCTCCCTCCGAATATCGGCGGCTCATAGACCGGAATAGAAGGCATCAAAATCTTCGAACACCCAAGCTTCGAGGTTCCCCAAAAACCGATTTTTCGAAGATTTGCATTTGATCCAACTTCCGTTTGAGTTGGGAAGTTTATAAGGGCTGTATTAACATTTTTCTTACCAACTTTAGAGATTTATGTGAATGTGGGTGGTTTAGGACGGAGCTGAATGGATTCAAACAACCTACCAAAAAATTTGGGGCAGAGGTTTTTTTTCTTGTTGGGTGGTTTAGTCACCACGATAAGATTATGATGTTGACATTTACGAGTGTACACGATTTAAGCTTAAAAGTGGAAGTCTAGTTTGCTTTGTGTTGTTGTGGTAGTGCATTGCTGTCAAAATGAATTCCAGATACAAACTTTATATTTAAGAGCATTGCTTGAATACTAATGTCCCATAAGCAACATGGTCACCCGAAAATTTGGATTTAGAAAAATGATATTTGAAATTCGTTTGTCCATGAGATATAAAATGGTTTGATTTTCTCTCCCAGTCTCCTGTCAGATGAATCTCTCTCTCTAGTACTGTTTTGTTCTCTCTTTTTTTCTTCTCTCTTTGTGTTCCCCTCTCTCTCTCTCTCATATTTTTAATATATATATATATATATATATATATATATATATATATATATATATAACGAGGAGGGAGTGGGATGGCCACTCATGTATCTCAAATTTTTTTTTTGATCATAACTGTTGGATCTTGTTTAAGTCATCAAAACTTAACTGTTAATTTAAATTATTCAAACTAATAGTTAAGATTAGATGACTTAAGCAAGATCTAACAGTTGTAATCATGGAAATACTTAGGAGGCAAAATATGGGAATTCCTCTCTCTCTCTCTCTCTCTCTATATATATATAATTTTTTCCTCTACCCCTTAGAACATTATGTACCTCTCCCTTTTGCTGTCACCCAAAACAAATGTAAGAAAAAAAATGCTCGGAATAACAGTCACTTCCAAACTAATAAGTTCTCCAAATTAACAATTTGTTCAATATTATGTGAACTTTTACATTCTTTTCTTGCTTCTCATATCTTTGCAAAATTCTTTCACACGGTGTTATAATGACTTAGAAGTGAATTTTGAGTATTGCGAAAAAATTGAAATATCACAAAATCGAGCAAAATAAGCAAATGGATAATTTGTTAGTTTTGAAGTGAATTTGGTTGGTTTGATATTTACCATATTTACACAAGTTGTAGATGCCTATTTAGACATTTTGGCCATTTGATTTTGGTGTTAGCAAAGGAAATGGCAAAGAGAGGTACATACGGTACAATGTGTGTGTGTGAGAGAGAGAGAGAGAGAGAGAGATTCTTATACGACAAGTTGGTTTTTTTATTGGTAAACTATGTCCTCAAGTCCTAGGTCCTAGCTTTTTCACAAAAGGATTCAAATTGAATTCGATTTTACTAATGAATGAATAAGCTTCTTTCAAACCCATATTAGGAATAGCATTTGCTGTAAAATAAATTAATTTTAAAATAATAAAATATGTTCGATAAGGCATGAGTTCTAATATCATAAGTGTTTCCTCTTAAGAACGTTTGCGAATTTGATTAATTACCTTTTGCACTTTGAAAACAGACATGTATATGTTGAGCTAAAACTGTTATTTTTCTTTATTCGAATATGAGTTTTTTTATTTTATCATAAGGTTGGTTATCCCTCACAAATATTTGTGATTCTCGTTCATAATTAACGACGAGATTTATTATCGTTTCTCATGTCTCGTAAAAGTCAATAGTAGGCGTGGATTCTCCCAACTTGTGACCAACCATACGATTACCATACGATCTCTTATATAAATAAGTAAATGTTTCTTTCCATTATGAATAGTGATTATATGTCCAATCATTGTAGGTATAATAGTAGATGTCCGAGACTAAGTTACTATTATTTTTTTCTCCCTCATGTTGAGTTTTTCAATTTTTTTCAATAAATGATTGGCTAAATTTTTTTTTTTAGTGAAATGTGTCACAATTGATTCCTCTTATTTTAAATATTGACATTCTATGTTCAATAGAATATCTTGATCGAAGTATGAAGGTAAGAATAAATACAATAACAATGAATGGAAAAAAGAGAATTTTTTAGCTAGATAAGGGACAGATGTAGCAAAATGGATCAAGGAAGTTGATTGTGAATCCACCATGTGCGGGTTCAATTCCCATCGGTCGTCCATTATATTATTTAAAATTAAATTTTTTATTTTCAATATTCCTATTTACAACGACGAAGAATAAACTATTACTATATATTTTCCCTTTCCTACTTCCATGTGCAGAATAACCTCATGTAGTTATGGATTTTTTTCTACCAATTTGGGCTCTCCCTTCATCGTCCTCGTAGGAATGGTCTACATGGTTCATAACTACTACTCTTACTTAATGATACTTACCTTGTCAACACTTCGATTCGGCTCTACCTAAATTTTTTTGGTTCTCTCCAACATTACCTATTTCTCTGATCGTTGCTAAGCAGTTTTTGATATCAAATGGACCTCCTTTGGTAGTAATATTAATGTTACCGATTTACCCTCTTTCTTTAATCAGTTTTGCTACATCGCTAGCTGTCCTAGCTAATTGTCTACCATTTTCAAGTGTAATTTCTATCTACGTATGGCTGTGCCTATTGGTTGACATAGATTCTTACTTTTTATCAATACCAATTATGTCCCAAACTGTACAAGTTTCTTCCAAAGCATACGACTTTTTAGATGTATATGATGATATCCAGATAGATGGATCTTATATGAATTGTAAGATGAAGTACCACATGAGTGAATATATGTGAATCCAAATTTGTTGTCACTCATGTATGCTCTTTTACATCCTAGGTCTTCCCATTCCGTCATCTGGCTTATGTTCTTAATGTAGCATTTAGATAGAATAACTTTATGAAATTACGTCAATACTTCTACATATTACGGATAACGTATGAGACATCTCTATTTTTTCCTGGGAGATCTTTATAATTACCATTGTTTAGCTTTCAATTCGCATTTGACCATTAAATTAAATATGAATAACCCGTCCTCTTTTTGAAACAAGGGACGCTTCCGTTATGTGCATGCTTCAAACAATTTTGTCTTCTCCATATTATAATATCTCTAGTCAATAATTTCCTATAAGGAACTACTGAACTCAATCACTTGTTGCCGTTACTTAATAGTTTTCTGTTGAGGTCTATCCCATAGAGGAACTCAAAATAGGATCAATGGTCGATTTTTAGGTTTCGTCGTAGACCTAATTGGTTACTTCTAATCTCTGTTCTAAAAGGAGACCGCCTAGGCGCTAGGCGGTTGGTGTCCGTCCGATGTCCGCCTAGGAGTCCGCCTAATCCCCCTGACACCCGACTATTCGTGTTATAGAATTTCATGAACTGCTTATGCAATTTTCATTAGTTTTTTAAATTAGTTTTATAATTTTTGAACCACTTACATCTAGGCAGCAGGCTAGGCGCTAGGCAGCGGGTGCCCGCCCGACCAGCGCTTAGCACTTTTCACAACTTTGCTTCTAATTATGTAAATTAATAGTTCAAACCGCAGTCAAAGGTAGGACATTTTTTTATTGATATAGGAACTTTTGTACCAGAAACAATGGTATCTCCGATAAAAAAATGTATATAGATTTCGATTAGGGTCGTATTCTAAAAATATATTTCTTCTCATCGTCCCCATAGTGTATGAGTGTCTATATACATTTCGCTTAGGGTCGTATTCTATGGTTATGATTCTATGTCCCGCGGTAATAATTTCTTTGACATTACGACATTTACCACAACAATGTTGTCCATAGATCAATTTTCTTGGTGGATTGGGTTTCACTTTGACTGTCTACGACTACATTATGTGTGCATAGGTTCGAAGCTTTGTATAAATGTATCACCGTGTTATTAAATTTTTTGCTTCAAGTTCTTTTCTCTATAAGAAGTGGAATATAATAACTTGGTTGAAGCGTAATGATCATGCATTTATAATGCATTATATGTCCCATTATAGGTCCCATCCTTCTACAATTTCTCGAGAGTCGATGACTATTTATAGCTATTACCTTGACACCAAAGGAGTTGATTGAATGATTTATTTCTGTTCTAGTTGATCCTAATTCACATTAGAAGTATATGGATTGTCTCCAATAACCAAATACTTTTTTTTTTGTAAATATTGCATATTTGATTTCACCCATAAATTTATTTTCTTCCCTATGAGTTCCATTATCGATAAGAACTCTAGTTCTTATTATTCATATGTTATGGTATGAATATAACATACAAATTCGTTATGTATAAATGGTGAGATTCTATAGACTTATTGAACCATTGGCGTACATCCATCATGAATTGAACCTAAGAATTTACCAATTATGAGTTGGACGTGTTAACAATTCAGCCATGGTTGCTTAACCTTAACATGGCTCATCGTGCATGTAGAAGCATGAAAAATATACATCCAATAACCATGCGCCCCAAAGTAAAGCTCAAAAAAGATTGGGCCGCAGAATCACCATGCAGTCCAATAAAGCGACATCCATGTGTCCTAATCAGCCGAAGCAGCTTTGGTCGCAGATGGACCTGACATGGCATCCTAGCAACATGATCATCTCTGACACAAAATTTTGACAAAGAGGATTTTTTGAATGCCTCAAAAGACGTGAACACACTAAACGACAGAAGTCTCACGTCAGCACAGAACTTCACTCTCGAGGGGTGTGCAGCGCCACGTGTACATCACAACGAGGACCCTATGCATCCTAGACTCCATGCGTTCCATGCGTCTCTGGCCTCATGCGTCCCAGGCTCCATGCGGTCCATGCGTCTCTGGTCCCATGCGTTCCAGACTCCATGCGGTCCATGTGTCTCTGGCCACGTATGTTTCAGACTCCATAAAGACCAAATTTTGCTGTTACGACATGAGTGATTCTCTCCAACCAAGTGCAGACCATGTGTAAAGCTGACCAAGTCACGCCCACAAAGGACGAGAATCATCCAGATCTTCAGTAATAAAAAATTCCAACAAGCGCCCACGTGACAGCCTGGCCCGCTCACGGTTACAGCTGTACCATGTTAAGGGGACAAGTGGCACCCTCTAGCATCCATGCGGCCCAACATATGTGCTCCCAAGGATGACTGTATATACCCGGGTGGCCTGCCCAAACATGGAGGACGCACACACAGGGGTTGCCAACACAGAGAGATAACATACAGAGACGAGCAAAGAGAGAACGCAAGCTTCTTCACCCTGCATCGGATCGTCAACAGAGTAAAAGAGTCGCTGCACTTCTCAACCTCCATCGTCACACCCCAGATCAAAATATTGTACTTAGATAATCTGTTTAGGATTCTTTGTACTCTTTTTCGTTCTTTAAATACAAACTTTGCAAGAACTCATTTAATGGCGAACAAGATGACGACTCTGCTAGGGACATCTTTCTCCTCTGATGAGAAAGTTGTGACGCAATCCAACGCAGCTAAGCTCGGATCAACTCAAAGAGTGCTGGTGGTCCGCTTCCACCAGCAGGCTTTCGAGGAGATGCTCTCGGAGGGAAGCCCCGTAGGACATGGGTAGCAAAGGCCACTGCGCCTCACCCAACTGCGGAGCATGCGCTCCCTATCTCTCTCTCTGATACTAAAGACGCACAACATGCGTCCACTCAGGTTGTCCCCGCTCATGCGGGATCCTTGCCTGGAAAGGAGAATGCTCAGCACCTGAACTCTGGCAGAGGAAAACAATACGATGCTAATAGTTTCAGGGTTGGTGCACAGACCATGCAGCCACAATAAAGGATGCAGAGAAGAAAGTAGTATGCAGCTTCCAGCTCAGCCGCATGTGTCTCTTACACCCCCAGAAGCTCTGTCTTTGAGAGAATCTCATCCGACCGTGCTTTCATGCGCCGTTTTGAGGAAAATCAAAACTTGGACTCTTCGTACTATGCGCCTGCGTGTGCTTAGTCGAAGAAGTCTAGGGCAGTGCGATCTCGTCAAGCTTAAGCAACTGGCCATTTGGTTGGCCGCCAGCAGGTACCGCTAATTGTTATATGGGCCCCTGATGGAAAGCTATATAAGACCGTCCCATGCGTCCTGCCCGCAGTGGCAAATGGGCAGGGTCCGTCTCAAAAGTCTTCCACAGACGATCTGAAAAAAGTTCTTGTACGAACCCTAGATTAGGGAGCAAAGGCAACATCCACACACCCGTGCGGTCTATCCGTGCTCACAAAAAGGGTGCAAAGGTGAATAAGCCCTCTCCTGACTTGCGTGACATGATCAATCACAAGCGCAAGACGAGGGAGACAACTATGGCACATGGAGTATCCTTCCCAGGACATTACTGCGCCAAAGTTATCATCAATTGCTGCTACAACAAAGTGGTAGTAACACAAACATGCAGTTGGCATTCCAACGACTGCATTCGAAGGCACCTAGCCGGCAACAACCCAAAAATCAGGACAAACACCAGAGGAGGAGGAGCTACCATTTGTCTCATGTTACTCTATGCGGAAGGATCATTCCACTATACGAGTAAGGAAGTCTAGTACCTCCAGTCCGTCACTCTCATCCAGCGCATTGAGAATGCGACTACCAGGAGGACCAGCAGCGGGACTTGCGGAAGGTGTTTTTCAAGGTACCCGTTCGAAGAGAAAGCTATCAGCTGCTGGGGGTAGTTCTTCCTCAGGACCCCTGGGGTTACACAAGCTTAGGGTAATAATCCTCCAGCCTATACAATAATCCGACATTCCGAGAAAGCGATGATTCCCAAGGAACAGACTCTGATGTCCCTGGGGGTGGCCACCCTCGTCAAGATGACTTAGCCTCCTATGCTTAGGGTAGTATTCTCTCCGAATCTGAGGAGGAGATGACGCTACCTGTTAAATACTCCCGGCAAGAATCTGAGATGGAAAGTGCGACGTCCACTACCCCGTCCATCTCTCCCCATGTGAGGACTGTATATATGGTAGGGGACGATCACGAAGGCCCCAACGATCGATAATGCCTCGAGGCTCTTGAGGCCATGATGCAGAAGTTGAGTTCATCACTGCAAGCCATGACCTAGGCAATGCTGGAAATTAAAGCAAATATGGCTTCCCAACCAGCAAGGACTTCTGGACAAGCAAGCTTGGACCATGGGACCAACGTGGACTCCAAAGCAACCGCTTCGCCCATAGGCGATAATCACCTTCTGTCTGGATCATCTGCCCCTTCCGTCGGAGACGAAGCCAGATAAGCAATGAGGAAAGTCCGGTAACTTCGGGCTTGCTAGATTCAACGGGCAGCCGGGACTCACTGCGTGAGCTCGGAATACAACCATACCCCCGCGAGTGGAGAGATGTGCCATACCCTCCCAAGTACAAGCCCTTTGACTTGAACCCATTTGACGGAAAGACTTCCTCCCGTCAATACATGAGTTATTTTGAGACTGCAACATGTCACCTACCTCGCAGTGATGCACTCCTCACCAAGCTCTTCGTGGGGGCATTGTCCGGTGTAGCATTCATCTGGTTTTGCAGCCTACAAGATAACTGTATCTCGTCATTTGACTTAAGAGTCTTTTTCTTAAATGATTCCATGACGGAGGAAGCGACATGACGATGTCCTCCTGATGGATATTACCCAATATCGAGCATTTTCGACAAGCAACGCTAAGGTTGACCCCAGGCAATCCCGAGTCGACACTGATGGACATGTTCCACAGAAACTTACTTCCAGCAGTCAGCCTCTGGATGGGCGATGGTCAGTTTAAAGACTGGATGGCATTCATCATAAGCGCTGTCAGCACTGAGAAGAAGGTCAAGGATGCCCGGTTCTTGGGAATACAGATCCTTGTCGCTGATGATAGGAGAAAATGTCCCAACAACAACAACAGCGGCAACAACAGCCGCGATGGAAAAGGGAAGCAGGCCTTGGTGGCCAACTTAACTAAGAAGCCCAAACAAAGGCCGACTGAGGTTCCAAATCCCAAGGAGACTTACTCCTTCGAAGATGACGACGTCATGCCCATCTTCGACGTGCTGATGAAGGGTGGTAAGCTTTGGCTCCCCAACGTCAAACGCCCTGTTGAGGTAGCCGAGGTGAATAATCCAAATTACCGCCATTACCATCGTTACGTCTATTATTTGACGCGGGACTGCTATACGCTGAAGCGGTACATCCAGCGTCTGCTCGATACCATGGCCCTCACCTTGGATATCGATGACAAGACGGTTGTCGCTAACATGGTATCGCTCCAGGTCGACAACTTTCCGACGACAGAAGCCTAGGACGGGGTAATCCCAATTCCTCGGGCAACGATGGAGGTCGTCAATCTTCCGTCAGCTCATGACCAAATGACCGGGCTGATACCTCTGACCACGCCACGTGGGGAGGTCATGTGGGTTCATTCCGATCTTGCTCCAGAATTGATGCAGCAGATAACACCTTCTTCCACCAAGTCCAAGGACAAGAAGTCCAAGTCCTTCTACACGGTTTTTCTCCCATCTGGGGAAGCTATAGCCGGAGCAACAAGATCAGGCCTGGCGTACCAACGCGAGTATGACACCCCTGACGATGGTGCACTCCCAATTGTTGCACCTTCAACATCGGATCCGAGTCCATCCCAGCCTCCGCCAGCTGATAAGTCAAAGCTGAAAGATACTCGCTTCGATAAACCGCTGCACAAAGATACAACCCATGGGTTGAAAAAATCCTACAACTTCGATATTTTGCCCAATTGGCTAACACTCCAGCGAAGCTGTCACTATTCGAGCTTCTGCGTCTCTCCAAAGACACTCGGGCAGCTCTGATGAGGCTTTGCAGAATGCCGACATCTACCTGGCACAGGTCAAACCGCCAGTTGAGGATTCAACTGCTTGCCCCCACTTCAATAATATCATGGAGGCAATACCCAACATTATATTTTTGCAACAAGACATGTTGCTAAAAAATAACCTGCATGATCGTCCCCTGTATTACATATGGTACATTGGTGCCATCAAGGTGGACCAGATGCACATCGATCCCGGTTCTCAATTAGCATCATCCCGCAGAGTCTGCTTCAGACCTTGGGCATTTCGATGCATCGCCTGACAGCCACCAATACTGCCATTACTGGCTTCAACGTAGGTCACGAGCGGGCAATCTACTACCTCAACAAGATAATGGTCGGTGCGGAACATAGTTACAACCCTATCGAGAAAGAGTGCTTCGCTCTAGTCTTTTCCATTCAGAAGATCCGACACTATGTGGCAGGACAAACGATCCATGTGATCTCTCGGGTCAACCCCCTCAGGGTCCTCATGACCAAACCTGGGGTACTCAACTCCCGCCTGGCTACGTGAACAATATTGCTGTCACCATACAATATGGCATTTATTTCGCAAAAAGCTGTCAAGGGCCAAGCTTTAGCTGACTTTCTGGCCGTCCACCGGGTGCCATAAACTTCGAAACTCTACGAGGAGATCCCCGACGAAGTCGTAGACTCCAACACCATGGCGAACGCAGAAGCCGTTTGGCGAATGTTCTTTGACAATGCTTCGAGAACAGGGCCCAAAGGTTGCATCGTCGCTGGAGTCAGGATATTGTTGATCTCTCCATATGATATGGTTATCAACCACGCCTACTCTCTCACTGAGCCGTGCTCCAATAATGTGGCAGAGTATAACGTCCTCGTCATTAGACTCCAACTTGGCAAACAAGTAGGAGTGGACTACCTAGAAGCCTACGGCGATTCCAAGCTGATAGTCAATCAAGTCCGAGGCGAGTACGAAGTCCGAAATGAAGATCTACTCCCCTACCACCAAGTCATGCTTGGAATAATCTCCACATTCGAGGGGTTCTTCATAGAGCACGTCCCTCAGCCTCAAAATATTGAGGCCGATGCCCTGGCCGACCTCGCAGCCTCTCTAGCTATTCCGGTCAATACTCATGAACTGATCACCGTGATCGATCAGGAGCTGGTCTGCCCAAAGAACAACCTCTATCAATGCCTGAGCTACTCAGTAGAGATGAGCATCGACTCCCAAGACTGGAGACTTCTATTTATCGACTACGCAGTATATGGAATTCTCTCCGAGAACCCAAAGGAAGCCACTTCGATCAGAAGACGTTCCCTCCGGGTCTATTACGATACGACTACCAAAATGCTGTATCGCCACTCCTATGATGGTCTTCTGCTATGATGCCTATCGAATATAGAAGCGAAGCAGACTCTCCTTGAGGCTCATGATGGGGTTTGCGGTGCCCATCAGCCAGGGCCCAAGCTACATGACCGCTTCGGTAGAATGGGTTACTATTGGTCGACAATGGTAGCAGACGCCGTTGACTACGCAAGAAAGTGCCAAATGTGCCAAATCCATACTGACTTCATCCACCAACCCTCGGAGTTTCTATACCCAACCGTGGCGTCCTGGCCATTCGAAGCCTGGGGCATGGATATCATATGGTCGATCAGTCCACTTTCGGCTAAGGGACATCAGTTCATCTTGGCTATCACCGACTACTTCTCCAAGTGGGCAAAAGCCGTACCACTCACCGAAGTCAAGACGTCCAACATGATCAGCTTCGGTAAGCATCACGTCATATACCGCTTCGGCTTGCCACAAAGGATCATCCATGATAATGATCCACAGTTCGCAAGTCACGCGTTCTACCAATTTTGTGACAAAAATCGGATTCAGAATCAGCGTCAACTGCCTATAACCCGGTAGAAAATGGTCTGGCAGAAGCCTTCAACAAGACCATCATAAAGCTACTCAAAAAAGTTTGTGTCATCCAACAAACGCGACTGGAATGAGAAGCTGGGTGAATGTCTCTGGCCTACCGTACAACAGTCCGAACAACTACTGGCAATACGTCTTTCTCTCTGGTGTACGAAAGTGAAGCAGTCTTCCCGCTCGAGATCCAAATTCCTTCACTCCGAGTAGCTCTCTCCAACCAATTAACCGTCGATGACAATCATCGTCGACGACTACAAGAGTTAGAAGCACTCGACGAGAAACGTCTCTTAGCTCAGCATCACATTGAGTTATACCAAGTCAGTCTCTCGGGAGCCTTCAATAAACGGGTGAAGAAGAGGACCTATCAAGTGGGTGATCTCGTCCTGACCGTAAGGAGGCGGGTGGTTATGACCCACAAGACAGCCGACAAATTGTAACCCAAATGGGAAGGTCCGTTCGTCGTAGAATCAGTATTCTCAAATCGTACCTACCGGCTAGCGAAACCCAATGGCGAATTGCTCATGATGCCTATCAACGACAAGTTCCTAAAAAAGTACTATGTCTAAGTTAGACTTGTACTCCCCTTATCCCCAGTCGGATAATCAAGATGTACACTCCTTACACTCTTGGTTCTTCCTCCCCAGCGATTGCCTATGTACAACATGTCCCCTGTCAAGTCCCAGTCCCAAAATATGTAGGACTAGGAATACGCGACAGGCCAGCCGTATGTATACGAAAACTCCAAGGTGTTGGAAGATCGTAACACATACGTACGCTATACATGAATATCAAATCCACAAGTGGTAATATACTGTCAACATAAGTCACACGCAATCTATATCTCATCCACAGCATAAATAATGAAATAGGAATAAATAACTGAATCTCAAATATGAAGTATCAAAGAATGATAGTCGGGTGGAAACAAACCCACTGCCAATCGACTATACTAAAACTAAATGAGAGAAGAGATCAAACTCTAATATAATATGAATGTCAATAAAAGAAATAGCAACTAGAATATCCATCAGCTGCGATGAATCAAAGGTACTCTGAAGGTCAGACCTCCTCAGTCTGGTATGAAGCGTCAGGTCCGGGTCCGTACTCCTGTGGATAATCCTGCCCGTCTATACCTGGAAAGGGACTAGGTCCTCAGAGGGATGTAACAAGATACATAGAAGCATGCCAATAAAATACTAAAAATAAACATCCAATGGGTCGTCTAACCGTCTATGTGAATGCATTTTGAGAACAACTTTCCAACAAGTGGGCTATCTGGCCAAAATAGGATTGGCATGATTCTCTCAGAGAATCAGGGGCCTATAAAGCATGACGTCTTTTGAACGTCAGAGGCCGCCTGATAATAATAATAATAATATATAGTGGTCATCATGACCGCGCATCTCCGGCGGAGCGTACGGGTTACATAAGGAAAGTGCATAGGAGCCCAAACGCCTTACTTGTTGTTCTTTCCGTCCCATGCTCTAAGCATGTCACATCCATGACACGATGACACCTCTAAATAACTGCCAAGTCTTCTAGCATGCAATTTCTATCAGCAGTTATCCTTATTCGTCGCACGTCCCATACGTATCGGTGGCCAACCGTATACGCAAGTCCGTGTCCTATATGAGACTCACACTTATGTAACAATAGTGTCCTGGCCAATGAAACATAAGAAAGTCTCATGATAACGGGGTGGTCTCATCAAGCTAGGTCAACATGCATAATATATAATAAAAATAAAATACGACGCCACCGTCGTTGCACCCAAGTTATTCTTGGACGCACAGTTTACATAGTAGTTAAAATATATGAATTTTATAACAGAAAGAAAATGCATGCACCATATGGAATATAAATCACAGTATAAGGCAAGTTATACTTGCCTGACAAACAATCTGTGTAGTATAAGCGTCCATACGTCAAGTATACAGGATCAGAAACTATAGCCTCCGAATAAACGTTACCGGATGCTGAAATAAATATCACCAACATTCCCGGAATCAGCGAGATTGCTAAAAAATACTACCCTTTCGTCCAATTTGGACACAGGGACAAAACAATAATTTTGGGTCAAAGCGGGGTCCACAAGTAGCCCACTTTATACCGAAATGCGTGCCAGAGGTAAAATGTCTCTAAATAGGACAAATTATAGGTCAAAAAAAATTCTAAACGTCAATACGAACTCAGCAGTATATCCAATTTTGGATTCCGGTGAGCCAAAACACAAATTCGCCCTAAAAGTCAACCGTAGGGCCCACAAAAAGGCGACTTGGTCAGCTGTCTTCAGAATTGCGTGAAACTTGGGTCACATGACCAACGTGATACCATGAATCCAATGTCGCAAGTTTCGTCGCATTCCTACCAGCGTACACAAAATGGTGCGATATTTTATAAAAGTCACGATACGGGGACTTTTTACGGATACGAGTTAATTTCGACGTGCACACATGTCCAAATCAGTTTCCGCAAAAGTTCACACGTCAGGACATACCATACGTGCCTTTCGGTACAATCGGTACACGACGGGACAATCCCGTTTGGCGGGGCACGCTCCGTATCACAAATTCTAATATTTTAAAAACAAGTTTTTCTCTGTTTTTAACCCAATTTATCTCTGATTCTAATACAAAATAAAATAATCTAATTAACATAGAATGATCTCGGTTATATAGAATTCACATAGCCAAAAGTAGACTTAAATTTGGAGGTCTATGGTGGAAGATATCAGTCTCTAAACATAGGTTGTTGAACAGTTCATAATAGTTTAAAATATGTGGTTTTTTCTCAACTTGGCTTCGATTTCTACCTACTGTTAAACGCTGCTCGATGGAAACTAATTAACAGAGTCGGAAGGGGGATAGGTTGTGATCATACCGGTGAAGACGGATCCGTAAATGATCGAGAGATGGGACGGAGAACGACGCATGAAGTAGCGGTCGTCGCTGCTCGTAACTGCTGCGGACGCTTGCGCGATTGTGCGGGTTTGCGGGCGTTCTCCGATGCAGCGCTGGGGTTCAGAAGTCGGAGGTCGGTGACGTTGGGAATTGGGCGATTAGATGATTAGTTTAGGGTTAGGGTTTGTAGCATGGTATATATATATGTGGAGCGTACGTTAGATATAAGGAGTCGGGGTCTACTCGCGGTTTGGGGTGCTACTGTGGGCGGGTAGGAAATAGCTACGGGTTAGGAATTAAATGCTGCGGGCTTAGGTTACTGTGGGTTAACTTAAGGCTTTAGACTTAAGGAGTTTTGTTAAGGATTTTCTTTTAAATGATTTTCTTTTTCTTTTCTTTTGTTTTTATTTCCATTATTATTATTTACTACTCCTATTATTATTATTATTATTATTATTATTACCTTTAATAACTATATATTATTTACATTTATATACGAGGTATAGATAAGAAAATATTTGTATCCAAAAATAATTTTTAAAAAATATCTATCACTTTTCTACAAGATTTCCTAAAATAAAATAAAAATAAAATAATAGTTTTGTTCAATGATTCTAGATGAATATTTACCTAGGTAATTAAATTAATAAATTTTATTATTATTTAATTAACTAAGAAATAATGTAATTAAATTAAATGATTACTTAAATAATTGTAATATTTAAAATTATGGAGTTTTATATTCTACCCAACTTATAAAAATTTTGTCCTCGAAATTAAAACTAAGCCACGATAGAAATCAAGGATGGTATATGGTAGAAATGAACAAAGTAAATTCATACCTTGATCTATGAACAGATATGGAAAATGTTTGCGCATGTCATCCTCGCGCTCCCAAGTTGATTCTCCTGGCGCACAATGCTTCCATGCCACGCGGACCAAGAGAATAGACTGATTCTTCAACACTTTCTCTCGACGATCAAGGATCCCCACGGGTTGCTCTTGGTATGACAAGCTCGGCCCAATGGTGATCTCAGAGTGGTCGAGAACATAACTGCTATCTGCCATATATCGCCTAAGTTGCACATAGAATACATCATATACTCCCTCGAGTGAAGGTGGTAGTGCAAGTCGATATGCCACTTCTCCCACTCGCTCTAGCACGTCAAATGGTCCAATATACCTTGGGCTCAACTTGCCACGCCCTCCAAATCGAATAGTGCCTCTAGTAGGTGATATCCTCAAGAAGACATGATCGCCCTCTTTAAACTCCAAGGGACGACGGTGTAGGTCTGTCCACTGCTTCTGCCTGTCTTGCGCTGCTCGCAAGTGCCCTTGTATCTTTTTTACTGTCTCCACGGTGTCGACTATCAACTCTGGTCCCAGAATCTGATGTTCTCCCATGTCACTCCAATACATGGAAGACCTACACTTTCTTCCATACAATGCTTCAAACGGAGCCATATGGATGCTCGTTTGATAGCTATTATTGTAAGAAAACTCCACAAGATATAGGTGGTCCTCCCATGATCCTCCAAAGTCCAACATGCAAGCCCTCAATATATCCTCCAGTGTCTGAATAGTACATTCGGACTGCCCATCTGTCTGCGGGTGATAAGATGTACTGAACTTCAGACGAGTCCCAAGACTCTCCTGCATGCTTCTCCAAAAGTGAGATGTAAAATGCGAATCCCTGTCTGAAATAATGCTGACCGGAATGCCATGCAACCTCAAGATCTGCCTCATGTATAAGTCAGCAAAAGCTTCTGTAGACTGGTCAACTCTAAAAAGCAAAAAATATGCAGACTTGGTGAGTCGATCCACTATTACCCATACATCATCTCTCCCACTTGGACTCTTTGGAAAACCCGTATTAAAGTCCATAGTAATGTGCTCCCACTTCCACTCAGGAATCGAAAGTAGTTTCAGTAGCCCTGCTGTTCTCTGATGCTCCGCCTTCACCTGCTGACATACTAGACATTTGGCTACAAAGCGAGCTCTCTCTCTTTTTATCCTATGACACCAAAAGTGCTGTCGTAAGTCACGGTACATCTTGGTGCCTCCAGGATGAATAAAAAATATTGAACTATGAGCTTCTGCCATCAGCTCCTGTCGTATCTCTCCATTGGGAACATACAGACGATCACCGCATTGTAATATCCCGTTATCATGAATGCGCAATCCCGTCTGCTCTTCGGCCTCCGTCTTTTCTTTCAATCTCCTGAATCTGGCATCCGTAGGCAAAGCTGTCTTGATCCTCTCTACTAGTGATGACTGTACCTGCAAGTTGGCTAATGTTCCATCTGCTCCGGCTAATATCACTTCTATGCCAAGCTCTTGCAAGTCCTCCAATAACTCCCTCTATGCCGTCAAGAAGTAAGCTGCTGGTTTTCGGCTTAACGCGTCTGCTACTACGTTAGCCTTGCCTGGGTGACAATGCAGCTCTATCTCAAAGTCTTTCATCAACTCAAGCCACCGACGTTGCCTCATATTTAGCTCCTTCTGCGTGAAGACATACTTAAGGCTTTTGTGGTCTATATAGATCTCTACTCGTTCTCCATATAGGTAATGTCTCCATAGCTTCAGAGCAAAAACAACGGCTGCAAGCTCCAAGTCATGAGTTGGATAATTCTTCTTCTCATGTACTCATAACTGTCTAGATGCGTATGCAATCACCTTGCCATGCTGCATCAACACGCATCCCAATCCTTTTACCGATGCGTCACTGTAAATCATATAACATCCTGATCCTGATGGAATAGTCAATACTGACGCTGTGGTCAATCGCTTCTTCAACTCCTCGAAAGTGGCTTGACACTTGTCGGTCCATATGAACTCTTGGTCCTTGCACGTCAATCGAGTCATAGGTGCTGCTATCCTTGAGAAATTCTCCATGAATCGTCGATAATATCCTGCAAGTCCAAGGAAACTCCTCACCTCCGATGCTGATTTAGGAACGGGCCATGTCTCGACTGCCGAGATTTTCTCCGGAACAACAGAAGTACCATCTCCCATAATGACATGCCCAAGAAATGAGACTCTGTCCAAGAAAACTCATATTTATTGAGCTTCGCACATAACTGCTCTCCTCTCAAGGTCTCTAGGACGATCCGCAGGTGCTTCTCGTGCTCCTCGTGGCTCTTCGAATAGACAAGTATGTCATCTATGAAGACGACCACGAACTGGTCCAAATACTGATGGAATACTCGATTCATTAAGTCCATAAAGATAGCTGGAGCATTGGTTAACCCAAATGGCATGACCCAAAATTCGTAGTGTCTATATCTTGTCCTGAATGCGGTCTTCGGGATGTCCTGCTTCCGTACCTTCACCTGGTGATATCCCGACCTCAAGTCTATCTTCGAGAACACCTTGGCTCCACTAAGCTGATCAAATAAGTCATCAATGCATGGCAATGGGTATTTATTTTTCATAGTCACTGCATTTAAGGCTCTGTAGTCGATGCATATACACACTAACCCATCCTTCTTTGGTACAAACAACACTGGTGCTCTCCAGGGTGATGCACTTGGCCGGATGAAACCTTTCTCCTCTAATTCTTTCAACTGTGCCTTCAGCTCATCCATCTCTTTCTTCGCCAATCTATAACCATGCGATGCTATGGGTGCTGCTACTGGTGTTAATTCAATCGATAATTCTACGTCTATGTCCGGAGTTAGTCTTGGCAACTCCTCTGGAAAGACGTCTTGGAACTCTGAAATGATGGGGTGATAAATAACGTCATCCATTGCAAGCTGAACACCATTAAGGGCTTCTGTGGATCCCCGAGAAAACTCAAGTTCCGGCTGGCCTGGTACCTTAAAAAGAATGCTTTCTCCAAAACAGTCGAAGAAAGTGTGGTACTTACTTAGCCAGTCCATCCCAAGCACAATATCAAAAATTGGCATAGGAAGGACTAAGAGTCGGGCATTCATCTCTCTGCCACGAATCACTACATGATACGATCTATAAATCTGACTAACAGGTACAACTTCTCCTCTGGTGAGAATTCTAACACAACTAGGTAAGGGTATAGTGGCAATATTGTGCTTGGCAATAAAATTAGAAGATAAGAACGAGTGGGTGGCTCCCGTATCAAATAATGTCACAGCAGAAAAAGTAAAAGCGAGAGTAATACCTGCTATAACATCAATCTCCTGATCCATGTCATCCATTTTTAGTGCAAAAGCTTGTCCATTCCTTTGTGGTAGTCCATGTCCGGCCCTCGTGAACTGATCCTCCTGAGTAGGTAGCGGTGGTCCTTGCTGAAATCCTCCCGCTGCTGGGGGTCGAGGTGCTCCTGGTCTAGTCATCTGTTGACCTGGCTTCGGTGCTGGAAGTGCTGGCCTCTGTATTGGCGGTAGAAGCGTCAATGGCTGCTGCATTGGACAGTCTCTCGCCATATGCTGTCCGGAACCACACCTCATACACTGTCCCAAGCGAGTCCGACAGTCTCTCAAAATGTGCCCGCGTTTCCCACAATAATTGCAGTGGGGCTTCTCCAAAATCTGGTACGGTCCTGCTCTGTGCTGATGCTGCTATTGCTATGCCAAAGGACGTCTGATAGGCCCTCCTTGCTGTGTCCTTGCTGATCCTTGCTGTGCCTTCAGTTTACTTTCCTTTCCCTTGTTGATGGTCTCTTGTAGCCTAGATTCTGTCAATAATTCGGCATAAGAGATCCTGGACTGTGAGCTGGTGTAGTATTGGAGCTCCTGAGTCAGTCCTCGGTGAAACCTCTTAGCCTTCTCCAAGTTATTCGGTATCAAGGCAGTGCCATATTTACTAAGGTGACTAAACTCTGCATCATACTCGTCAACTGTCTTGTTCCCCTGCTCCAGATGGAGGAACTGATCGTATAATGCATCCCTTACAGTATCCGGGAAGTACTTCCTCTCAAAGCACTCCAAGAATTGTTCCCAAGTCTGACACGTACCCAACTGGCACTCCATTGATTCCTACCAATGATGAGTGTTACCATCTAGCTAGGTCCTAACGCCTGTCATTCATAGATCTGTAGGCAGTTGTGATGCTTCTAATAACTTCTGGGTGTGAGTAATCCAGTTTGTGGTCTCCTTTAGGCTCTCAGTGCCTTTATACGGCTTGGGACCCATCTGTACAAAGTCCTTGACTGAACCAACTCGGGCTCATGGTATTGGAACTAGTGCCTGGGCTGGTACAGGTACATGTGCAGCCATTCTCTCAAGTGTTGCCAGAAATTCTTGCCTCTGCTCTGCCGCTTGCTGCCTCTGCTCTACAGCCAGTACGGCCGCCTGCTGTCTTTGTTCCTGCATCATCATTTAGAAAAATTGGAACAGCTGTGTCTGGCCGTCCTATGGTGTCGATGAAGCTAGAAAAGTCCTATTAGGTGGAACGGAAAGATCAGATGGAACTGGATTGTGAGTCTGTCCATCCGGCCCCGCAAGTCTAGGAGTCGTTGAGGCCTCCCCTCGAGTTTGGCCGTTGACTCCTGAAGGTGTGTCGCCTCCGGTGGCAGTACATCCACTACGTAAATCCATTTGAGAGATGGTCGAAACGATTAGAAGGAGGACATAAATCAAATAGGATGCAAGCATTTAAATAGGAAAGTTGAAAGGGATGATGAGTTTTAGTCAAGCGTGGATGAGATCCTATACTCTATTCCTATACGCAGGCTTGTTCGATACAGTAACGAGACAATATATTCGCAGACCTGCATGGGCCACCACTAAAATATGTCACACCCCAGTCCTAAAATACGTAGGACTAGGAATACGCAACATGCCAGCCGTATGTATACAAAAACTCCAAGGTGTTGGAAGATCGTACGTACGCTGTACATGAATATCAAATCCACAAGTGGTAATATACTATTAACACAAGTCACACGCAATCTATATCTCATCCATAACATAAATAAAAAAATATGAATAAATAACTGAATCTCAAATATGAAGTATCAAAGGATGATAGTCGGGTGGAAACAAATCCACTGCCAATCGACTATACTAAAACTAAATGAGAGAAGAGATCAAACTCTAATATAAGATGAATGTCAATAAAAGAAATAACAACTAGAATATCCGTCAGCTGCGATGAATCAAAGATACTCTGAAGGTAAGACCTCCTCAGTCTGGTATGAAGCGTCAGGTCTGGGTCCGTACTCCTGTGGATAATCCTGCCCGTCTATACCTGGAAAGGGACCAGGTTCTTATAGGGACGTAACAAGATACATAGAAGCATGCCAATAAAATACTAAAAATAAATATCCAATGGGTCGCCTAACCGTCTATGTGAATGCATTTTGAGAACAACTTTCCAACAAGTGGGTATCTAGCCAAAATGGGATTGGCATGATTCTCTCAGAGAATCAGGGGCCTACAAAGCATGACGTCTTTTGAACGTCAGAGGCTGCCTGATAATAATAATATGTAGTGGTCATTATGACCGCGCATCTCAGGCGGAGCATACGGGTTACACAAGAAAAGTACAAAGGAACCCAAACACCTTACTTGTTGTTCTCCATGCCCCATGCTCTAAGCATATCACATCCATGACATGATGATAACTCTAAATAACTGCCAAGTCTTCTAGCATGCAATTTTTATCAGCAGTTATCCTTATCCGTCGCTCGTCTCATACGTATCGATGGCCAACCGTATACGCAAGTTCGTGTCCTACATGAGACTCACACTCGTATAACAACAGTATCCTGGCCAATGAAACATAAGAATGCCTCATGATAATGGGGTGGTCTCATCAAGCTAGGTCAACATGCATAATCTATAATAAAAATAAAATACGACGCCATCGTCGTTGCACCCAAGTTATTCTTGGACGCGCAGTTTACATAGTAGTTAAAATATATGAATAAATAACAGAAAGAAAATGTATGCACCATATGAAATATAAATCATAGTATAATGGCAAGGTATACTTGCCTGACAAACAATCTGTGTAGTGTAAGCGTCCGGACGTCAAGTACACAGGATCAGAAACTATGGCCTCCGAATAAACGTCGCCGGATGCTGAAATAAACATCACCAACGTTCTCAAAATTAGCGAGATAGCTAAAAAATACTATAATTTTGTCCAATTTGGACATAGGGACAAAACGGTAATTTTGGATCAAAGCGGGGTCCACATGTGGCCCACTTTGCACCAAAATACGTGCCAGAGGTAAATGTCTCTAAATGGAATAAATTATAGGTCAAACAAATTTTAAACGTCAATACAAACTCAACGGTATATCCAATTTTAGATTCCGGTGAGTCGAACACAAATTCGTCCTAAAAGTTAACCATAGGGCCCGCAAATAGGCGACTTGGTCAACTATCTCAAAATCGTGTGAAACTTGGATCACAGGACCAGCGTGATACCACGAATCCAATGGCATAAGTTTTATCACATTCCGACGAGCGTACACAAAATGGTGCGATATTTTGCAAAAGTCGCGATATAGGGACTTTTTACGGATACGGGTTAATTCCGACGCGCACACACGTCCAAATCAGTTTTCGCGAAAGTTCACACTTTAGGACATACCATACGCGCCTTTCGGTGTAATTGGTATGCGACGGGGCGATCCCGTTTGGCGGGACGCACTCCGTATCGTAAATTCTAATGTTTTAAAAATAAGTTTTCCTCCGTTTTTAACCCAATTTATCTCTGATTCTAACACCAGATAAAATAATCTAATTAACAGAGAATGATCTCGGTTATATAGACTTCACATAGCAAAAAGTAGGTTTAAATTTGGAGGTCTATGGTGGAAGATATCAGTCTCTAAACATAGGTTGTTGAACAGTTCATAATAGTTTAAAATATGTGATTTTTTCTCAACTTGGCTTCGATTTCTACCTAGTGTTAAACGCTGCTCGATGGAAACTAATTAACAGAATTGAGAGGGGGGTAGGTTGTGATCATACCAATAGAGACGGATCCAAAAATGATTGAGAGATGGGACGGAGAATGACGCGTGAAGTAGCGGTCGTCGCTGCTCGTAACTGCTGCGGACGCTTGCGCGGTTGCGCGGGTTTGCGGGCGTTCTCCGGTGCGGTGCTGGGGTTCAGAAGTCGGAGGTCGGCGACGTTGGGAAGTGGGTGATTAGATGATTAGTTTAGGGTTAGGGTTTGTAGCATGGTATATATATATATAGGTGGAGCGTACGTTAGATATAAGGAGTCGGGGTCTACTCGCGGTTTGGGGTGCTACTGTGGGCGTGTAGGAAATAGCTACGGGTTAGGAATTAAATGCTGCGGGCTTAGGTTACTGTGACTTAAGGGTTTAGACTTAAGGAGTTTTGTTAAGGATTTTCTTTTAAATGATTTCCTTTTTCTTTTCTTTTGTTTTTATTTCCATTATTATTATTTACTACTACTATTACTATTATCATTATTATTATTATTATTATTACCTTTAATAACTATATATTATTTACATTTATTTACGAGTTATAGATAAGAAAATATTTGTATCCAAAAATAATTTCTAAAAAATATCTATCACTCTTCTACAATATTTCCTAAAATAAAATAAAAATAAAATAATAGTTTTGTTCAATGATTCTAGATGAGTATTTACCTAGGTAATTAAATCAATAAATCATATTATTTTCTAACTAACTAAGAAATAATATAATTAAATTAAATAATTACTTAAATAATTATAATATTTAAAATTAGGGGATTTTACATCCCCTTCTTTACAAATTTTTGTCAAAGCCATTATCTGTATCCAGGAGTCTTGGATTTGCAACAGATGACGGATCCTCAAAGTCTCCCCAGCGGAGCAGTTGTCAGGTCCACCGATGTACTCCCACTTGGACCACCCAAAAATCAGTCTCGTTAGACTATAGTCTCCCCTGCGGACCAATCCTCAGACCTATCTTTACTCCCGGATAGACCACACCCAGCAAATCACTCCTTAGTGAGTTTTATAGACGCTAGTTCACGTCTATATTACCTCTGAACTACTATCATAATATTTCTTCCTAGTAGGGTTTGCCATGTCCTTCGCATCTCTGAGCAAACCTTCCAGGTTTGGCTATCGATCATCACGTCCACAGTACCTCCGATATCGATCGCCGTCTAACTTATCACCGATACTTAAATTTAAGAGCGCCAATGGTGTTAAGTCCAACAAACTTGCCACGTCCATATCACCTCTGGCAAGACCTGTTTCAAACTTATTACTTGCACTCTCGTGCGCAATAAGTAATATGTCTACCAAAGATCCCCCAGTGGGATATCCTCAACAACCACGGTATTGTACTACGTCCGTACTACCACTAGTAAAATATCCAAAGTTCACACAAAATTCATACACAACAAGACAAATGAAGGAAGAAGTCCTTGAAAAAGAGAAACCTTTATTCAAGATCATGAGTACATATGATGGGAATCCACTATATTTTCAAGGGTTTTTATTAATATTCAAGGTCTCGGGTACATATGATGGGAATCCCTTTTAAGGGTTTTCATGGGTTCTCGCCGACAAGAACCTCTTCCATTACAAGGTGCCCCTGTGCTGTTCCTGCTATGGATACAAGTGAGACTGGCAGTAGGACTCAGTGATGCTGGGTTAACCCTCCTCTGTGCAGACCTCAGAATATGGAAAATAATCCATACTGACGGACAGCTAAAGGGAAGAAGACCTGACATGCATAAACGGGGACAGCTCCATACAAGATGCAGGATGATCATCCCTGTCACTACCACGTTCCAAAAACAGGAGTATTTTTGACTTTTTATAATATTTAATATTATGGTAGTTACAATTAATTAATTGCATGATAGTGTATTTGATTTTAAAATAATTATGTGTGATGTGTAATTTAAATATATAGTATTATATACAGTGTTCATTTATTTTGAGCTAACAGACTTGACCTAGAAGCCAGTAGACGAACACCTGTCAGAATTATGGAATTCTGTATTTGATTGATTTATTTAGAATTTAGTTCTTGGAGATTTTCATTAATTACTGTAATTTATTTAATTATTGCGCCCTGCCTTTGCTTCGATATTTGGAGCACTACCCTAGCTTTTGTCTTCCAACAAATTTTACAATCTTGCCCTAGACATGCCCGCCTTCCATTCTGCTATTTTTGTAACTCATAATTATGCTCTCTGTGCATTATTTCTAGCCGCACAAAAATCGTCGCGGACGTTATTTAATAAATCTATATTTTATATTGTTGTGCGTTCCAATTTAAATTGGAGGCAATCTTGACCTATTTTTCGTACGACCCAAATTAGGGTAATATTCTATTCTGAGTCTTCTTCATTATTGGTATTGATGACCTGACCTGATTTTGGCCCCATGTACTTCTAATTAATTTTAGGACACAACTTGCATTTTATTCTAATTAAATTGAGGATAATATTTTGACTGATTTCGTAAATTCTAATTTAATTCTAGTACCCGATTAATTAAACCCGTGCCTAACGCACAACACCCTCTCACCATGAAAATTTTTAAACATATTTTTCTCCACAAATTTTGTGTCATTTTATGTGTTTGTGCAATTTCCCGAATTTAAGGAGCCAAGTTGCAATTATTCAATTGTAGGTGTCATCACCCCATTGGCCAAGACCAAATGGAAAGGTTATTTATTTGTGGACCAAATTGCATTTTTTCCCCACTCAACTTTGCATGAAAACAATTTCCTTCATGAACAATCCTAGCCACTCATTTGAAATTGGACCATCACCACCCTTCATCCACATCTCACCCCTCTCCTTATTTAATGTTCCATCAAACCCTAATCCCTAGAAAACCTAGGTAGCACACCTCCCCAAGCCCCCATAATTCCTCTCCAACGTATGTAAATTTTTCTTCCCTTTTCCTTCTCTTTTCTTCTTTTTCTTCTCCTCCTTTTTCTTCTTCTTCTTCCTCTCTTCATTGATTTTGGAATTTAAAAGAGGAAGAAGGGGGGGAACACTGTTCACCCCCCATATACTGTTCACCCGACTCCCCCTGCTTCCCGGCCGGTGCTGCCTCGACGCGCCCGGCGGCCCACATCTCTCCGGCGGTCCGGCCATCAGTCCACCTGCGCATCCCCGACTTCCCTGTGCTCCGGCGGTCTTGCTCCCCCTCCGGCTGCCACTACCACCACCTCCGACTGCATCCGCCACTCCTACCACCACCATCATCAACTCCTCCCATCCCCTTCATCCCCGTGCTCCGGCCACCCGGCTAGGCCGACCCGCATCTTCCCGCTGCGAGCTCCTCCCTCCGCCTCTACTCTCCTTCCTCCGCCGAACAGTCCTCAGACTCCGACTGCTCACCCCCGACTTCCTGTTTACTCCGGCGACTCCTTCTCCCTGCTGCATCCCCTCCTCGGCTGTGCTATCAACCACCACCTCGACTACCGCCTGGAGTCCGGTCGGCCAGCCACCCCGACAGCCCGCTGTGAGCAATTCTCCCTCTGTCCCTCTTCCTTCTTTATATATATATATATATATATATATATATATATATATATATATATATATATATATATATATATACAAGTATATATACATACATACGTCTATACGTATGAGTATATAATATATATGTATATGTATAAGTAATTATTAATTAATGTTAATACGCATATATGTATAGTATGTATATATTTAGTATATGATGCAATGTGTATATGTATTTGTATATATATTAATGTGTAGATATAGAATATATGTATATAAATACGTATATTGGTGTGTGTATTAGAATAATACTTAGTGTATATGTATGCATATACATACATATATTATTTTGGTATATTTCATATAGAATATATGTAATAAAATACGTATTTTGGTATAAATGTATAAGTATGTAAATACGTATTTTGGTAATTGGTATATATATATGTGTACATATATATATGTATATGGGAAATATAATAAGATTTGGTATATATATATCTATATAGATATTCAATATATATATTTTCGTTTTATACAATATTGGTTGTAGTAATGTGGCATATGTATTTTCAACATATTAATATATAACTACGTATTCTCATATATATATATAACTTGTATATGTATATACATGTATTTTGTATACATACTTAGTATATTTTTAATATATAAAATTAATGTATATAGTAATATATTGTTCAACCTGTGTATATAGTATACATATAATTAAATGATACATATAAATATTGTATATGTACTAAATTTGGTGTATATATATATTGTAAGCATTAATGTATATGTTAGTTAAACAGGTAATGTGTCTATATATATTTATCTGCTAGGTGATCCTAGGTGACCAGTATCATACCTAGAGAAGTCCCGAATTCAGTGTTTATAGACTGTGTGTTAGGGTAGCACCTGATGCAAGTGTTATTGTGATATGTTTATAGGACTGTTGGTTCACCCAGAGGATACTCTGGAACAGGACATCCATAAATACCAGCTAAGGACCCAAGGCAAGTACATTCTCTGATAATTTCCAATTCCTTGAGAATTTCTATAAGTTTAATAATCATGAAATGTTACATCTGAATCCTTGACACTGTGCTACACGGACTAGTATAGCTTGGATCTACAGTCATGAGATGTTACATTGATTATCGCATTGACATTGTACACGACATGTATATTAGACATCGTACATGATAGATTAGACTTGCTCGTGTATCGTGACATGTCATGGTTGGGTCCACATTACTAGTTGGGGGCGGGAAAGTAGTTAGTAAGAAATGTGATCATAACCTCTTATTGTAGTGTAGAAAAATGTAAGTGTTAATCATGCTCTTCACCCATGATTAGCCAGGCCCTATAGCTATCGTACATGTTTCCAAGCCGATCATATTTTGAAACTACTATTTCAAACACTTAGAATAGATTACAGTTCTCTATTTAAATCATATACTACATCACCCGTATATGATACTGTTCCTTGTTCTTTTTATTTTCATACATGCACTGACTATATCATATTGCCTATTGCCTGTCTCTTTATATTGCCTGTCTCTCTTTAATTGCCATTGCATTTATTTTACTGTCTTCTCAGTAGCTAGCATCACATGTTTATTGCTTTATAGTCCTTATCAATTTAATAGAACTGTTATTTGAGATTTGTACTTTGCTCCTTCCTGACTGGAAACATTTTTCCAGATTATGCCTTAGAGGACCGCTGTCCGACACTTTATGGACCATATGGTGAGTAGCTGCAGACTTGGTAGTTTAGTTGTGATTCCGGGAGGTCTAGCCGGAATCACCAATCTTCTAGTTAGTTCTTTCAGTAGACTATTTGGTACCGGATTTGTCTCCGGCATTTTTATTGAGACTTGAATAATTGTTGAGTTAAGTTATTACTTTTTGACTTATGTTGTATTTAATTTTTGTTCGATATCTTATCGTGCTGTAATCCTGTTATTGAGTATATGTCCATTTTATTGTGTAATTTGTGCCTCCTTATGGAGATTTGATGCTTGTATGAGATTGGCTAGATAGTACCAAGACCTTGATAGCGTTCTACCGCCGATACTGCGGCATAGGCTGGACGTACCCACGCACTCGTGCCCCTAAACCGGGTGCAGGTCATGACAATCCTCGTCTCCTGGATCAGTTCTTGGTAAACCGTCGTATAATGTTGGTTTTTATTCTGAACAACGGGTGTTATGATATCCTTCCATGCTCCATCATAGGCAACATGAGCAAGGACAAAACCTGCATAATGAAGACACATGTCAGTCTCAGTGAGGATTATAAAAAGTACGACTGCCGTATACCGCTGCCAGGCTGCAGCCGTATGCAACTAAAACCGTCCGAACGAGCAAGATGAGACCTCATCCATGCGGTCCAGACACAGATAGGCCCTGAACGCATATTGCAGTCCATGCGGCCAAGCCTCAGATAGGCTCTGTACAATATTGCAGAGGGGTGCTTATCCGTACGACATAACATTGTGAAAAGTCTGTGCATATTCGTCCAGGCAGCAAAACTTTGTAAAGAGTCTGCACACGTCCTAGATAATTTCTCACCCACGCAGCAAGACCATGCCCTTGGCGGCCAAAACACAAGAATCTTGGTGCTCCCTTACCTCTATCAGTAGGCCACAGATCATGGCCTCTCCCGGCGAACTCCTCGATGAAAAGCGCCACAGCTTCCAGCATCACTCACAGGAGAAAAAAAGGAAGCAAAGAGATAAAATTCTCTCTCCTCCCCATTACCTATTTATAGGCTTCAAAGACGCGTGAAGAGATCGAGGCAATGAACCAAGTAGTTATGGGGATGGATCTGATGCCTCAATTTTCGTGATTATCTTTAAATCTCCCTGGAAACCGTCGCCTCGAGCCCCGCATCCGGAGATGGCTCAGAATCCAATAGGATATCTGCTCCAAATCGAAACAAATCTATCAGTTAATGTAGAAGTGACAGCCTGGAAGCACTCATCCATGCGGCCCACGACCAAGCGGTCCCAATGTCCATGCGACACAATATCCATGCGACCAAAGTGCTTTTCCTCCATGCTTCTTATTCAAAGTATTTCAAACTTGTTAGTTTGAAAACTTTGAAGGAGGTTTTGTAGAAGCATAAAAAATATGCATCCATGCGTCCAACAATCATGTATCCCAAAGTAAAGCTCATAAAAGATTGGACCGCAGAATCACCCTGTGGCCCAATAACGTGACATCCATGCATCCCAATCAATTGAAGCAGCTTTGGCCGCAGATGGATCTGACATAGCATCTTAGCAACAAGATTGTCTCTAACATAGAATCTTGACAAAGAGAATTTTCTGAATGCCTCAAAAGATGTGAACAAGCTAAACGACAGAAGTCTCATGTTAGCACAGAATTTTACTCTCGATGGGGGTGCAGTGACACATATACAACACAACTAGGACCCCATGTGTCATAGACTCCATGCGTTTCATGTGTCTCCGACCCATGCGTCCCAGACTGCTTACGTTCCATGCGTCTCTGGTCCCATGCGTCCCAGGCTCCATGTAGTCCATACGTCTCTGGCCCCATGCGTCCTAGGCTCCACGCGTTTCATGCGACTCTGGCCCCATGCGTCCCAGTCTCCATGCGTTCCATGCGTCCCAGACTCCATGCGTCCCAGATTCAATGCGTCCCATGCATCTCTGGCCACATGTGTTTCATACTCTATGAAGACCAAATCTTGATGTTACGACATGAGTGATTCTCTCCAACCAAGTGCGGACTATGTATAAAGCTGACCAAGTCATGTCTGCAAAGGACGAGAACCACCAAGATCTTCAGCAACATAAAATCCCAACAAGCACCCACGTGACTGCCTGGTTCACTCACGGTTACAGCTGTACCCTGTTAAGGGGACACACATGGTACCCTCTAGCACCCATGCAGCCCAACATATGTGCGCCCAAGGATGACTATATATACCCAGGTGGCCTGCCCAAATAGGGAGGATGCACACACAGGGGTTGCTAACACAGAGAGAGAACATACAGAAATGAGCAAAGAGAGAATGTAAGCTTCTTCACCCTGCATCAAATCATCAACAGAGTAAAAGAGTCACTGTACTTCTCAACTTCCATCGTCACACCCAGATCAAAATATTGTACTTAGATAATTCTATTTAGGATTTTTGTACTCTTTTTCGTTCCTTAAATACAAAGTTTGCAATAACTTATTTAATGGAGAACAATACATTGTAAATAACAATTGAAATAAAATTTTGAAGAGGAATGAATAAAAATCTTTTGGAGGAACCAAATGAAAATCTTTAGGAGGAAACAATGAAAGAACATCAATTCAAATAATGGATCTTCGAATTGAGAGAGTTGTTGAGAAAGATCAACTATTTCTTAGATTCATGAATCAAATTCGATTCAATAAGACATTTTACTCGCATTTTCCCTAGTAAGAACGTTTTATGATATCCCCCGAATTTATAGTATCTTACTTTCACGTTTGTTACATGATTCAACAAGTAATAGATATTTCATGATCAAATGTATATTATTACTTGTAGTTGCAAGTCCTTATCTTTCGTATTAACAATTGAAAGATGGTAGAAAGAAAAAAAATCTCTATTTGATGGGGCTTCTTCCTATACCTATAAATTATATTGGACCCAGAAATGAGACATTGGAAGAATCTTTTTGATCTTCCAATATCAATAGGTTTATTGTTTTGCTCTTGTATATTCCAAAATAAAAAAAGATTTCTGAGTTGTTTTTGTTGGGAATCGGACACGCCCTACAAGCGTTCCGACACCGTGTCTGAGAGTGCCCGCAGCAAAAACTTTAGGCCAACCCCTGTCTAACGAATACCAAGCACAGATAAAGACAAGTATATGGCGGTGACTATGTCACATAGAAAAAATTCTAACATTTATAACTCAGGTGAAATTAAAAGATTGACAAAATCAATGTTGAACCCTTTGCCCTAATAGATTCAACTCCCTCATCACACTCAAAAAGAAAAGAAACAGATTACAATTGAAATCGCTCACCAACCCGTAGCAATCTCCCTAACCGAAGTTGACGACTCCTCGATTAGATCTCTTCTTCCTTCTGTCTTGTATGACAAAGTCCTAAGAGCAAAGCACAGACTTTCTCTTAGATTTTCTGTGGACATGCACCCAGAATCTCCAACTTGTGCTATATATTGTGCCTCCACCCTCCTCCTATATTTATAGGATACAAAATCCTATTTTAGGTCATAATATAATTTTCTAAATAGAAAACCTTAAAATAAGAATTCTATTCCACCTAAAATAGTCCAACAACAATTATGGACGTCCAAATATGGCCAAATTAAATATTTGATACAAATTTAAAATCTAATCAAAATTTATATTTAATATAGATTTTCAAATTATATCAAATCAAATCTTTGATCATATTTGGGCTCCAAAATTCACCAAATCCAGAATGGACCTCAATAATCTTTTCCTCCAGTCTGATGAGAGGGTGTTGACCCCATGACTTCTCAACTGGACTCCATGCCTGTCGTCCCGCGACAGAGTTCCTGCTCCCCCATGCCACCGATCTTCGACCCCCTAAGTTGCTTTGAATCTTCCTTCGTCTCCGTCTTCTCGATCGTCATGTCGACGCTAAATACCATGCGTAGCACCTTCTGTGTAAACTCCCTCACCCAAAATATATATTTTGTGTGTATTTTATATTATTATATTTATTATTAATTATTTTAAATATTGAATTTCTTTAGAGTATTCTTTTAGTTAATTAGAAAATAATTTCTTAATATATTTACTTATATAAATATTTATTTAGAATCATTTTTAGGCTATTTTAGATTTATGGAGATTTTTTTAGAATTTTAGGGTAATTAAAATATAGGAAACATAAATTTTTAGGACTTTCATGATTTACTATGAGACCATACTTGCATATTATTCCTACCAAATATTTATTTTAGGTTAAAATATTTAATTATATTTTTTGTAATTTATTTAGAATTTTAAGAATTTTATTTAGATTTTTAAATTTATTTAGGATTTATTTGGATGTATATAGTCTTAATATTAGATAGATGCTAATTTAGTGTTAATAGATATTAATAAGATTATATATAAATTATTTGTATTATATTTAATTTTATTTAAGATTATAAATTATTGAGATAAACTCAAACTTTATTTTAAATTAATTCAAACCCTGAGCCTACTAGGAAAGCAACTTCATGCATATCCTATCCTTATTTAAACTCATCCTAATCATATCCAAATTAGCAAATTCTACTAATATTTAATTAAGTAGTCTCCACAATTATAAATATCTATTAGACTTATGGAATAAACTATCTTTCATAATTTTCTTCCCCAAACTCCTCTTTTTTTTCGTCCAAAAATAGTCAAAATTTGTCATAAATTCAACCTCATTTTCTAATAGTTATGACAATTTAAAAAGATGATATCTCCTAACTCTGGACTCCAAACGTGTTCCAGTTTTTTTTGTTAGAACCATATCAAGGTTAGTTTTCTGAATATATAAATTATATTAATAATTTATGAACTTATTTTTCCAGAAAATTCTAAAAGTGCCAGCTGTCCGAAATCAGAAGCGTTTCCGTATTTTTGAGATTTCGGGAGATCCCGAATTCGGAATTACGAACCGTTTGAAGTTTCGGAAAGTTGACATGATGAAATTATATAAAATAATATTTCCAGAATTTAACATATAAGTTTAATCTACTATAATATTTGTGCAACATAGACGTAAATAGAAAATCACCAAAAACTGTCATATGTGCGCCCTTGTGGCCATAACTCTTTACCGACTTGTGATTTTATAAAAATATCAATTCCGGCGTTCATATAGCGCTAAAATCTATAGGATTTTATATATAAATCTAGGATTTGAGTTAGTTGACTTTTTGGTCAACTGATTTCCTCGATTTGCGTGCCACGGATCATAAATCCATAAAGTTGACTTTCTTTGGACCAAAATTAGGGTTTAACAATAAAATCAGATTATAATAAGATTAAAATACTATTTTAGATTATTTTATTTAGAATTAAAATAGATTAAAATAGAGGAACCTATTCACCCACTTTTGTAACCTAACTTATTTAATTTATGTGACGGGTAGATCGGACGACGCCTTGAGTTGGGACATCATTCTTTTCTAGACCAGGCAAAATACCTTGCCAAATTATTTATAGTACCTTGCATGCTTATCATATTTTTATATATTCATTATATATGTATTTTCTTTCAGTCATAATTATATACTATATATATGTTGACACACACTTGACACATAGTATCATGGGAGGGGAGGACAATCAATAGGCGTATGGGCTACCCACTCTGGTAAACCGTAGTAATTAGTGCGCACTACGGGAGATATCGCGATGGTCGCTACCCTCGCGGTATGTTGGCTGATGGTGTCACGATGGTCACTACCCTCGCGGTATGACGACTGATGATGTTCATGGACGTGTGTGTGAGTTGTGAGATAGATAGAGTATCCTACACCTACCCATACGTCAAAATGGTTGTCCTCACTATACATTTTCATATAGATTGTCTAGTACAGCGTACTTATATATTTTCTGTCTATTATGCATGTTTTACTGTATTCAATTTGCATGCTTCTATGTATCTTGTTACGTCTCTCTGAGGACCTGGTCCCTTTCCAGGTGTAGATGATCTTGACTATTCGCAGGAGCACGGATCAGGACTTGCTACTTATCTCTCTTTCGAGGAGGTATTCTCTCCGAGCCTCATTGTTTATTAGATGTACTTATGTGGTTTCTCTTATATTCTAGTTGGTAGTGGATTTGTCTCCGCCCAATTACTTATTCTTATCAAGCATATTATACTTGATTCAGTTATATAGTTGTTTGGTTATTTATTTATATTTGATTCTGTGAATGAGATCTAGTTATGCTCTGTGACTTATGACATAAATCTATACCACTTGTGAATTATTATTCATAATACAACGTACGTATGTGCTATAGTTTCCATATATTAGAGTTGCCATATACATACGGTTGGCATGCTTACGTATTCCTGGTCCTACGTATTTTGGGACTGGGGCTGATATTCTGTACCACTGGGATCATGCTGACATTAATGACACGGGTGAGACCAAAGTTCCTGACAATCAGCCTCACCGTGAGTCTTGGCTTCCTGTCCCCAACTTTCGTCTTCTACCGAAACGTATTAACATTCCGACGAGCTTCTTCACCCTTGGCTGGTCCAACAAAGCGGACTGTACGATTCTTTCGAGATTCGAACTCCTGAATCTGTCCACCTTCGTGTCCGAACTTGAAGATCCCCCATACATATGAATCCTTGAGCAAAACATCACGCACTGTGCATATCATCGATGACCCACAGCTCTCCCGCAACTATGTGAATGGTGGCACTCTCGCCTTAGATTGAGTTTTATGCAAACCTTGATCTCCTCCCTGACCTCGAACTACTGAAACCAATGTTGCTTCGTGAAGCTTTGGAAAACCATCCGTCGCCAAAGCCGGATCCGTGAAGCAACCCCCATTTTTATCATATTATATATGGATCAGATATATCATGGTCCATTACTCAGAAGATTCTTCCATAATGGACTATGATAAGTGAGATTTCGAATAAGGGTTTACAGAATCTTCTGTCCGAAGAAATGATTCATCAAAATAATGAGTCACCCATTCCATTGATATGGTCACATCTGAGATCAAGAAACCTGGAGACCGACCAGCTGTCATGGGACCGACATACTGATCCTCAATCTTTGGCTCATCACCATTCGTTGCTTTATCTCGACGAACCGAATCCTCTGTAATTCTCAAAGTATCTCGAAGCTCCTCCTCAGCAAGTTTTCGATGATCCAACTCCTGTCGAATACCCCTCGAGCCTCCATCCGATGTCTGTGGCCTGCCTGTACAACTCATCGGCTTGAGTCTGTACATGCCATAATATAAATCTCCTCAAGCCAGCTGTTAGGAATCCTTTATAAGTATCCAATATGTCCCCAAATAAACTGCGACAACAATTATATGCCAGCCTCCCTACCGAAACCAAGTTGTAGCACAAACTCGGTACATGTCGTACATCCTTGAGAACGAGCTTCTTACCAAGCTCTGTTATCAAGTGCACATCACCGATGCTCAAAACTACAGCCATCCCCTTCTTGTCCATCTTCACACGTCCAAACCTGCCGCCGTGGTATGACGTAAAGATCCTCCTATATGGAGTGGCATGATACGATGCCCCGTGTCCATTACCCTATTAGTATCATGATACATACCACAAGGTTTCTCTGTATCGGTTTCTGTGATGATGAGATCTTCCAAAGCTGTGAGATACTCCTGATCATCCTTGCCTTTGGCCTTCTTAGCTTTGAGCTTCATGCAGTTCCTCTTGATACAACCCCTTTCGTCATAGTGATAGCAGCCCTCATCGCGGTCCACAGTCGCAAGATCCCGAGAACTCCCTCCTATCCTCGTCTGTGACTTGGGTCTTCCCTTCCCGTAGGAAGCCACTAGAGCAGACTCCTACGATGATTCTACTTGCTTACGCTAGATCTTCTCGTGCACTAAGCTGCTTTTGACTGCCTCCATTGTGACAACTCCACCAGGCGCAACGTTTCTCACCGACACCACCAACATCTACCAGCTTTTCGGCAGAGAAATCAAAAGCAAAAGGTCCTGAAGCTCATCATCAATCACCATCTTCATCGCATACAGCTGATTGGTATTACCCTGAACCTCGTCCAGATGTTGTGCCACTGGGCACCCTCCGTGTACTTCGAGTTGACGAGTTGGCGAATCAGAAATGCCTTATCGCCAGCCGTCTTCCTTTCGTATAATGAATGCAGCTTCTCCCACAATGCTTTTATCGAATTCTCCATAGACACGTGGTGAAACACCGAGTCATCCAGCCATTGGCGGATGATTCCAACGGCCTTTCGATCCAGTCATTTTCGGTCTTCGGCAGCTTTATTCGATGGCTTAGCATTGTCGCCTTCCAACGGACTATTCAAGTCCTTGCACCAGAGTAGATTCTCTATCCTTGGCTTCTAAATCGCCTAATTCTCCCCTGTGAGAGTGATCACACGGGTGTTCATCTGCTCCGTAGACATAGTTACCAGAACCAAAACCAGTAGCTCTAATACCAGATATTGGTATCGGACTATCAGACCAGGGCTCTGATACCAGATATTGGAAATCAGACACGTCCTGTAAGCGTTTCGACATCGTGTCTGAGAGTGCCTGCAGCAAAAACTTTAGGCCAATCCACATGAGATAACCAAATCCTGTCTAACGAACACCAAGCATAGATAAAGACAAGTATATGGCGGTATCACCTGGACAAATTTTAACCTTTATAACTCAGGTAAAATTACAAGATTGACAAAATCAATGTTGAACCCTTTACCCTAATATATTCAATCCCCTCATCACACTCAAGAAGAAATAAAAGATATTACAATTAAAATCGCTCACCAACCTGTAGCAATCTCTCTAACCGAAGTTCACGACTCTGGTATGGGTTGGCCTAAAGTTTCTGCTGTGGGCACTCTTAGACACGGTGTCGGAACGCTTGCAGGGAGTGTCCAATTCCCAACAGTTTTTTGAATCCGCGAAGAGAGTACTTGAGTTCTCCTAATAAATAAAAAATGTATCATGCCTGAATCTAACCGGGGTTCATAATGGTGGAGGAACTAGATCAAAAAATATGGATTCTAGTTGTAAGATATCTAAATAAAAATTGAGATCTCATTCAAAGAGAAAGATAACAAATATTTGGAGTTTTTTTTATCCTATACGGGTGATCGGATCCGCAAGGACCATTATTGTGAATTGTTTGATCGTCTATCTCCGAGAAAGAAGCGAAACTAATCACCTTGAATTTGGGAGATTTATTTGAGATCTTAGGAAAACTTGATTTGTTATCTAATGTCTCTTTTTTCGTAAAAAAAGACCAATTGAAGGGAATGATTTCTTCAAACAAGGAGTTGAGGCAACCATTCAATCAAATAATATTGAGCATATTTTTTATCTCTTTTTGAGAAACATGTGGGATATTTCTTTATAAAATGGTGCTCAATTTCATATGTGACAATTACGCCGAGATCTCTTCATTATTTTGGGGGACAAATAGACAAAAATTAAAAACTTTGAGGAATGTATCGAGAGAATTTGATTTGGTTAGATAATATGTGGCTGATAAACATGGAATGGTTTTTTAACAAAGTACATAATTTCAAATATTCAATATTATTTCATAAGATCTATTTTTGTTTAAGTAACATATTCTAGTCAATTGAAAGGATCTTCTGATCAATACATATATCATTTCAATTTTATTAGAAATGAGAATTCAAAATATCACACATTGATTGATTAAATATCAACTAAAAGAAATATGGATTCTTTGGGATTTGGATCCTTCCTTTCTTCAAACAGAACGAAGAGATACAATCAAATCAATTCTCGAAATGTTTTGGATCTTCTTCAATGTCCCAGCTATTTGAAAAATGTGAGAATTAGATGAATAATCGTCTGCTTCTGAAAAAAATCAAAGAATTTCTTGAAAATCCTAGAAGATCAACTTTTTGTTTGATAGATGACCAGAACTTTATCAGGGTTCGAAACTACTGAGAAATCCACCAAAATTTTTTGAAGAAAAGATGAGACGTTTCTTTTGTATCTTCTAGGCGATCATAAAATAAAACAAAATGATTGATATATTCAAGATAAACGTATTTAGAAAATACCATTTTAGTTCATCATATTTTATCAGATCCGAGATGTGATATGGTTTCAAAGGATGAACCAGATATGGAAAGTTCCAACAAGATTTAAATATTGATTTTTTTTTTGATTTATTTCATCTATTCCTGTCACGACCCGCACCCGGAAATTCGGGCACGAGTGCGTGGGTACGTCCAGCCTACGCCGCAGAGTCGGCGGTAGTACGCTGTCTAGGTCAATCCACAATTACTAACTAGCTCATTCACAAACAACATAGGCAAGATAATAATGAGAAATAAAACTTAAGATTGCAATTGAAATTAAATGTGACAACAGATTCAAATGTTTAAGTACAGAAATTCAATATTCAAATCGGGGACAAACCCGATAAATAAGCTAAGAATAGAAATAAAAGATAGCTACTACTAGCTACTCAGCAGCAGGGGTCTCCTGGGTGGGTTCTGGCTCCTCATAGGTATCATTAGTCCCCTTATAGGGACCATAATAAGTAGGGGCAAGATCCTCATCATCGCCTAAACCAACAGATCCAGTCAGGAAAGGAGCAAAGTACACAGTGCACAACAAGGTTAAACTAAATATTTTATGACAATTAAATATTGGATATCATGTTGAGAAACAGCATTAACAAGACATTATTATCTCAGAGTTAGCTGTAAACAGGAATATGAGAAACAGAAATAAATGAAACAGGAAATGAAACTACAATAGTCAACAAGAAATATGACATGACCAGAATCATCTGTGTGAACTTGTGTTTATTTTTAGAATACATAGTTGGCATGTAGGGGTTTATAAGGCTAATCCGGCCGTCATAAACGGCTATTAGACAATATAATCGAGATTCGGCTGATGGACAGTCGTGTACCAACAGCTATTAGACAATCCAGGGGAAAGGGTAAACTACATGCCTCCTTAGTATTCTCCCACCCGACACGAAAACAAGACATGAACTCCAGTATTCAAGACATGAAAATCCAGTGTTCTAACACTATGTGTAATCATCCAATGATGCTAGTAGAGCAAGAAATTAATTATCACAATATAAAGAATAAACTTGAAGTGCAGGTACTTGCCTGTTGTTTGGATCTGATTAATTTAGTTCTTGGGGAAAAAGTCCAGAGATGAGTCCAAAATCTAAAATAGACATTACCATCATGCTCAGAAGACGTCAAATAGCTAGAAACGCCTATCCTTGGGTCCAATTTGGAGACAAGGACAAAAACGGCAGTTTTGGGTCAAAACGGGATCCGCCGGTGGGCCCGCTTTGCACCGAAAAACGTGTCCGGGTCAACGATCTCCAAATTCACCAAACTTAGTGTCAATAGGTCGGGAACGATGATACGAACCCAACGGAACTTCCAGATTTAGATTCCGATGAGCCGAACACAAAATCGCCCGTCGAGCGGGGCCTGTGGGGCCCACGACACGCGATTTCGTCAACGTTCTCAGAATCGAACCAAACTTGACCCACAGGACCAGCGTATCGCTACGAGTACGATGGCGTAAGTTTCGTCTCGATCTGACGAGTGTGCACGAAGTTAGGGTGAATTACAAAAAAGGCAGATACGGGGCGATGTCCGCGGATACGCGTTGATTTCGGTGTGCACGCACACCCGAATCAGCTTCCACAAAATCTCACACGTCCGTATCGACGAGGCACACGTATCTGTGAAGACCGTACGCGACCAAGTCGTCCCGTTTGGCGGGGCGTACTCAGTTTCGGGGTGAAACAGGGTCTGGTTTTTCCTGTTTTTGGATCGCGGTGTGCGATCGCCACAGGACGTGATGCCCCGAACAGTTTATCCGGACACCGAGAGGGTTACACAGGCTTCACAACGCAATTTGCGGAATCAAAAACGGAGCTACGAGCAAAAAGATACACGCACCTGAAGGGGACCCGAAAACCGGGGTCGAACCGTGTCCGACACGTGTCCGACTCGTGTCGGACACAGGGGAGGAAAATAGGGTTAGGGTTTTGGGAATCCGGCGCTAGCGGCGGCTCTGCGGCGGCTCAGGGCGGGGAGGCCGGTCGGGGGTGCTGCGGCGGAGGGCGGCGCGGCGATCGGGCGGAGGCGGCGGCGCGGGGGTGGCCGGAGGCGTTCTCGACAGCTGCTGTTCTGTTCGTCGGGGGCCGGCGTGCGGCGGAGCTCGAGGAGACAGGGAGGAGGAGGAGACGGCCAGGGCAGTCGGGGACGAAGGTGGCGCGGGGTGTGGCGAGGCTGCAGCGGGCGGTGGAGCTAGGGGGGTGAGTGGCGGAGCAGAGGGGTGAGCCGGCGGGGGTTTATAGGGCAGGGGAGGCGGCGGCCAGCGCGGAGGAGAGGGCGCGTGGCCGCGGGCAGCGCGGAGGCGGGCGGCGGGTCCGGCGGGAGACGCGGGGCGGGGCGAGGGACGCGGGGGAGTGGGTCGACCGGGTTGCGGTGTGGGTCGGGCGGGTCGGGTTCAGGCGGACCCGACCCGACCCGTTAGGGCGACGGGCCGTGGGCTGGGCCGGGGGTAGTGGGCCGGGCTGAAAATAATAATTAAATAATAATAATAATAATAATAATAATAAATAAATAAATAATTAATAATTAAATAAATAAATACTTTTTTGGTGTTTTAAAATAGGTCCGGGGTCCAATAAATTCCAGAAAAATTGCCCTAAGTCCAGTTTTCCATTTTACACCCAAAAATATTATTTTTATAATATTTTAATGTTATTTATTATCAATTAGAAATTATGTAATAATTCAAAACCCTGATTTTAATTTCAGAAAATTCCCAGAAAATTCCAGAAAATTGTAAAAAATCACAATTTTAATATTTTTTGAAAAATCAGGGGCTTACAATCTACCCAACTTATAAAAATTTCGTCCTCGAAATTTAAATTATGGCAGGGTTCTCTCTGTCCAAACTCACTTGGTCACAGTATAACGGGTTTCTCTTAGGTGAACATTGCGGTCGCTACCCAACTTAGAATTTTACCCATATCCTTTAAGGCTGTACAACTAGTAAAGCTAGGTCCCAACTTAATAAATTATGGTATTGAATCTTCAAGTCTGCAACACAAACACAGCACCTAGGGTCTTGCCTTGGTCATAAAGGGTTATCATCAATTCATCCGATCTGAGGGGTATGTCTAGCACTACAAATCAACTTATACCAACCACAGGTTTTTGTCTTCCCGAGACGAGGATCAATAATAAAGAGTTTAAGGGCGAGGTGGTAGAACAGAGGTATAGGGATCAAGACGTTTAAGGAATTCTAATGGAAATTGTCAGGCGGTTATAGATTGAGATTTTATTTTGGTAATGCTGAAACGATATGCTCGGACGTATTTAGGGGGCAAGTAGACTAGTCGACTATACCTCAATCCACATAAGTAGTCATGCGAAGCGCGAATTAAAATACACTAAGGTTGATCAGGCCGTAGTACACTGATTCTGAGTAGACACTTGTATTAGTGGGGTTGATCAGGCCTCAATAATACATGTGTCATGAACAAGCCCGATAAAGGGTAAGCTTGCAAAACTAGGCTATAAAATAGCAGCATAAGTCAAGTTCAGCAAAATTAAGTGCGCTAGATGATAATGAAAAGGAGGTACAAATTATTGAAGTTCATAAAGTAACACAAAATAAGCACAATAGCAAAATCCTCTAAAACAGTTATCAAATTTAAAAGCATACCAGGTATTTAGCAAGTTTAAAATTTACTAGGTTGGGCTGAGGTCACGAACCAATAGGCACGAAAATAATACTAGAAAAGATATCTACGAATCACTTACGCACATTAGCTGCTTCCAGAGTTTGCGCGTTCTCCACGGTCATTACGTAAGCCTGTCCGCGTCCTTGAGCAGCGGGACAGTCCCTCACTTGATGTGCTGCTGAGCCACAAAGTAGACAAACACCTAGCCTCTTTCTGCAAACTTGCCAAGTATGGCCTGGTCTATGACAATAGTTACAAGCAGCAGCTTGTTGGTTCTGTCCCTGGGCCTGGTGTTGGGGTGCTGTGGCTCGAGAGAGAGGACGCTGGGTTTGCTGCGGGGACCTCTGCTGTTGTTGTTGAAAAGGGCGTTTGTTGGGTCCCGCATTTTCGGTATCTCTTTCTCGCTTTAGCTTATGCCCCATGTCTCTCTCAACGCCTTGTGCCACGTTTAAGATTTCCTCGTAGGTGCGAGCTCGGCTGGTGGTGACAGCAAGGCGAATATCCGGAGATAGCCCCTTCTTGAATCTACAGGCTCTGTCCTCCGGGGTACGAACCATGTACTCCGCAAAGTGGCTTAACCTGCTAAATTCAGCAGTATACTCATTTACAGATAGGTTACCTTGTTCCAGTCTCTCGAATTGACTTTCGAGAGCTTCCCGAGCCACTTCAGGGTAGAATTTTTCCTTGAACAGTCTCTTGAAGTCCTCCCAGGTGAGGTCAGGAGCAGATAGTTGAGGTTCGTCTCTAAACCAGGTCCGAGCTATATCGAATAGTTGCAGGCTTGCAGACTCCACTTTAAGATCATCAGGAACCCGAGCAGTCTTCAGGAGTCTCTCGACGTTCTCTATCCACTCATCGGCATAGAGAATGCCCTCAGTTCCGTAGAATTCCAAGGGTCTGAGGTTTTTGAAGTCTTTGGCACTCCCTGGCCTCTTGAGTGGCGACTCCTGGGACTTAATAGCTTCTGAGAGGCTGGTCCGCAGAAGTGCAGTCTGTTCTTTCTGGGATTCCACTAGTCCCTGGAACACTCCGAGTAGCTGTGCCCCATCCAGAGTAACTGCCGGAACAGATGGAGGCGGCGAGAGTGCAAGAGTTTCGGGCACATTCTGCTCAGCTGGTTCTGATGTGCCTCCTACTGTGTTCCTGGTCTGGACCATTCTGAAAGATGAAGGGATAGGGAGTTCAGAATAGATTACTTGGAAATCAAGGGCGATAGGAAAAATTGATCAGAAGTGATATTAAGAATTGAAATCAGGACCCTATACTGTGAATGAGCTTTTCCTAGAATCCTCAATCTTATTGCAGGCCTGTTCGGTCCCTAAGTTGAAATCGAACAATTTAGTCGTTTGGACCTGCATGGGCCACCATAAAAACGTGTCACGACCCGCACCCGGAAATTCGGGCACGAGTGCGTGGGTACGTCCAGCCTACGCCGCAGAGTCGGCGGTAGTACGCTGTCTAGGTCAATCCACAATTACTAACTAGCTCATTCACAAACAACATAGGCAAGATAATAATGAGAAATGAAACTTAAGATTGCAACTGAAATTAAATGTGACAACAGATTCAAATATTTAAGTACAGAAATTTAATATTCAAATCGGGGACAAACCCGATAAATAAGCTAAGAATAGAAATGAAAGATAGCTACTACTAGCTACTCAGCAGCAGGGGTCTCCTGGGTGGGTTCTGGCTCCTCATAGGTATCATCAGTCCCCTTATAGGGACCATAATAAGTAGGGGCAAGATCCTCATCATCGCCTAAACCAACAGATCCAGTCAGGAAAGGAGCAAAGTACACAGTGCACAACAAGGTTAAACTAAATATTTTATGACAATTAAATATTGGATATCATGTTGAGAAACAGCATTAACAGGACATTATTATCTAAGAGTTAGCTGTAAACAGGAATATGAGAAACAAAAATTAATGAAACAGGAAATGAAACTACAATAGTCAACCAGAAATATGACATGACCAGAATCATCTGTGTGAACTTGTGTTTATTTTTAGAATACATAGTTGGCATGTAGGGATTTATAAGGCTAATCCGGCCGTCATAAACGGCTATTAGACAATATAATCGAGATCCGGCTGATGGACAGTCGTGTACCAACAACTATTAGACAATCCAGGGGAAAGGGTAAACTACATGCCTCCTTAGTATTCTTCCACCCGACACGAAAACAAGACATGAACTCCAGTATTCAAGACATAAAAATCCAGTGTTCTAACACTATGTGTAATCATCCAATGATGCTAGTAGAGCAAGGAATTAATTATCACAATATAAAGAATAAACTTGAAGTGCAGGTACTTGCCTGTTGTTTGGATCTGATTAATTTAGTTCTTGGGGAAAAAGTCCAGAGATGAGTCCAAAAGCTGAAATAGACATTACCATCATGCTCAGAAGACATCAAATAGCTAGAAACGCCTGTCCTTGGGTCCAATTTGGAGACAAGGGCAAAAACGGCAGTTTCGGGTCAAAACGGGGTCCGCCGGTGGGCCCGCTTTACACCGAAAAACGTGTCCGGGTCAACGGTCTCCAAATTCACCAAACTTAGTGTTAACAAGTCAGGAACGATGATACGAACCCAACGGAACTTCCAGATTTGGATTCCGATGAGCCGAACACAAAATCGCCCGTCGAGCGGGGCCTCTGGGGCCCACGACACGCGATTTCGTCAACGTTCTCAGAATCGAACCAAACTTGACCCACAGGACCAGCGTATCGCTACGAGTCTGATGGCACAAGTTTTGTCTCGATCTGACGAGTGTGCACGAAGTTAGGGTGAATTACAGAAAAGGCGGATACGGGACGATGTCCGCGGATACGCGTTGATTCCGGTGTGCACGCACACCCGAATCAGCTTCCACGAAATCTCACACGTCCGTATCGACGAGACGCACGTATCTGTGAAGACCGTACGCGACCAAGTCGTCCCGTTTGGCAGGGCGTACTCAGTTCCGGGGTGAAACAGGGTCTGGTTTTTCCTTTTTTGGATCGCGGTGTGCGATCGCCACAGGACGCGATGCCCCGAACAGTTTATCCGGACACCGAGAGGGTTACACAGGCTTCACAACGCAATTTGCGGAATCGAAAACGGAGCTACGAGCAAAAAGATACACGCACCTGAAGGGGACCCGAAAACCGGGGTCGAACCGTGTCCGACACGTGTCCGACTCGTGTCGGACATAGGGGAGGAAAATAGGGTTAGGGTTTTGGGAATCCGGCGCTAGCGGCGGCTCTGCGGCGGCTCAGGGCGGGGAGGCCGGTCGGGGGTGCTGCGGCGGAGGGCGGCGCGGCGATCGGGCGGAGGCGGCGGCGCGGGGGTGGCCGGAGGCGTTCTCGACTGCTGCTGTTCTGTTCGTCGGGGGCCGGCGTGCGGCGGAGCTCGAGGAGACGGGGAGGAGGAGGAGATGGCCAGGGCAGTCGGGGACGAAGGTGGCGCGGGGCGTGGCGAGGCTGCAGCGGGCGGTGGAGCTAGGGGGGTGAGTGGCGGAGCAGAGGGGTGAGCCGGCGGGGGTTTATAGGGCAGGGGAGGCGGTGGCGTGGGCCGAGGGAGGCGGCGGCCAGCGCGGAGGCGGGGGCGCGTGGCCGCGGGCAGCGCGGAGGCGGGCGGCGGGTCCGGCGGGAGACGCGGGGCGGGGCGAGGGACGCGGGGGAGTGGGTCGACCGGGTTGCGGTGCGGGTCGGGCGGGTCGGGTTCAGGCGGACCCGACCCGACCCGTTAGGGCGACGGGCCGTGGGCTGGGCCGGGGGTAGTGGGCCGGGCTAAAAATAATATTTAAATAATAATAATAATAATAATAATAATATTAATAATAATAATATTAATAATAAAAAATAAATAAATAATTAATAATTAAATAAATAAATAGTTTTTTTGGTGTTTTAAAATAGGTCCGGGGTCCAATAAATTCCAGAAAAATTGCCCTAAGTCCAGTTTTCCATTTTACACCCAAAAAATATTATTTTCATAATATTTTAATATTATTTATTATCAATTAGAAATTATGTAATAATTCAAAACCCTGATTTTAATTTCAGAAAATTCCCAGAAAATTCCAAAAAATTGTGAAAAATCCCAATTTTAATATTTTTTGAAAAATCAGGGGCTTACAATTCCATGACTAGAAAAGGGGGATACATGTTACACTACAATTTTGAATCAGAAGAGGAATTTCAAGAAACGACAGATCTCTATCAATAACCGAGCCAAATCTAATATATCGTAGGGGATTCATATTTTCTATTGATTCCTATGGATTGGATAAAAAAAATCTTGTTGGATGAGGTATTCAACTCCATAGATGAATCGAAAAAGAAATCTTTCTTGGTTTTACCTTTTTTTTATGAAGAAAATGATCTTTTTTATCGAAGGATCAGAAAAAATCGGTTCGGATCTACTGGGAGAATGATTTGGAAGATCCAAAGCTAAAAACAATGGTATTTGCTAGCAACAACATAATGGAGACAATCAATTAATAGATTGGTCCAAAATCTAATTCAAATCAATATATCAACTATGAGAACATAAGAAATATATTGAATCAATTCTTTTTAATGAAATATCATATCGCAACTTCGAGATCAAATAGGAAATGATACTCGAATCATATAATTTTAATGAAATATACGATCAACCAACATTTATCGAATTTGAAAAAGAGTCGGAAGAAATTGTTTGCTCTTATTTCTCGAACCGAGAGATTCATGAATCGGAACCTGACATACATAGATACAAATGATCTAGGAGCAAGAATTTCTAGGAACATTTGAAACATTTCATTTCTGGACATGACTGTTTTCAAGAAGTATTCGACCGATTACGTATTAATCAATATTAGATTGATTGGTCCGAGGCTATCGACATACATGATTTGTTTAGGTCACTTCGTTTCTTTTTCTCCAAGTCATTTTTTTTTGTAAGTATCGAAAATATTCTCATTCATAGGTCCGAGATCCACATCTATGAATTGAAAGGTCCGAATGATCAACTATGCAATCAATTGTTAGAATCAATAGGTGTTCAAATAATTCATTTGAATAAATTGAAATCCTTCTCATTTGATGATTATGATACTTTTCAATACGGAAAATTTTGATCAATGAAGGAAAAATATTATCATTTTTGTCCAAAAAATATCAAAGTAAAGTGAAAAGAGAGAAAAAGAGGAGAATAGAGAAAGGGGGAACAAACCACTTTATAGTACTAGAGAGAAATAAAAATAGAAAAGAGTATTTGTACGAGAGGAGACATGGCGAGAGAAAATCAAATCATTTTTACATTCTATGGACATCAATCACTTTACTAATTTTCTTTTTCTAGTCCAAATTTTTGGGTGACCGAAAGGCTTATTTAGCACAATACCCCTGAACCGGTAATATCCCGTGGGTGAAGGGACTTCAGTTTTATTGAAGCATCACTCTACTTGAAGTTGGTTTAAAACTGTCTTAAGTTTCAAATGTTTATTTAACATGATATGTTCATGGGTTATTAAATGAAAATATGAATAAGACTTGCACTATTCTAGAGATATGACAGTGGTCTATATAGTAAGCTCGACTCCAATCAAGAATCCCTGTTTTTTTTTCCCTTGTAGAAAATTGTCCATTAGGAAGGATAGTGTTGCAGTTTGTGCTGTAGACATTGTCCAAAGCTTTGAGGATACCCTTGCTTTGTAGGGATGCCATGTCTCTTGGTCAATTTATTCTGAAATAGTTTTGGCTCACGCACCATATTTTGTGGTTCTACCAAAATTTGAAAAGTTTTCAGAATTCTGTACATGGAGGAATGCACTTTCCATTCTAGAAGTTTACTTTTTAGTTATTTGACATTAATAATAATGAAAGGAATATTCTTAGGATATAGAATAATTTCTATAATATTTTCAAGAATAATTCCTGGAATATTTTTATTCCAGAAGATTCCTGTAAGCCCTTGAGGCAATATAAATACGGAGGAGACTCATTTGCTCCTTATCACATTAAAACTTGTAAGCTTTTCTAATATCAATAAAGAAGTCTTCAAGTTTCTATCTTGCTCCACTATTCTCTATTTTTCTTAGCGATCTAGCTAAGTTCGGTCGGAAATGCTTGCACGGGTCTTCGAGGAGGAAGCTTGTGCGCTGCACGGGTAGTAGTGAAGAAAAAATTACTAAGTCTGTGACAAGTGGTATTAGAGCGAAGGTCGATCATAGCCATGTCGACATCCGAGACTGTCAACGACCAGCGTCCCGCATCGCCCAAGAGGAACACCAGAAGGGGCAGAAGCAAGGAGCCGACATTGGAGCCGGCCCTTGGCTATTTGATGTCCTGCCTGGAACTCTTGGAGCAGCGTAGAGGCGCAAGTGGAGCAAAATCAAACGACTTGTGAAGAGTTCTCTCATGGGTTGGAGAGCGATGTCGCCAACGCCATGACGTTGTTCCGAGAGCAACTTCGCGAGATGCAGGCTGGGTTCGAGGAGGAACGCCAGGCTATGAAGGTGGAGATTGCTGAACTACGCGAAGAACTCAAGACTAAAGCCGCTATTCTTGAGAAAGCCATCGCTAATGGTGGGTCTTCGAGTAGGGAGGTGGCACATAAGGTAAAGTACCCAGAGCCAAAATCCTTCAATGACGCTCGGGACGCAAAGGAAGTAGATAACTTCCTATGGAACATTGAGCGGTACCTAAAGGCAACTCGCATCGAGGACGAAGCCGATAAGGTAAATACATTATCCCTTTATTTCACTGACGATGCTATACTTTGGTGGTGTCATAGATGCATTGAAAATGAGAAGGATTTGTGCTCAATCGAGACTTGGGAGGATCTCAAGAAGGAGATCAAGTCTCAATTCTACCCAGAGAACGTTGAGTTCGTGGCAAGGAGGAGCTTGCGTCAACTCAAGCACACCGGGTCGATCAGAGAGTATATTGCGGAGTTCACTCGTCTCATGCTTGCCATATCCAATATGGGCGAAGACGACCGCCTATTCTTCTTCCTCGATGATCTACAACCATGGGCGGTGCAAGAGTTGTAGAGGCAACGTGTCCAAGACTTGAACACGACCGTCTCATCAGCTGAGAAGCTAATGGAGTATCGGCGGAACGATACTTCCAAGCCCAAGCCAAAGACCATTACCAAGGCAATGATGGAGGAGAGAAGAAAGGCAACGAAAATGAGGTCCCATCGATGGACAAACAACTTGCGAAGTTCCAGACGGAGCACAAAATAGAATGGTTCGTGTGCGGAGGAAATCACTTCGCCCGCAACTGTAAGAAAAAAGGCAAGCTGGTGAACGTGGTACAAGGCAAGGAAGCTGAGGATGAATGACAAGTGATGGGGGCTAAGATGGGAGCCCTACGCTTGCTCAATGCCTTGAAAAGTAAGCCCGTCTTGACCAAAGCCTCGAATCGAGAACTTATGTACGTGGGCGTGAAGATCAACGTCCAGAGTACGAGGACGATGGTTGACATGCGAGCAACACAACTTTGTCTCGGATGCGAAGGTCCAACGCTTGGGTCTTGTGCTAGAGAAGGACTCAAGCAAGATGAAGGCAGTCAACTCAGCGGGTTGCCTCATGCAGGGGATGGACAAGGGTGTGAAGATAGAGGTGGGAGGCTGGACGGGAGTCACCATTCTCATAGCCGTACCTCTCGACGACTTCAAGATATCCTAGGGATGGACTTTCTGAATTCGGCAAAAGAAGTTCTAATGCCACACTTGGGAGTCGTTGGGCTCATGGAGGAGAATTCGCCGTGCATAGTAAATGTTGCACGAGGCGAGTCCGCGAAGGTGAAACTCTCTCCGCCATCCAACTCAAGAAGGGTGTGAAGCACGGAGAGACGACATACCTAGCGATGCTCAAGACGGAGGAGACGCCCATGCATGGGGATCTTCCGCCTGAGATCAACAACGTCCTCATGGAGTTTCGAGATGTCATGCCGCAAGAGCTTCCGAAGAGGCTACCTCCGCGGAGGGAGGTGGATCACGCCATCAAGTTAGAGCTGGGAACAACCGTCCGCGATGGCCCCATACCGCATGGCCCCGTCAGAGCTCGAGGAGTTGAAGAAGGAACTGAAAGTGTTGCTCGATGCTGGATTCATCAGGACGTTTAAGGCCCCATTCAGCGCACCAGTTCTTTTTCAGAAGAAGAATGATGGAAAGCCTTAGTTTGTGCATTGACTATCATGTACTTAACAAGGTGACCGTCAAAAATAAATACCCTATCCCGTTGGTGGTATATTTGTTCGATCAGTTGGGAGGTGCGATATAACGACGTACTCCGCTCAACCCGGAGGGCCGATTCAAACGGCATAAGGATAGCTATTCAGACCGCCTTGCTCAGCGAAATGGCTCGTTCGATGCAAAGGCATTTATGTTGGGATCTTCAGTGGAGTCAGACTTAGGCTATCAGAGGCGCGTCCGGAGTCTCGCTCGACCGATGCGATACATCGCTAAGGTGGGTGGCCCCGGTGAACCTGTCTCTACTTAGCTGTACACTAAGAAAATGAATGTTACATGCTAGTTTACAGGCGATAACCTTTGCATGCTAATAAAAAAAATGAACGCACATAGCTAAGGGGATAATCCCGCCTTATCACTGTATAGAACATGCAGATTTTACTTGCTATTTGCGTAGTCGGGATTGTTGAGTTGGAATGTAGTAATTTCTTTCATATATGTTATAAAGTAGTGTGAGTTTATACTGAGGCGTTGCACCGTACGGAACACAACACGGGATGGAGTAAAATCATGTTGCATGCATAGACGAGGAAGACTATCAAGTAGTCGTTCCGAGTCAGGAGATGGAGGGAAAGGAAGGTACTCGGGATATGCAGATCACCGAGGCAGTCTCAAATCTGAGAGCTGCGTAAGGAAGAAAAGATCCGAGTGTAGTCCTCGGCAAGGACTGATCCGAGAGTTGTCCTCGACTAGGAATAGAATCTGGGGGAGTAGTTGCATGGTCACGGACAACTGGTTGTGCACCAGGTAGAGAGAGTCCTTGACACGATTGCTGAGGCATCCGAATCGTGTCGGCCCGGGAGGACAGTGCCAGTGTAGTTCTGGCAGTACGCTAGCTGATGACTAGCGGGCGAGGGCGAGACATCCAGCAAGGCTTGCTACCGACCTGGATGGGCGTCGACTCGTTAGACGGCTAGGAGGCCCAGTAAGGCTAGCAATCGAGCTGGGAAGACGGCTGTCCATCGTAGATTATGTCCAATATGGCTAGCAGAGCCAATGACCTTCATATAGATAAGTTATATTTGCATAGCGACTATCCGTATTGAGAAAAGGAGAAACGGGAAGGAGTGCGTTTGCACGATAATTTGCATAAGTAGAACGGATGCACGGTATCACACATAGTTCTAGTAAAATGGGTCTTGTGAGGCAGAGGCACGACATAACACTTGGGTTTTATAGTTGCTTCTTGTTATTCCGTAGTTCATTGTTTATATTGCTGCATATGACAGGGAAGGCTGAATGGTAAGAAATGGTAAGGAGAACTCAATTGTTCATTATTATGACACTCTTGAGCTGACACAAAGATTACTTTCTTAATATTGCCATATAACTGATCCTAAGACAAAAGAATAGAAAGACAACGAAACCAGTCGGTGCACATAACTAATGAACGTGCTTATTTTGTGGCGTGGGCGAGAGGCCTCCCCACCAGTGTATTCAATGTACTGATACCCAACCAGTCTGCATGCAGGGTGCAGGGGGAACTCGTACGGACTCGGAGATCGCTTAACGCAATGAGGCGCCGGTCGACACTTGGTGTCTTGGAGCGTGGCGCATGGACCCGGAGCTCGCACATATGAGACATAATATATGTGAACATCATCATCCAGATCGTTTGTATTGGTTCTGAGCCTAAGGGCATGTGAGTTGTAAGAGAGAGAGAGAGCATGAGCGATTTGTAATCTCAGCCTAGCGCCGCTTGTAATCTTTTCTTCATATCAATAAAGAGCTTGATTTGGATTCAATACTTGTGTTCATTTTATGTTTCCGCTATGACGACTCTGTGAACAAGTTATCAACGGCCGTTTCGGTATTTGCCTTGCGCGGGCGCAACCCCAGGCTCGTGCGGCATCGCGTCCCGATGGAAACGTACGTCCCGCGGGAGCGCTAGCGCGGTGATTCGCGCCTAGTGGGGACGGCCGATTCCGGCAGAAGATCGGGGCATGACATATTGGTATCAGAGCACGGCTTTACGTCCTTGAAATTTATTTCGATTATCTCAGTTTTGAACTTGTGTATTGAAGAAGTGGTAGATGCTCTCTCTCGATGCTTCGATGGATGTTCCATACAATAAGTTTAAATATTTTCAAAAAGTGCATATGAATTATACGATTGCTTGAACGGGATTATGATGCGTGGGCTTTTGTCCCAACCTGTGAAAGGCATTGTGAGAGTAGACTCGTGTTATAATCGGCAAGTTATATGTCTATATGAAAACACCAAGCGAGTAGAGTGCGAGATAAGAATATCGTTCAGACAGTGGTCTATGCACCGGGCCTTTTGGCCAAGTTGCGTTGAGTATCGTGCACCAAGACCCTTGGTGCTAGTGAGTTGCAACGAGATTTGGGTATTGTTCGGATGAGAATGAAGTTGACTTAGGAGGAAAATCGATAGAGACGTTATCGGAGTGCCGCTAAGGCGAGTAATGGGAATCATATATGAAATTTTTAGATATAAGTTGGATGGTTATCCATAACGATAAGTTATGATTTACAACATATTTGTATGGTGGACTATCGATAAGGGTACATACGAGTCTAAGATCGTTAAGGCGACAAATAGGGATCGTGTTGGAGTTCTAAGGAACTAATTGGGAATACGAGTGAACGATGCGAACGCGATTCAGGAGTTATTTGGATGACTCGATTCCTGAGTGGTGTATGCGATAAGTCCCCTGTTCGATAATGTGAATTGTGGATATAATGAGTTGTATAGATTTATGGAGTATGACTCGAACCATGAGTGGTGTATTGGTCGGCTTAGAAATGCTCTAACGAAGTCGTGGAGTCGGAGAGTCAAACGAATCTAACAGCAAGCGACGAGATTGGGTTAAGTCTTAGTATAAATAAACAATGCCTAGCAAGTAAGCGAACTTGGAGGAGCATGCAAATTTGGTTCGATCGAGTTACAATGAGTTGAATAAGGGATAAGGCTTATATCGAATAGAAATCCAAGGCAATTGAAATTGATTACATGGTCGGGGAAACTTAAAGGATCGTACGAGTGATTTTGAGTTGAAATAAAATGAATTAAAAACTTGTGTTGAGATAGAATAAACGGGGAGGTGATCGGAATTAGTGCAATTGGAAATAATGTAGCGAACGAATGATAGCGTACATAGAAAATTTGGATTTGAGTAGGATATCGCTCGATAGAGTTCGATTTGAGTACGAATGCGATGATTTCAAATTTTGGGAGATTTTAAACCATAATAATGGTTGGAAGATAAGTATGGACTGATGCAAGTTAGTAAAATGGTGATTTTGATGGATCGAGTTAAGCGGTAACAGATTTGGCTTGGAGTTTGGAAGAGCGATCCTGAAATCAAGTTCGGAAAGATAACATTCAAAATCTGTCCCAGCGAGAACGATTATCCTATGGTAGCGCCGGCGTGGTGATTTCACGTACGGCGGGGATAATCAAACTCAAGGAAACATGTTCGGTGATTATTCCAAACGAACTCGATGAATGGAACGTATCAAATGGGATAGATTTGGGTTTGGGACTTGAATTTAGTTGTTTGAGGAATGCTAAGAGTAGACTAAAAAGCGATCAAATGGTAATATTGAAGTTGGACGGTTTGGTTAGGCAAACTTGGTGGCGGTAAGAACGGTTTAAAGAAGAACATGGCTTGGTGGATCAATGTACAACTTGGGATAAAACGAAAGGTGAAGATAAGGTGTCTGTCCGTTCGATGATAACCATAACGATTGACCTTTTTGTCTTGTGCGAGTACGACTTCTTGCTCGCACATGCGTCACGTCCGGATTAGGACAATCATTCTGCGGGAGCGTTGGCGTGGTGATCTCACGTCCGATGGGGATGATTGAACTTGCGGGAGATTGGAACGTGATAATTGAAGGATCATTTTGACTTGTGGTTCGATACAATAAGACAAGTTTCAGGATATAATGAGTCTAAGGATTTTTGGTGAGGAGTTAGTCTAGCAACGTGAAGTAAGAGATGTTGGATGTTTTCATGAACGGATACGCAGATCGAGTTAGATGACTTAGAGTTATGATACATCGATGATTTATAATGAAATTGTGGCTTAGCGATACATGCGTAGAAGAGGATGGATTGGTGAATTCTATCAAACATGATGAAAGATATAGTGTGTGTGAATCGATGGGTTAGACCTACAATGTGGGCGTATCGTGGGTTCGGTTGAACGAACGTGTTGGTGTGTTAGGATGATCTGTGCTCGATGTTTAGAAATCTGAGTAAAACGAGCTTGGGTAGAATACCCGTGTAAAGGAATAATGGTTTGACCTTAGGGTGTTTGGGGTGAACATTGTGCAACGCGGTTGCACGATGAGTCACAAATTTGAACTGTACCTATGACTTTGCGAGCTGACCTAGTGGCTAGGCAGATGACCCTGTGCCTTGAGTTAAACTGGAGTGGCTGACTTCAGAGTATCGTTCGGGAAGAATGATAGAACTGGGGCAACGAGACTTAGAGTTAGGATTTGGAATTGGGAATATACACTAGCAACGTTCGCGTTGAAACAAACGCAATACGAGATAGGACTCGGGTAATAATTGATTTGGTCGGATCGGTTATGCGACGGTGAGGAATAAGATAGTATTAGAGAATTGACGGACGGAACTCTCACGATTGAATTGGAGATATTAAAGATAAGTTGGTGTGATGAGTTGGATCGTTGCTTGGAAGATGTGCGTTGCTACTAGTAATGCTAAACTTGAATTTGGGTGAGATTGGAGTAGACGAAAACTAAATCGAACCAGAGTTCGGTCATTCATATAGCAGAATGATCCACATTTCGAAAGATTTTCACGAGTAGCTTGTCAGACTTAGCTGTCACTAAGCTTGGTTGAAATACACATATTTGGGGGACGCCTTGAATATGGGTACGATCCAGACTTAGAGATATGCATAACTCGGATGCAGCTGCAAAGAAAAATATTCGGATTCGCATGGATGAGTATGGCAACTGAAATAGGTTAGCCTCAACCTAAATTTTCATAAAGAAAGATTGTATCGTTCCCCGTGCTACCGAGATAGTTCTGCGCTAAGGCGTAGTACGAGACTGAGTTTGGGATGCAATAGTTGAACGAAGGAATCATTCGGATAAAATGATTAAGCACTCGTGCGAACGGAACGAGTAAAACGAATAGGAAGTTAAGTTCGATTGAACCAAAAGACGCAAAGGATTAGAGCGTACCCAAGGTGGGCAATTTAGCTCTGTGCTAAGGCGCAATATAGACTGAGTCAGAATACATAGGTGATTGGGTGTGAATTTACTTAGCGAGATTTGACGGTGACTCAGAGAGATTTGATGCAAATGAGATTGGAAAATTTGCCGAGATTCAAGCTTTTGGGTTAGGCGTAAAGATGGGTTTCGATAGGCGACATCAAGTAAACTGTCAAATGTGTTCGGATGCATTTGGTTCCTATGTTAGATAATATAACAAGTTGGGCAAGTCCACCCAATTATGAGTTGTAAGTGCCTATTGAGTTATAGAATACTCCTTGTTTGAGTAATACGGCACTGCGCCAGATGCAGTAGATTTTAAGTCGGGAGTGCAACGATTGAGTTGAGTATAGTGCGATAGCATTGAACGATTGAGTCGTTCGATGAGAATTGGCTAACGTTGGCGTAATGCATGGTGAGAAAATAAATGATTATGGTATTAAAACAGTCCTTGGGAGTTATACAAGAGGTATAGAATTTGGTTTAGAAGTTGTGCGATAGTACGAGTTGCGCTCAGAAAGTCTCGAGGACGAGACTTGTTCTGAGTGGCGTATAATGTAATGACCCACTCCACTCAACCCGGAGGGCCGATTCAAACGGCACAAGGATAGCTATTCAGACCGCCTTGCTCAGCGAAATGGCTCGTTCGATGCAAAGGTATTTATGTTGGGATCTTCAATGGAGTCAGACTTAGGCTATCAGAGGCGCGTCCAGAGTCTCGCTCGACCGATGCGATACATCGCTAAGGTGGGTGGCCTCGGTAAACCTGTCTCTACTTAGCTGCACACTAAGAAAATGAATGTTACATGCTAGTTTACAGGTGATAACCTTTGCATGCTAATAAAAGAGATGAACGCACATAGCTAAGGGGATAACCCCGCCTTATCACTGTATAGAACATGGAGATTTTACTTGCTATTTGCGTAGTCGGGATTGTTGAGTTGGAATGTAGTAATTTTCTTCATATATGCTATAAAGTAGTGTGAGTTTATACTGAGGCGTTGCACCGTACGGAACACAACACGGGATGGAGTAAAATTATGTTGCATGCATAGATGAGAAAGACTATCAAGTATTCGTTCCGAGTCAGGAGATAGAGGGAAAGGAAGGTACTCGGGATATGCAGATCACCGAGGCAGTCTCAAATCTGAGAGCTGCGTAAGGAAGAAAAGATCCGAGTGTAGTCCTCGACAAGGACTGATCCAAGAGTTGTCCTCGGCTAGGAATAGAATCTGGGGGAGTAGTTGCATGGTCACGGACAACTGGTTGCGCACCAGGTAGAGAGAGTCCTCGACACGATTGCTGAGGCATCCGAATCGTGTCGGCCCGGGAGGACAGTGCCAGTGTAGTCCTGGCAGTATGCTAGCTGATGACTAGCGGGCGAGGGCGAGACATCCAGCAAGGCTTGCTACCGACCTGGATGGACGTTGACTCGTTAGACGGCTAGGAGGCCCAGTAAGGCTAGCAACCGAGCTGGGAAGACGGCCATCCATCGCAGATTATGTCCAATATGGCTAGCAGAGCCAGTGACCTTCATATAGATAAGTCATGTTTGCATAGCGGCTATCCGCATTGAGAAAAGGAGAAACGGGAAGGAGTGCATTTGCACGATAATTTGCATAAGTAGAATGGATGCACGGTATCACACATAGTTCTAGTAAAATGGGTCTTGTGAGGCAGAGGCACGACATAACACTTGGGTTTTATAGTTGCTTCTTGTTATTCCGTAGTTCATTGTTTATATTGCTGCATATGACAGGGAAGGCCGAATGGTAAAAAATGGTAAGGAGAACTCAATTGTTCATTATTATGACACTCTTGAGATGACACGAAGATTACTTTCTTAATATTGCCATGTAACTGATCCTAAGGCAAAAGAATAGAAAGACAACGAAACCAGTCGGTGCACATAACTAATGAACGTGCTTGTTTTGTGGCGTGGGCGAGAGACCTCCCCACCAGTGCATTCAATGTACTGATACCCAACCAGTCTGCATGCAGGGTGCAGGGGGAACTCGTACGGACTCGGAGATCGCTTAACGCAATGAGGCGCCGGTCAGCACTTGGTGTCTTGGAGCGTGGCGCACGGACCTGGAGCTCGCATATATGAGACATAATGTATGTGAACATCATCATCCAGATCGTTTGTATTGGTTCTGAGCCTAAGGGCACGTGAGTTGTAAGAGAGAGAGAGAGAGAGCATGAGCAATTTGTAATCTCAGCCTAGCGCCGCTTGTAATCTTTTCTTCATATCAATAAAGAGCTTGATTTGGATTCAATACTTGTGTTCATTTTATGTTTTCGCTATGACGACTCTGTGAACAAGTTATCAACGGCCGTTTTGGTATTTGCCTTGTGCGGGCACAACCCCAGGCTCGCGCGGCATCGCATCCCGATGGAAACGTATGTCCCGCGGGAGCGCTGGCTCGGTGATTCGCGCCTAGCGGGGACGGCCGATTCCGGCGGGAGATCGGGGCGTGACATGCGAGGTACTTCTCCAAGCTGGATCTGCACTTGAGATATTATCAGGTGCGAATAGACGAAGGAGATAATGCCAAGACCGCATGCGTCACGAGGTATGGAGCTTATGAATTTTTAGTTATGCCTTCTGGTCTAACAAATGCTCCTGTGACATTTTGCACTTTGATGAACAAACTCTTCCACCCCTTTCTCGATCGGTTCATTGTGGTGTATCTCGACGATATCGTCGTGTACTCAAACACGATGGAGGATCACATCGAGCTCTTGAAGGCATTTTCCAGGTGCTAAGGGAGAACCAACTCTTCGTCAAGCGGGATAAATGTTCCTTTGCCCAAGAAGAGGTGCCTTTCTTGGGGCATTGGATCGGACATGGAAAGACATGGATGGACGAGATGAAGGTCCAGGCCATACGAGAGTGGGAGGCTCCCACTAGGCCGATGAAGATGCGATCATTCTTAGGCCTGGTGAACTACTATCGCTGAAAATTGAACGAACGAGCTCGAACAAAGAGTGTTTGAGCTTGGTTTGACTAAACAATCAAACGAGTTTTATTTGAGCCGAGCTTCATTTGAACTCAACTCGATCTAAGTCGCGAACTCAGACGAACACGAACCGAGCCCGAGACAAAATTAAGCTAAAGCCCCATTAAACCTGCTATATAAATTATCACATTGTTGTTATCATATTTTAAAGACTTTTTTGAATTACGTATGCCATTTACATCATAAATTTTTCATCAAGTAAAGAAAAGAAAAAAATTTCAAAGACAAAATTTATTTCTATCCCATAGAAACAAACATAATATTTATTTTAAAATAACTTTAAGCAAAGCAACTCATAAAGTAATCAAAGCACCCTTCTTGGTTTAGAATTGTAAGAAGTTTCATCTTTAACATGTGCACATGAGACTATGAATCATTTTTCTTTGTATTTTTCTCTACTTCCAGGACCTAGTCATGCCAACTTGCCCAGATATATAATATGCTAACCGTTTGTGACAAAAGTAATAAACAAAAATAAAAATACAAAAATAAATAAGGAGTTATAGTTGAAATTTGAATGAGAATCAATAAAAAAATTAAGACTCTATTGCATCAAAGCGTCATCTGGATGCAATTATTAAAATTTGAGAGAGAATAGAGAGAATTGATACAGTACAATGCAACATACATATACTAGAGGAAGCCCTAATACGAGAAACCGAGCCGAGATCGAGCCCGTTTGCGAACAAGATCGAGACAAATAACCTATGGTCGAACTCGATACAGACTAGCCCACAAACGATCTTTGAATCTTGCTTGGACCGAGATGAACACGTGTTGAACGCGAAGCGTTTGAATCATTTTACAGCCCTACTATCGGCGGTTCATCCGAGGATACTCCTCCATAGCTGCACCACTCACAGACCTGTTGCGAAAGGATCGCGCATGGAGCTGGACGTCCAAATACGAGGAGACATTTGATGTACTAAAGAGGGAAGTGACGGAGGAATCGGTCTTATCATTGCCGGACTACTCTAAGCCGTTCGAGGTGCATACTGGCGCATCCGACTTCACCATTGGAGGGGTGTTGGCGCAAGAAGGGCACCCCATTGCATTCGAGAACCGCAAGTTGAATGACACAGAGCGGCGCTACACTGTGCAAGAAAAGGAGATGACCGCAGTGGTACATTGCTTGCGGACGTGGCGTCACTATCTCCTTGGCACAAAGTTCATGGTGATGACCAACAATGTCGTCACGAGCTACTTCCACACGCAGAAGAAGCTCAAGCTGAAGATCCACCCCGTCTTCTATGCTACCTGCCTCAAGCCTTATCATACATACTTAAGGACCCTCAGCGAGCAGTTTCAAAGCGGCCCACGACGACCATGACTACTTTGTTTGACAAAGAAGTGGACGTCGTGCTTGACTCCAGGACCACTCGCAGACGAGGTGTTTTCCCATATGTGGAGTATCTCAACAAGTGGAAAGGAATGCCGCACAACGAATCCAACTGGGAACGCGCTGACACGTTGCATCAGTTCGAGGGCCAGATCCAAGCGTTCCTCAGCGGATGTGTGTGACGGGGACGTCAACACATTAGGTGGGGGAGAATGTCACGCACCAGATTTTATGGCCCCACAAAGATCCGGAAAGCTTCAAGAATTATGCACATGGAGGAATACAATTCTGCACATGGATGAATACACTTTCTATCTAGAGGCTTCCTTTTTAGTTATTTGACATTAATAATAATGAAAGAAATATTCTTAGTATATTGAATAATTTCTAGCATATTTTTAAGAATAATCCCTGGAATATTTCTATTCCAGAATATTCCTGTAAGCCCTTGAGGCAATATAAATAGGGGGAGGACTCATTTGCTTCTCACCACTGAAAACTTGTAAGCTTTTCTAATAACAATAAAAAAGTCTTCAAGTTTCTATCTTGCTCCACTATTCTCTATTTTTCTTAGCGATATAGCTAAATTTGGTCGGAAAGACTTGTACGGATCTTCGAGGAGGAAGCTTTTGCGCTACACGGATCGTAGTGAAGAAAAAATCACTAAGTCCGTGACAAAGTGCTAATTCCCTCTTCTTTTTGATCAATTGGGATGTTTGGCAGATATTTTTTATGCCATAGATATTTTCTCCCCCTTAGGTTCCAAAAGAAAAAATCATTTACGCTATTTCATAATTCCTAAGGGGAGATTCATCGTTTTTGCTCATTCTTCTTCTTTTTGGTCAATTGGGAAGATTGTGAATTGTCACTCCTGCAATTGCATAGTAATTTATTCTGGAACAGATCTGACCTGCAATTGCATGCTTGATTGAAGCTACTATTTGGAAGTGCTCATACTTTCTTCCTTTTTGGTCAATTGGGATGTTTGTTCTAAATTCTCTCCTGCAATTGCATGCTTGATTGAAGCTATTATTTGGAAGCCTAATTTTGACCTCAAGGCAATTCAAAACTTAGTTCCCCCCTTCTCGGAACATATACCTAAAGTCAGTTACGACCCGAGCCTAAATTTGACCCCGAGCTCTGCACCATATGTTGATGTCAAACATTTTAACCTTCTGGAGCTTCACTTGAAGCACTTGCTATGCTCCTCTCCATAGAATGATCAATAGTTAATAGACATTCATTGCTTTGTAGGAAATAATATAAGATGTGTCTAATGGCTTCAATTTTAACACTATCAGCCCACACGCAAGGCATATATGTGCTTTAGCTTGTGCTTTTGAGCAAGGGAAGGCAAGGGGCGAAAAAAATAATACTTACTAATATATAAGTCGAGTTAGGTGAAGAGGCCCCTCATTTCGTATTCTTGGCTTCCTTGTATGGTCCATTAAGGACCATGTGGTCCTTGACGAGCCACATAGAAAACCTATGGCTTTGGGGTCTTTAAGGGTTGCGACCCCACAAACCACACCATCATTTATAGGGGTGCTTTTGCATCGAAAAGCTCACTCAGGACCAGGGGTACTCTGTGCAGGCAGGAGACGGACTGCAACCTTTCCTTGTCTGCGTGGAACCTTTTAATTGCGACAGCACAATTGGGGTTATGTGTTAGGTAGCATGGTACCCATCTGGGCATGCCATTAGTGAGCCTCCTCTCTTTTTAGGAAATGGCCTGAAATTCTCTCTCAAGTTTCTGGAACCCATGGGGGGGAAAGCAACAGAGAGACCACCTCCATGTTGGGGTTGTACCATTGAAATATCTTTGTCTTGTTATTGACTGACTATTCATTCTATATTCCAACGAACAGTCTAATCTGAATATGATTTTCTTCGTGTAACTTTGCTCTATTGTCATTCAGTCCATTATAGTATCGACTCGGGTACAACCACACTATTTCTTCAATTGGCTGAATGAATGTGAGACCATGTGGGGGCTGCTTGTCCTCGAGGCTTCTTCGACAACAGGACGACGACTGTGGGTTGCTTCGGTGTGCAATCATGCATGCAAGCCGACCAGTACTGTGGATCCATTTGGGGTCTAAATATAGGGGGGAGGAGAGACAGTAAATCCTGCCACTAATGGGAGGAGGATCTTCTTCGCCACTTGGGGGTTCTTAAACTAATCTTGATTTTGTCTGTAGCTAACATTATTATATGGTGACAAAATACTGAATAGTAACTTACCTGCTGCTCATAGAAACAACTCAGCACCTACCAGTGCTCTCTCTTCTCTCTGCCCATTATTATTTTTGTCTTCGACCATCCATAGGGGTTGGGAATATATATATATATATATATATATATATATATATATATATATAACATGGTTCTGCACAGTTGAGACGGGACAAGGAGCCTCACTCGAGCACACACACACTTCCAGTTCAGAATTTGACTCTTTGCTCCGCTGGAGGTTTTTTCATAAACCCAGTTGGAAGGACAGCCCTAACATGTTCACAAAGAGAAAAGACACCTGCACCTCTTTCTTTAATCTTCGGCCTCATGATCAAACCTTCCCTATGAATTATGCCCTTTTGACACGTCAAAGTCTTTATGTTGGTACAAGATCAGTTTAAGCTAATGCAACCAGGGAATACAAGATTGGCGAAGACTACAACTGTGACACTAGCCCTACAACCAGAGCCATTCTGGAGGGTTGCATTATCTTTAGCCGAAACTAATTTTAGTTGTCCTTCACTCCTATTGAAAAGATATAGGTTTAAGTTAGGTTTGGACTAGACCGATGGCATCAGAGGTTGTCCTACGGAGGAAGGTTGTCCAAGTCCAAAGTCTTGTCAGATTTAAACTTGGGCCGATCCTGCCTACAATCTACTACTTAATGGATACCTACAGCCAGTGTTGTAAAAATCGGACAAGACACTGGATCGGATCAAACCGGTTCAATGAGTGGTTCAACAAATCTAAATGGTCAAAAGTTCTATTGATTTTTACAAAAGTATTCAAATACAAATAATTTTTGAAAAAATAGTGGTCAACATCGATCCGGTCCGAAAAAATTATCGGTTCACGAATCAAAGGATTGAACCGGCTGGTCCGGTCCGGATTTTAAAACAGTGCATTCAACAAATGATGGCTACGTCTACTGTTCTTTGGCAGGGAGGGCACTGCAACCATTCCTTTGTTGCCCATGGGTGGAAATTGGTCCGTGTCACATGGGACACACCACACCATTTTTTTCTTTCCCTTCTTTCGTTCTTTCTTCTTTCACTTTGGTCTTGTGAAAAAGATTGTTATCAAAGCAATGCCACCGAAACCCAGTATCCAAGTAATTGCACAACTGCACACCCTCTCCCTCTCCCCCCTCCCCTCTTTTTTCTTTGCATGGGTCCATATTGTCTTCCCCCTTCCATTAAATAATTCTCTTCTTTTTTCGGCTCTTTGTGCCACTCCTCACTCAATGTGCATTCATAAAAGCCAAAGCTCACTACCAAACCATTGCATTGGATTGCAACACAACATACATTCCTCCCTTCCAACTTCTCCAATGGAAGGACAGTCGACTTTTACTCAAGAATGTAAAGCCACCAACACCTCTTCCTCCTCCTCCTCCTCTCCGTCGCCGTCGTCGTCGTCCTCGACAGAGTCTATGGTCACCTCCTCGTCTTCGACAAACGACTCGAAAGCGCCGAAGAAGCGCACGGCCGATGGCGAGGCGAAAAATCGGACCAGGAGCAGCGAGGGCAAGCACCCGACGTACCGCGGCGTGCGCATGCGCAGCTGGGGGAAGTGGGTGTCGGAGATCCGCGAGCCGCGCAAGAAGTCTAGGATCTGGCTCGGGACCTTCCCGACCGCCGAGATGGCGGCCCGGGCCCACGACGTGGCCGCCCTGACGATAAAGGGCCAGGCGGCCTACCTCAACTTCCCCGAGCTCGCGACGGAGCTCCCCCGCCCGGCCTCCGCCTCCCCAAAGGACATCCAGGCCGCAGCCGCCAAGGCGGCGGCCACGGCCACGTTCGATGGTGTCCGGTGCGGGGAGCTACGCGAAGCGGCGTTAGCAACCGCAGATCAACCCTGCACCTCGGCACCCGCGACACCGTCGAACGACGCCGACGCCGCGCTCTTCGATCTGCCGGACCTGCTGCTCGACCTGAGAGACGACGGGTTCTGTCACTCCTCGTGGGTGTCGCCGGTCGAAGAGGAGGAGGAGGAGGACTACTACATTGGGTTCGGCCGGCTCGAAGAGCCTTGCTTGTGGGGGTACTACTAAGTGTACTTAAATTAGGAAATAATATTCTCGGTGTCAAAATTATGTCAACCATTATATTGTATGAAAATATATGTATACACACATTTCTATGCAATTTAATGATCGGATAGAAAAAAAGTGTGCACTGAAACCTTAAATTAGTTATATTGGGAGGATACGCGCATACGTTGATTCTGGTGCCAGGACCCAGCTACGTACATTTGGGCAGGAATATCTTTATTGGGATCAGCAATCCAAGGTTTCGGACTCAAATCAATCAATCAATCAGCAGCAGCTAGCTAGCTAGCATTCAAGTCACTGGCCAATGTAGTTAGTTACTAGTACGTACCAAAAGGACATTATATACTATGAGATCGACTTAAGTGTACTGTAGTATTTTCCAGTAAGTAATTAAGCAGGCACTTGTGAAGAAGTTTTTGCCAAAATGTACGTGGTTTGATTTCATACGCATGTGCTAGTCTTCTCTTCAGGTGAGGGCAAGTGGGTTCAATTGATGCACTTGAAAAAATAAAATAACAGAGAGAGAGATGTGTTTGTTGTTTCGGGTCTTTTCATGATACTAAGATCAACAACTGGTCCGATCGACACAAATTGAATTTTGTTGTAGGTTATGATCGTCTGAAATTTGTTATTTTTTATGGTCTTAGTACATAAAATGAATTTCTGCGTACTAAGACCTCGTATTCTTCTATTCTAGTGGGTTAATTTTTTTCTTAGTGACGAGTGACGATCGATCTCGTTCGCTATCATTTTGGCAACGTCTGTATCACTATATGGCTGCATGCACTTCATGTCCCAATGGAAAAAGGAAGGGCTAGGATATATAGTATAGGAAGATCTAGGGGAGATTGAGTGAAGGAATGGATGATGAGGATTCGGTTGATAAACTTTTGTGCAGGACCAGTTGCACAATTAAATAAAATCAATGGTTCTGAGTGACGTCATGATCTGTTTGTTTGGTGCTTGTGCATCTGTCTTGTTATATTTATCGAGTGTCAGTGTCTGTCTCGACTCGATCGACCGATAGAGAAGAAGGAATCGAGTATTCCGGACACGAATCAGTACACATGGAAGGGATGAAACTAAATAAATAAACATATATATATATATATATATATATATATATATATATATATATATATATATTGGTGTTGTTTTTTTTGGACTAGTGAAAATAGTTCCACATTGGCTACACCATCAAGTGATTATCTCAATATAATAGTTGTATGAGTTGAGGTGTGCACATGGGGTGTGGTGGGGCACATGGGTGCCATGTGGGGATATTTTTCTAGGAGAAAAAATGATTAACTCCTTAATGAAAGCATTTATGCTTTTTTGTCATGCTCTTGGAATTATTTCCATAGGAGTTAAATCCCAAAGGGGCTTAGCGACTCAGACTCGACGCAAAATTGCGCACTTTGTTGGCGCACGTGTCACGACCCGCACCCGAAAATCGGACATGAGTCGTGGGTACGTCCAGCCTACGCCGCGGTAGAACGCTGTCTAGGTCTACTATCTAGCTAACAATCTCACACAACAATATATAAGTACCAGTCAAGATCTCAACTCCAAACGGAGGAACATTATGATAAAGATAACACAAGTACTCAATCACGAATCTAAGCACGATAAGATAACAAGAAGTCTAACAACTACTACTAAAGACATCAACAACAATAATAATAATAATAATAATAATAATAATAATAATAATAATAATAATAATAATAATAATACAACAATATCCAGAATCAAATACAATACAAAGTCTCTAACCAAAAGTCGGGGACAAATTCGGTACCAAAAGCTAATAAATACAACTGAGGTCCTAGTGATCTCGGCTACTGTCACGTCCTGATCTCCCGTAGGCTAAACGGCCGTCCCCGCTAGGCGAAAATGACCGCGCCAGCGCTCCCGCGAGACGATCGCTTTGACCCATCCGGGCTTGATGCCGTATGAGCGCTAGCTGCGCCCGTGCAAGGCCGTGGTTCATTGGCTGGTGGCAAGAAGTCTAAACCACAGAGTCGCACAGATTGTCCGAGTGCAACGGAGTCATGAACGCATATGCGAGTGGTAACAAGTTCACTGAGTCGATAAAAGCGGAAGCATTGAATAACACAAGTTGAAGTAAAACAAGCTCTTTTTATTCATATTGAAACAAGTATACATGCGGCGCATAGCCGAGATTACAAGTCGCTCAAGCTCTCTCTGAAACATAAAAGCGTGCAAAGTGGCTACATTTATGGATGATATACAGGAAATATTCAGGCGATGTTCAGGCGATGTTCCAACATTATGTCTTGTATATGTGCTTCAGTTCCGAACGTAGCACCCTAAGGCTTCAGAGTCAAACTCTATGCCTTTAACACGCACGAAGGAGGCATCCGCACCGAACGAGGTTCTACCGCACCCTGCACACAATCTGGTGGGTTATCAGTACATGAATGCACTGGTGGGGAGGCTACTCGCCCGCTCGACAAATCCAAACACGTAATATAGGTTCCGTACATCAACTATTTAGTAGTCTTTCTAGTATTGCCTTAGGATAATCAGTTTCATGGCATATTATGAAAAAGCCTAGCTCGTGTGGCAGTGCGCCGTGCGATATAAGAGGAAACACGACGAGACTTACCAACTTACCAATTATCCTTCCCTGTCCAAGGCAAACCAATATTAAATTTCAAGCACGAGCATATCTAAACATTCAGGGGCATATCATATGCAAACACTACGTTATGAGCGAGATTACGCTATGAGTGCACGAGTTACAGAAAATATCAGGTGTGTTGCATACGATGATCAAGCGCTCTTTATGCACAAGTGTTGTTATAACATGATCGTTCAGGTGTTCAGTTATTCTCGATGCGATGCAATAACTCGCACGCGGATAGCCGCTAAGCGAGGATGACTTATCTATATGAACATGAGGTCACTGGCACGACGCCATAATGGACGGTCTAGTCTCAGTACGGAATGGTGTGCACGCATAGGCAGGACGACACAGGCTATTCCGTCCTATAGCAGGCGACTATCAGGAGTTTCGTCCGGATCGGATCGGTGCCAGTGCCCCAGCAACCGTCCGCGGAACTAAAACCTTGTTTCCAAGTTGTCCTGTGGCCATGCAAGTCTCTAATCTTCAGGGTCTGTGGTCAGACACAGGAACAAGTTTGAAGCAGGATATATATATATATATATATATATATATATATATATATATATATATATATATATATATATATATATATATATATATATGGAACAAGTTACATGGAACGAGTTCGAGTCAGGATATATATATATGGAACTTGTTGAGGCAGGATCAGGATTACTCTCAATGTTGAGTATCGACTCCACGAGCCATTTTATTCAGTACAGGACAGTATTACTCCACGAGTTGGGATTCTTGGATCAATGACTTGGTACAAATTTCCTGGTTCGAGAAATGCCTTAGCGACCCAACGGTCCCGGATACATTCAGGTTTATTTATGCACGGAACAACTATCAGGTAGCCTTCCGAGGAGAACCTAAATGAATGCATGACATGTACAGTATCACACGGTCTTGGCATAGTTATGCATCAAGCATTGAAACTAGACAATATCTATAAGCAGGCAAGCATGCACTTGTATAACATAAGCCTTCACATTGGCTCGAGCCCGAAGGTAAGCCGAGGAGTGAAACCGTAAGGGGACATCTAGAGCGACATTACCTAGGGTGGTGCAGTACAGATTATGGAAGTGCACAACAAAGGGTGTAATATTTATACCGTTCTACTCGAGGCATAGCAGAGTCTGGTTGCCCAAGGCAAAGGTAGTATGCAAAGGGTCTGATATATAAACAATGTTTCATTTCCATGTTCTAGCATAAGCAATACAAGTCGGGATTATTTCTTTAGCTAGGTGCGTTGTATTCTTATTAGCATGCAGGGGGTGATTCACCTAGCGACTAGCATGTATCATTCCGTATTTTATGTGTGCTGGCTAAGCAAAGACAAGTTCATCGTAGCCATCCACCTTAGCGATGATTTTCCTCGGTTGAGCGATACGCCAAGCGAGCCTCTGGAAGCTTAAGCCGAATTTCTGTGGGGATAAGTCTGGATAATCCCTTGCCTCAACGAGTTGCCTCGCTGAGCAAAGCAAGTCAGGACACTTGCACTTTTGCCGTTTGAATCGGCAGTTCGCTTGAGCGGAACGGGGTATTACAACTACCAACCCGGAAATCACTCCTGAACTAGGGGGTCCCTGTCTGCACCATCGACAGGCTGAGGTCCATAAAATGTCGGACACCAATCTTTCAGATCTTCTGAAAAATATATCCAGTCAGGATTGGAGCAAGTACACATCTAACAGTAGTTCCAGTTAAATGATAAAAACTATAAAGCAGTTGTAGCAAGTAGCACAAGGTGAAGGAAATGAAGTATGAACAAAAAAAAAATATCAACTGGTGCATAATGGTAAAGATGCATGAAAATTAGAAGCAAGATAATAATGACTGCAGGATACAAGAAATCTAAACTAAGATCAAGTGTGTGCACAATAACGTGAAGTGAGTCCAGCAAGAGTAAATGTAGTGAGTCAAGTCAAGAAAGTATAAGTGAGACCAGTCAAGAAGTGCAAGAGAGTCCAGACTAGAAAGAATGAACTCGTGCCTCTGAAATACCTGTTTCGACATGTAAACGACTAGGGGTAAGTATGGCTCACCGCACACTGGGTGTGCGGCTGCTATCTTTCCAGATTAGACAGGAGGGGGTGATTCCAGTGATTCCAGATGTGAATGTTTACATGTCTACTCGAGTATTTCTCTGCCCCGACTAGTACAAGTGAATCCAAGACCCGACACGTAAATCAAGTATGAGTCCAGCCATAAACATGAGTG